>CM034151.1:3117425-3619070 GCA_019776745.2 Taxus chinensis | reverse complement strand
AATGGAGTAGTAATGATGTGGTGGTCATTGCGTATGAATGATGAGGGATGAAAGGGGGAGGAAGAATAGTGATTGCCCTAGTGTGGGAAAAATTTGGGTTCATTTATAAATTCCCCCTAAACAGTAAAGAATGAACCCATAGAACAAGAGGTGTCATCAGGAAACATGGGTTTGTAAATGGTGCCGCTATAAAACTATAGCATGATAGTATGGACTGTGAGGATTGAAGGGAAAAGTTTTATGCATTCAGTATGCCTCAACATCAAGGTGAACTATATAAACGAGAATACGTCATAGGTAATGATGGACATTGGATATCATCACTAGAGATAAG
Source organism: Taxus chinensis (assembly GCA_019776745.2). NCBI lineage: Eukaryota > Viridiplantae > Streptophyta > Pinopsida > Cupressales > Taxaceae > Taxus > Taxus chinensis. Next base: position 3,618,736 of record CM034151.1, on the reverse strand, counting down.
TGATCCGCAAGGCATAGGTGAAGAATGTGAAGCAATAATAGTGTGAGATAGGTGCCAAATTGTATACTAAGATGGAATGGGACAAGAATAGAAATGTGGGTTAGGAAGAAGTGTGGAACGAAAGAGGCGTAGGAGGGCTAATGAGGAAATCTAGCAATTTGTGCATAATGAAGATGATGCAACTATAGGCGGAGTGGATTAAGGACATGACCTTAAGATGTAGATGAATGACAACTTTAGATGTAGGTGAAGGAGATAATTGACTAGAGGTGGAAGCACGCTTATGCGGGATAGGAGAGAGAGAACGCCCACAAGAGGGTGAATGGAAATAAATGACACCTTGGTATTCTAATTTCTGCAAGCGATCATGGAGAGCATAACATTCATTATCATGATGGTAATTAATGCAATAGAAATTACAGAAAGGGCAGTCACACTGGCATTGCAAGTAGTGAGGTAGATGATGCTCATTAGAAGGTAACCAGATTAATTGTTTTTCAAGTAAAGCATGTAAGAAATCATGAGGTTTTTCATTATGTGATAATTGCAATGGCTCCCGAGTAGGAGGTAGTGAAGACTTAGGTGTGTGCGACATGGTGGAGGAGAATAATGACGCTAACACAAAGGAGGAGATGGTGACCACGGAGTAAGCTTGATGGATGGAAGAGGAAAAGAAGTAGTAGAAGAATTTGTAGAATAAGTGGAAGGGGGTGATATAACATGTGTAGAAATTAAATTTTTTTCTAAATCAATAAATTTGTAACATAAAATTGTAAAAGATTCACATGTATTATATAAAAAAAATCTTTCGATGTAGGAACTAAGCAAAGACAAAAGATAAATTTGTTTTCTAAATCAATGGGATGAAACAATAATTGATGCATACAATAATTAAAATGTAAAATGTAATCTAGAATTGGATTTTTATTTCCTTGATGCAAAGTAGGAAAGCATTCACAAGTGACTCTAGGACCATTGTTAGGAATAAATTTCCTAATAAAAACATCCACCATATCATAATAAGTGCTAATTGACCCATAAGGCCAGTGAGTGTACCATTGAAGAGCGTGATCAACAAGACTATGACAGAATACTTTGAGCAATAAGCGATCATTAGAATAAGCAGACATGGCAACTCGATAATGCTTAAGATATAGATAAGGATTGTTGGTTGACATCAAAACATTGGGAAATTTTAGGCATGATGAATATCCGTTGGAAAGTAAATTTGTGAATCTTATTAGGAATGGAATTGTCTGCAAAGAATTATGTCAATGGAAGATGTGGTGTTACTTTTAGAATAAGAGTTCATGAAAACTTGAGATTGCAAACGTTCCAAAATCATGATGAGAGATAAGATTCATGTGATATCATTTGAAAGACATGGGTAGGTTAAGTAAGGTATATTGAGAGTGGATCTTTCTCATTATGATGAACATGGCCACTGTGAGAAGAGGAGTGGATGTGGACAGATGCAGAGAACAATGAAATATCTATGGAATGTTAGTATCGATTCATAAACATAATAAAAGGTGTCGTGGGGATTAGTAGAATCGTCATGAATAACATTTGTAGAATAAGAAGATAGAGGTGGAAGAGAAGGAGAGGAACATTGAATATTGATAGAAATGCTAGAAGTAGAATCAGAATATATGAGAAGAGGTGTAGAATCATTATGAGTAACAACTTCAGAGAGAGAAGAAAGGAGAGTAGTAAATTCAAATTCAATAGTCATAAGAGAAGTATCATTACTAACATGTTCATTATCAGAAGCATAATCTACATCATTATCAGACATATCTTCACAAGAAAGTAGTTCATTAAAAATATCATCAACATAAAAAGAAGTGGTAGGAGAACCAATATCAAATCTGTCATTGCATTCATTAGAAAAACTTGTAGAATTAGGAAGAGTAGGAGATAAAACTTTTCATTCATCTAGACTACTAATAGAAATAACATCATGAATATGTATATTTTCAACATTAGAAGTAGAAGTATTTGCACCCATAGTATCACAACTAATAACATACTCAATCATAGAATTTCCAGTAATACTATTATTTATTATATGAGGAGTGGAAGAAGGTCTAACAACATGGGTGATAATAGTAAAGCAAGGAAAACATTGAGTAAAGTTTTGATTAGGATATACTATGCAAATTCTAGAGTTGTGGAAGTTAGAAAGATGGGATTTTTGGAAATCAAGAAGTGGTTGGAAGAAGTGAGCATCACATTGAGGATTTTGGTAAAGGTAATACAATTTATCTTGGACATTAGCATCATCAAGAATATGGTTCAAGCATGTATCGTCCATATGGTGTTGAGGAGATGGGGACCTCTTTGGAGCCATGAGGGTTTTGGGGATCCTAGGGCAAGAAGTTCAAAGAAAAATGGGTTCACCAAATTATTTAATAAAATTTCAATTAAATATAATTGCAGAGTAACATATATGATGAAATACAATAGATATAAATATATTAAGAACTCAAACAATGAAATACTATAAGTGAATGGAAGAGAGATATGACTTAGTTGAATCTTACGCAATCCAGAACTAATCTCGGTGATACAAAGTGTTGAACATGGTTGGAACTACGTCGCAACTTTCCTCTATAAAATCAGGTTCTTGAGAATAATGTCAGAAATAGACAATGGTGTTGGACAGAGGCACCTGAGTGCTGGTGACTATTCCTGGCATTGGTGACTACTCAAAGGGCCAAAATATCCTTTTTGTGTATCACTAGGGTTTAATTATCACTCCCTATTGATCATTGTATATTCGCACTTGGACCACTAAGGGTACCTGTAACTTGTAACACAAACCCTAGCTACCTACACAAGATAAAAAAACACATCAAATTAGAATGAAAATTTAATATGTGAAGTCAGACTAACCCCGATGGTCACCTGATGAGTGAACTTATGACCGATCATTCCACTACATTCCAGAATTCATGTAGTTCTTTGTGCTTATGTATGTAATTGTGTCCTTAGGTTTCCATCACGCTAATAACGCAAAGATAGCAGGCTATGGATAGATAAAATGCAAATGTGTGATATGGAATTGAGCACTTCCCCTTCCTATGTAGTGTATGTAGCCCGAAATATTTAGTCCCTTGCAATGGTAGTGATAGTTTATAGATGAGATTTCCCCTTAGAATTTCCAGCCAGTATAATAGAGTGTATATTGTGTATATATATGGATCTCTTGTTTGAATTTCGACACTAATGACCCAAAAGGCTGACTATGAGTTAGGGATAGGGAAAATAAAACTAAAAAGGCCAATCAAAAATGTCAAAATAAGTGAAAAGAAAAAAGAGGACATGAACACCTAGAATGAAAAACAACACTTGGGCGCTACTGTCCAAAAAGGGTGTTAATGTCTAGGGGAAAATGATGACAACTGTGAAAATACTTACATACAGAGATCCATGTTACCCAACCAGAACTAGGTACATAAATGACATATGAGAGAGAGGAAGTCAATAGAAACAATGTCATCAGTGAATCATTTTTCTTACTTAAGATCCATGCATATAACAACATAATTGATGATATAGTAAAATAGTAGTATGTGCATTATTTTGTATCTATGGTACAACAACAAAACAAGTTTCTACAACAGAGGTTATCATCCATTACATGAAGAAATTTGAATTGATAATAGAATACATAATCCATCTCCTCCCACATGAGTTACTAAAAGAAATACAAGATCATGTAGACATAGAGGAGGAGAACATTTTATAATCTTTTGGATTAGAACTCAAACAATTAAAACTAAAGAAAAAGAAAATTATGAAAGACAAAAACTACATTGAGGAGATAGAAGATCTGATGGGGTTAACTAAGATGGGGCAAGAAAAAAGAAAGAAGAATACTAAAAGAGATAAGAACAAAATAAGTATAAGGAGGATGAAAAGAAGAAAAAATAATAAGAAAATAAAAATGAAGAAGACAAAAAGAAGGAAGAAGATAAAAAGAGAAAGGAAGAAGAAGAGAGGAAGAAAGAAGAAGAGAAGAAGAATAAAGAAGAAAAAGAGAAGAAGAAAGAGGAAGAGAAGAAAAAGAAAGAAGAAGAAGAAGAAGAGCAGAAAAATAAGAAGAGAGGAAGAAGAAGGAAAAATAAGAGAGGAAGAAAGAAGAAGAGAAGAAGAGAAGATGAAGAAAGAAGAAGAGGGGAAGAAAGAAGAATGGAAGAAGAAGAAAGAAGAAGAGAGAAAAAAGGAAGAAGATAAGTAGAGGACAAGAAAAAGGCATAGGAGAAGAAAAAGGAGGAATAAGATTGAAAAAATAAAGAAGCATAATAGAAACAGAAATAAAAGGAAGATAAGGAAAAATGTAGGAGAAAACGCAAATTACAACCCCAAATACAACTGAAGTAGCCTATGGTATAGTGTCAACTCACTCTCCACGTGATTCCCTGGCTAAGATCAAACAAGCACTTCAACAAAGAAGATAACATTAGACAACACAACTACAAAAGGGGGTAGTAGAGCGGACTCAAGAAGGTTACACTGTACATTTTCATAAGCTCTTAGCCCTACAAAAATCCACATGCAGCCAATTGTTAGATCAAAGTGCAAAACAAGACTTGATACAAATGCGTATAGATATAGAGGAAGTGATGAATAGAATAGTGGAATCCATCAAGACAACAAAACCATGTATAAATATTGATTCTAGCCTTCCAATTGAAACATCAAATGAAAGAAATGATCGTTGAAAGTGCCATAGTTCAGGAAACTGAGAAATCAAAACTCAAAGAAAAGATGGTACAATAATACAAGGAGAAATTATATAGCCTCAAGCACTAGAAAATAAAAGGAGACAGAAGGATATGCAGACATCCCTTACCAAGTTAGAGGTAGAAGTTACCAATGTTTCAACATACTATCCTTATTCCATGGGTTAGATAGGCTTAACTCAGTAGGATAAGGTATAATTGGATAAAATGGAACAAAAACTCAATCAAGAGTCTGTAATATTATGACATCACCATATATGTTGATAGTACCAAATGAAGGCAACTTGCATAACTCACAGAACAATACCACAACAAACAGTAAAAAAGGGTAGAAAAGATCCAAGATATGTAAGAGTATAGCACTACGATGGACACAACCTTGGTGAAATGCAACAAGCTTTGGCAACTGCAAAGAAAAGGTACAACCAACTTCAAATAAACCAGCCTCCCACCGATATTCTTCTCCTAACTCAAGAGAATACATAGGTCTAGGCATGGAAACAAGAAATAAAAGAGCACTTAGATCAATGGTATTGATTTGAGAAAAATATCATTACTAAGTATGCAAAGTATATTCTACATGCCACCACCTAAGAGGAGACAGAGGGATAATTTTGTTGGGAATCCATCATGTCTTGTAAATCCATCTAGGCAAGTTGAGTGGGGTAATAATTTCTTACGCCAAACCTCTAAGTTTATGGTAAGTTGATGCTTTAGTTTTCTAAAGTATAGTTGGGAAGATAAAGTATAGACACATTTCAAAATTTTGAATAGAAAATAGGGTTCTTCATCTTTTGGTTGTCTCAAGGGCGAGACAACATTTGAAGTCTAGGGATGATGTTGATTGGGTTCTTCATCAAATTTTGAAACAACCCGCAAAGTTAAGGAAACACTTATGAGACATAGGAGAATCCGTGGATAAAAGAGGAAATCTACTGAAGACTGAAGAAACCTACAAAAGACCAAAAATCTACCAAACACTATGGAAATCTGAAGAATTCTATCCAAAGCCACTATACAAAGAAGAGAAACAAAGGGTGACGTAAACCGAAAAGGTCACAACCAAAAGAAGTGTCTTTTGGATAATTTTGTAAGATGTATTTATTGTATGTAATCAAAAGAATATGGTATGTAGAGCATGTAGAAGAGTGTGGCATATAGTGTGTGAAATGTACAATATAAAAGAGAATATAGAGAGTATGTAATAGAAAAGAAGAGGAATATAGGAGTAGTGTGTATGAGACTAATGCAATTTATCTTAAAATATGAATAAATATTGATGGTTGATGCAAAGCGTATAATCTGTTATGTTACCTTTCACTATTTATGTTCATATGTTTGAATTTGGTTTACATTCCCCTTGCACATCCTTAACAAAAGGTTGAACTACTTAACCCTCACATTCATGTTGAGGCTTAAGATCAATGCCCATTGTCTTTTTTGCACACTTTTTCAAGACCTATACCACCTTTTTGTTGCAGACTAGATGTCAAGATCATAATATTGCATGCTTTTTCTTCCTTTGTGGAGTGGGCCAACTTTTAGTGCTCCTTTTTGTCCTTCCCAAGGGCAGGAACATTGTTTGGTGTAGAGAGATTCTTTGCAGTCTTTACCTGGAGGATCTCATCATCAAAATTCTTATTAGGGGACATTCTTGTCCTCACTTCTTTCTATCTTTACTCTAGGGATGATCATTGTATGCAAGTACCTCATCAAGATGATTTATTGGGACCCGCTTCTTTTTCTTCTCTAGTTTTCATGAGTGATTTTCTTGTCTCTCTTTTGGGAGTAGTTCTTCTCCACTAGGTTTTCTCATTTTACTATATATTTTTTAGAGATGCATTATACATGGGTACCTCATCAGGGCTTGTTTCCGAGACCCACTTTCCTTTTTCATTACCCACCTAAGTTGTGTATATGGGGGGTGTTAGTGTAATTATGTTGCAAAGGAAACATAATAGGGGTTGTTGTCATCATAAATTCTATCTTTAGGGATAATGTCATCACCATTTCTAGTTGCTACACTACAACCATATAAGTTTTGTTGTGATAGCATTGAGGGATTTTCAGTTTTTATTTTTTATTCAAGTATTTTAAGTCATTATATGGTTGTTCCCAGCCTCTATATTGTTCACCTTTTTATTTTTTTCAAGGAAGTTTATGTCTTGTAGTTGTTATACCATTATGATGTTGTTGGTTTTGAAAATATTAGGCTCAATACTACTTTTAAAAGTCATTAACAACTACAAGTTATCAAATTTTAAGGGATTATCAATGCTAGATGAGGTTGGTAGAAGGTTTCAAGTGAAGGGAACCATAGTTCTGGCCACCATATTTTTGTTTCAAGTGGAATTCCAAAGGGGTTGTGATGGTTGTAACTTGTTTCCAGCCTCTATATTACTAACATTTCTGAATTATGTGAAATATGTTTAGTATTACAGCTATACCATTCTTATACTATTAATTTACAAGGTTATTTATTTTGGACTACTCTTATATATCACATTTAACACCTATTTTGCAAGATTTAAGGAAATTTTATTGTATCATGATTTTATGAAGGGTTTTAACCATCGAATCGGCTAACAATAATCACTCCATCAATCATATTGATGTTTTGGGGAAGGTTCCAAATGAACCATGGCTGTTGCAACTTCATTCCTACTTACATACAAACCGAGTGGTATAAATTAATGAGGGTTTATACTTATAATATATTTGTATTATCTATTGGAACTCAAGGAAGTTATTATGTGGCTTAGTGGGTGGACTCCAAGATACTTGATCCAAAAAAGGAATGATTTTATCTTGATCTTACTACTAATTTTGAAAAACAACATTATGAGATTGTACATGTGAATGCTTTTGGTAGTTTATTGATTTTTTCCCACAACTTGAAAATTTGGGTAGTTCGTCACACCAATTCCAAAGGATGATATGGGATCCAAGATATGGGAGCTTTGAGTTTGCATCTCATGGAGGATTTTTAGCTTTTAATTATATCATAATGGTGCATCAAAATAATGATGAAGAGTTCTTGAGATTGGTTTGGGATCCTAACATTGATAGGAAAGTTTACGTTGGAGGAGTTGTCCCACTCCACAAGTATAGGCTCAAAATTACATGGGAATTACAATTTGATTCATCAGATTGGCACAGTGATACTTGAGCATATGGGCTTGAATTTTTCTAAGGAAAATTGTGGGAAGGGAGAATTGTCATGTCCCCTTATCTAAATTAAAATAATTAATAATATTATTTAGGTTGGGCCCAATCATTTATAATCTTTTGGGAAACTTAATAATATTATTATTATTAAAATGGAAAGTATTTTTAAATACTTAAAGTAATATAATAATGTTAAAGGAAATTCATGGTATATTATTATTTAATTAAAAGGGTGAATTTTAATGAAGTCAACGCTAAAATAGAAATATAATTGTTACTTTATTAAAAATAAAGAAAAGGCCCAAAGTGGAGTGCCTAACTTGGGAAAGGAAAATGTAAAATTATAAAAGGTGGCTTGGGGGTTAATTGTGGCCACTTTTTTAATCATATAGTTTCATATTTTTGGATGTTAAACTTATGCTTCAACATTGTAGTTAGTGAGGACAAAAAACCCAATTGGTATTCAAAATTTGGGGATGAAAACCCTCGAGTAAGCATTGGTTATCTCATCTAGAGGTCAGACTTGAGATAACAATCAGTTTTACGAAGCTAGGACATAAATTCAAGGTTATTTTAAAGGGTTTAACAACTAGGAAACACACCAAAGAGCATATTTTTTGTCCTATTCCAATTAGCGAACCCATCTACTTGTGTGAATAGCATTGGGAAGTGTAAAAAAAATGTTTTGGGATGGATGACTCTCTAAGGAATGTGGTGACCCCTTATGCAGACTATTGCAATAAGTTAAGAACAATCATTTAGTGTTTGCGCTTTCCAAAGGTCCAAATTCATCCTAGGAAAACCGTTTCATCCTTTCTTCCTTCAGTTCTAGCAATGTATGAGCAGCTCTTTTATTGTTGTATTTCCAATTGTAAAAATAAATAAAATAAATTCAAACTTTGGTGTTAAAAAATATTTGTTTGCATATTCACGTTCCTAGAGTATTTCTCTATGTTTTACCCCTTGTGGGTATCCCCCACTTGATGATAATTGAGAAATAATTAAATATTTCAGTTTACTATTTTTTTGTAAGGGTTTTTAATAAAAAAAATAGATTTTTGTTATATGCTTGTGTAAGGGGTTGCGGGAATTTCCAAAATTCCATATTTATGCCCTAAGGGGATAATGCACTTCCCTTCTACCTATCTTACATCTCTCTCTCTCTCCCTCTACCACTCTTTCCCATATATATCTCTCACTCTCCCCTTCTCTCTTTCCCTCTCCCTCTCTCCCTCCCTCTACCTTTCTCCCTCCTCTCTTTCCCCTACCCCCCTCTCCTTCTTTCAATGTCTCTCCCCTATATATACATCTATCCCTTTCTCTCCCTCCCACCCTCTTTACCATATCCTTCTCTCTCCCTCTCTTGCTATTTCCTTTTCCCTCTCTCCCTCTCTCTATCCATCCCCTCCCTCTCTCCCTCTCCATATTTCACTCACTTCCTCTCCATATATATATATATATATATATATATATATATATATATATATATATATATATATATATATATCACCCCTTTCCATTCTCTCTCATATCCTTACATCTCCCTTTACCTCTCTTTTGCATCTCATTCTCTCTCTCTCTCTTCCCCTTTCTTTCTCTTTACCTATCCTATATTCCACTCTATATCTTTTTCCCTCCCTATTTATTTCCCTCCTCTTCATATTTCACTTACTCCCTCTCTTCCTTTCACTCCCTCTCTTCCCATCTCATTCTCTCTCCCTCACCCAATCTCTTTCTCTTTACCTCTCCCTTTATCTACCTTTTTCCATCCCTCTCTCTTTGCTCTCTCTCCATCCCCTTTTCACTCACACACTCTCTCCCTCTCTCCTTGCTCTCTACCTCTACCTCTACCTCTACCTCTCTCTCAACATCTCCCTCTCTTCACATATCCCTATTTCCCCTCTCTCTCCCTCTCATATATCTCCCCCCACTCTCTCATGGAATACAATGATTGTAGGATATGCACAAAAATGGCACAACAAATGTAAATTTTAATTTCCATACATAGAGAAGAGAGAAAAATAATTTTTGATGTTTTTAAACCTATAGTTTTTTTGTAAAATTTGAATGCTTTCAAGTTTTACAGTCTTGCACACTTTTAGAAATGTTGATTTAGAAAAATGGCTATAGAAAAAATTTAGGAAGGATTTTACACAAATTGTTTCTTGGTTTTACAAAAATTATTTGAAGTTTTATACAATTTTTTTCTATGGTTTGACTCAATAGATAATTTCTAGTTCATGTTATCACCTAATAACCAATTTATTACATTGAAGAATGTAGATGTATTTCAAATTTAGGTTTTTAAGCAGATTACATTAGGGTTTCAAAACTACCCAGAGATTTTTATTTAGAATGCAATTATAACAAAAACCGTTATGATTTAAATGAAAAATGAACTTACAGGCTATATCCTCAATCTTCTATGGAGAGGTGCCACATATGTTTCTTCTTCTTCTTCTTCCCTTTCCTCTTATGTTACTAGGTCCATATAGTAGATTGGAGTTTTTTTGCTTCCCTCTTCTTCTACCTAGTTGTACCATATTTCTTTTTTATTATCAAATTCTTAAAAAATCCTCTCACTTTATTCTCTTCTTACCATTGTTTTGCCTCCACTCACTGTCATTTTTCCTCTAGTCATTCTCCAAGGTAAGGTGAAATGAAATGGGTTTGAATTTTTAGTTGGTCGGGTATTTATTTTTTGTTTCTAGGTTGTGATATGGTGTAAATGTAACACAACTTCGTACAACGTTTGTGTCACCCCCATATGTATTTAAAATGTATATATTTTATATTATATATGTATATGTATGTATATATTATATTATATAAGTATTGTAATTATAAATCATTTATGTTAATATATTATTATAGATTACATTTAATTGGATCTTGTGATTGAAGCCTCAACTATAAGGACATAATTTAATAAGTCTACCGTGTTTATAATTTTTTTAAATATTGTTGCACATATTAAGGGTTTTGAGTGCCCGAAGCAATAATTTGAGAAAATGCCCCCCTCTCAATTTTAAGTACATTTGATGGTGTTTTTTATTAGGTGTAACAATGCCACGTTTTATACCTATTTATCAAGGTTGATGTTGAGATTTTCCTTCCAAGTGGATCGAACCAATATTTTTTTAATTTAGGATAACCGAGGTTTGGGCATGTGTTGAATGTCAGATGTATGATTGCAAAAATAGTAATTTCATAAAGTGTAAGATGTAATATTAGAAAAAAGAGTTGTGTTATCCAAAATACCCCCTCCTAGGGCTATTTTGATAACTTATGTTTTCATTTGGACTTGGATAATATAAATTGATCAAAAGTGGGAGAAGTTTCAATTATCCAAGACACTCCTCTTCTCCTTGCTAGTCCCCTCCTTCCCATACTTAGCCAAATTCTAGAAAATTGGGGAAAATGCAAGAGAATTGGTTACATTGGCCTTTGGAGGAACATGAGGAACAATTCCTTCTTTCCTCTTATTCTCTGCATTACCGCATTGGCCGTAACAAGGGAGTTGGAATGTATTGCAGATGGATCAGACTTTTCAAGCACCGAAGGAACAGTTCTCATGTTCCCTGCTTTTCTTCACCGGCCACAGGAAAAGTTTTTGATAGTATTTGGAAGAGCTTATACTAATATTTATCTCATGCAAATATTACTTGAGACTGAATGCACAGAGATTAATAACCACAATATAATAGTTTCAATATTGTTTCATTGATATTGAATATCATTACAAATATATAGGAGATTCAATCCTATAAACAAGGTGTTGGTTGTTAATAATTTCAACCAACCTAAAACTATATTCACATTATATATATATATATATGTTTTAACCACTTACTTACATATAAACAATAACCATAATAATTACCACTGTAATTATCATTTACAAACATACTAATGCGGAACACTAACAAATATGAATTCCTAACATTCCCCCCCTTAGTGCGAACATGGGGAAAACCTCCATACTACACTGCACCTGATTTCACGATCATGTGATTTTCCTTTGGATTATCACAAACCACAAGTTGGTTTTCCATCGGTTAACCAAAAACCGAGAGTAAGGTGGTTTTCTAGTGGTTGACCATAAACCACAAAGGAGTGAAGGTTTTCAAATGGTTTACCTACAATGATATTGCAATGTGCCAGTGCATACTTCGGCTCTCATCATAGTTGCTCTTTCGAAGATAACATTTCGGAATCCATCACAGTGCAAACATAACATTCCACGCATACAAACTGAAGCATTGTGTCATTTCCCCCCCCCCCCACAATGTGAAGTTTCCATAACACATTATTCTGAAAACATCACACTGAAATAAACACACACTCACACATGTCACCATAGAAAAAGCGGCCCCATCGTTGGTGACTGACGAGAGGACGGTGATTGTCCTCCATCCTTATGTGCCTCCATCCTCCAATGTTTTGCTACTTAGTTAGAAAATGTGTCGATGAAGCTCAATGATTACAATAGGACATTGCGTACAAGCGATATTGCGTCCATTTACTAAATCCAATTAAACATTGGATTTACTTGACTCAAGATGATTTTGATGACACTAATAATGAGATATTTTGACAACTATTGACACCTTTTTTTGATGAAATCCTAAACCTAATTGAAACTAGATGACACAAAAATTGACACACAATACTATTTGTGACATATTGAGGACTTTCGATATTGGACTAGATACAATAAGACACAAAAGAGACTCCTTCGAATAACAAGACAATTGTTAATGACACTATAAACCATCATTTGACTTTTAAACCAACTACATTGAATTGATAGCATATAAATACTATGGACACACTTTTAATCATGGGCATTGAACTATACAAAATATTTTTGGCCTTAGATGACAAAAAATAATATTATGAAACTAGACTCTTAACCCATGATATGACAAATAAACTCAACACACTATAATTTCAAAATTATCATTAACTATGATTTTAGGAGCGCATACTAAACAACAAACTATGGTGAGGAAGAAGTAATGGTAAGACTGATGGTAGGCATGAACCGTCGATTTAACTAGGTGGATATGAGTTTCAATATACAAGCTGACGTGGGTGGATCCAACACACACATGTATGATTGAGGAATATAATGTTGTGGAGGAGATCTCTGAAAGGTTTGTAATGCACGAACTGAAGCACAAAGGAGATGTGACACTATAGGGTGTCGTGAGCTTGAATTGTGCAGTGGCCACGATCTGGAACAAAACTGAATGTGGGGACGTCTTTGTAGAGGAACGTATTGGACCGGGGGCGATCTGAGAGGAGTTAATTCCTCATGCGAATATTCAAAACCTGAGTTGAATGCATCTATAATGCAAAACCCAGATTTCAATAGATGTCAATATTACTAGAATCCTTTTGAGAAATCTATGGGCTTGCTTGGTGTTGTACCGTGTAAATTGTGGATATACTGACAACTTCCATTTGGAAATTACAATGCATACACCAGACAACACGATGAGATGTGGCCCGAGCGAGTTAGATGTAAAGCATTGCGGTCCACTGCGGTCAAATATCTAAACAAATGCAATTTTTCAGGAGATGTGATGCCGATCAAAATGCTTTTGTAGTAATATAGAATCAAAAAGACTAAAACAACAATACTAACAAGACCGAGTCTGATTTCAAAAAGGAATTTTGATCATATGAACAACGGGCTCGACAACATGTATATCTAGATGATCATCCAAACGTGAGGTAGATGCCAATGATTATCTTCAAATTATTATTTTATCAATCTTAGGAGCAAAACACAATACAATTTCCCCCTTATTCTTCTCAGTTCTCCATCATCAGAAGCTTGCTCTGATACCACTGATAGTATTTGGAAGAGCTTATACTAATATTTATCTCATTCAAATATTACTTGAGACTGAATGCACATAGATTAATAACCACACAATATAGTATTTTCACTTCTATATTGCTTCATTGATATTGAATATCATAGGTTACAAATGTATAGGAGATAATCAATCCTATAAATAAGGTGTTCGTTGCTAACAATCTCAACCAACCTGAAACTATTTTCTCGTAATGTGTGTGTGTGTGTGTGTGTGTGTGTGTGTGTGTGTATACATATTTATATTTATATACATTTTATAACCATAATATTTACCACTGTAATTATCATTTACAAACATACTAATGTGGAGCACTAAAAAATATAAATTCCTAATAGTTTCAGGACTTAAATGTAGATGAATTGGGTTTCCTATGAACCAATGGAATAGTTATTTTGTTCCTTGTGTTCGCTACATTGCCGATCCAGCTGAAAGAGAAGTTGGTGCACTTAATTGCAGAAAATGCAGGTTTTGAGGGAATAGACAAAACAGTTATGTTCAGTCATTGGTTCTCCAATCAACCAACGTAGTCGAATAATGGAAAAAGGGAACACAACAGAGGTAGAGTATTGTGATCGAAGTGGGTAATGTGGGCACCAATGGAATGTGTGGAATTGTTCCATAGGTCCATCCAAAGTTTGATTCTCCACCCAAAACAAAAACTATTGGCCAATGCAAATATGACAGGCCTAGAGGGCACAAATGGAATTGTTCCTCCTTCCTCCAATTCCCCGATCAAACGATCCATCCATGGTAGGAACAAAATCATTAAAGTGGACTGTGGAGGCCTGCGTGGAACCCCGTCATGACCTCCATGAGCCCTTAAACTTCAAAAGGTCATAAATTTCACCCTACAACTCCCAATTTCACAAACTTAGTACTGTTGGAAAGGTCCCATCATGTACTACACAAAATTAAAAGAGGAAATAGATACCGACATTAAAAGATGCAGTACTAGGTAACTCAACCACTCAATTTTATGAAGTATGATGTCCATTTCTTATCCCACAAGCAAAGTATCATGGGGGAATGGCTTTGGTAGGGTACCCATGCCTATTTTTAGGCATTCAATGCATGTTATTCGTGGTTCAAAGTGGAAATCTGAGTTTCCCTCTATTTTTCCTCCTCTCTCTTTTTCCCATTTTCTATATATTGTAAAATGATGTTCATTTGTAAATATTAGACCCTCTTGTAAAGCTTTTGCATCCTTCTACAAGTGATGCATGTGTATTTTGAGTTGCAGGCCTCATATCTAGTCCTTTGCAGGGTAATTTTTGTCTTTCTCCTTCATTATAATGGATTGTGCATCTATTTAAAGCAGTAAAATCTATGTTTTATGGCTATTATTTTCCCTATCATTTTTTTATTGCATTATTTTTCCTCTTTATTACATATGTCATGTATTGTGCATGTTATATTCTCTTTTTCATGGTTTATTTTTGTTGTGTTCCATGGAAATGAGAGTTTGAATGTTGTTTTAGATTTTGGCACTCATTTTTGCCCTCTCCTTCATTTTCCTCCCATTTCCACTCATCTAAGAGTGTATTTCCCTTTGTTCTTGGTGTTATCAACTCCCCTTAGTTTAGGATTTCATTTGTTAAGCATTTCCCTCTCTCCCTAGTCCCTTGGATTGTTATAATAGGATTAGATAGTTGCATTCCCTTCATTAAGAGTAGTTTAGCATTAGGAATGGGTAGAGGAACCAACCTTATCTATAAGTTTGTCTCAAAAGAAATATCCCACGCTTAGAGGCAATCCCATATTGTCCAAAAATATTGATTTCTCATTCATCCATTCATGACAAATCATAGGGTGTTATTTTTTGGCAATAACAAGTTGTTTTGTTAGAGCATCTCCAGATTGTTGATCTAGAGGGATCTAGAAAGACACCACTTCATCAAAGTAACTAGAAAAAAAAGAAAAAATAATCATAAAAGAGAGCAGACTATTAAGGTATAGAACTGTTGCCCTATGCAGAGCGTCGGTTGCGTAACGGACCCTTTGCACAAACTAGCGGTTGTGTAACCGCTAGTCTACGTTCACCAAGGATCCTATTACTAATAAAAAAAGGAAAAAAAATACATCCATGAACAGTTGTGGATTTGAAGCGACTAGACTATGTTTCTTCCCTATTTACCCCTTCTTATTCTCCAATGCAAGGGAGGACATAGAAAGTAGCTATAAAAGCAAGAAGAGAAAGTGGATTTGAGGATTGATTCATGGGAGAAGTGAACAAGAATGTAGAAGCAAGGTGTATGAGCAGAGAAAGCAAGTAGAGAGGGTGGAAGTAGTATTATTGTCTTCCTTTAGCTTCTTATAATTTGTATTCATTTTAATTGGCCGATAAATAACCGGGAAGAAAGAGTAATTTCCCTTCCTGACTGGTTTTCCCTCAAATTGGGGGTTTCCAGGATAAAAATATTTTGTTGATTGTTTGAATTGTTCATTATTATTGGTTGGAAATTATTTCTAAGTGCTAAAATTCATTCACAAACTTTCAAAACTGTCATTTTCAAGTAATTTGGAAGTAGGAACAACAATGTGTGGTTTTATAAGTTTCCAAAGTAGAAGTTTATAAATCATTTTGGTATCAAAGATGACAATAAAATCCAAAGGACTGTGGTATTTATTCCTGTGTGATTTGTATGACACTGACTAGGTCTAAAGGCAAAGAAGTGATACCTTAGTCTAGAGATATCTATGAAAAAGTGGAAACCGAGGATTAGATATCAAATGGAAGAAGATAACTTGATTCGTAGAATTGAGATGTTGGAAAACACTATGGATAGGATGTTTCAACACCAACGGGAACTCTCAGATCAACAAAGGATAGAAGCAACTAAGAAAGGTTCCATAGACTCAGTGATTTGATCTTTGGCCAAGAAATTTTACATAGGAAAGAGCCACGGCGAGGAAGAATATATGGAAGAGCATGAAGAGGAAACTCCATTTGAAAAGGGAAAGGTAAAATCTGATCATGCTCCTTTTAAAGTTGAAACTAAATTCGATATTGAAAATATTTTACAGAAAAGTAGATGCAGAATTGAAAGATAAATGGTTACAACAATTAAAGGTTTAGTTTAGTGTGCATAATGTCACTAAGGCACAAATGATTATGTTTGCACGTCTCAAGATGGAAGGACATGCTCTGGTTTGGTGGGAAACCCATCTAGCCACTTGTGAAAAGAAGAAGCGTCCTATTGTGATAGTCTTGGCAAGAATTTAAGGAATTACTTAGAGCTAACTTCTATCCTATTGGCCATAAAACTGACCAAATGATTAAATGGCAATATTTTAGACAAGGCAGTGGTCAAAATGTGCACGACTATACTATGGAGTTTCGGAGGCAAGCCATGTTGTTAAACATGGATTTGGAGGATGAGAATATTCTGACCAAGTACTTGGGAGGACTTCACACTCACCTTTGAAAAAAAGTCATCTCCACGAAAGCCCAAGGATCTCAATGAAGCATGTGTGCAAGACATACTACATAGATGATAAGAAAAAGCAAGGAGAAGTAGAGCCGAGGGTAAAGCAATCAACAAATCAGCCAGAAGAAAGAGCATTATGGGCAAACAAGTAACAAGAGTAAGTGGAAATGGAAAAGGTAAACAAGCTGCCACTACCACTTTAAATACTTGTAAAGATCCCAAGAATTTTTGCAAGAATTGTGAGATCAATGGTCATACTGACAACTACATGTTGGAAGTTGCATCCGGAGTTACATCCGAAGAACCAAACCAAGGACTCCAAGAAGTCCATGACAGCTGTAAAAACAGAAGGGAGGTAGAGATAGAGGATGATTCTAATGTAGATGAAAGGTTTGGATGCACGGCCACCAACATGGATAGCGAAGAACAACAAGAAGAGATGAGTTAGACTATTCCAGATCAAAATCCAGATCAAGAGGACTAAGGTAAATGCTTTGGTTGATACCGGTTCTCAATCTAACTTGATTTCTGAGGCAGTTGTAAAGAAGCTTGGTCTTGAGACTTACGAGCATCCGCACCCTTATCCTTTGGGTTGGGTGAAGAAGGGTGTTGAAATTCAAGTAACAAGAAGATGTAAGGTCAAGTTTGGGATAAATTCCCAATTTATAGATGTTTTTGAAGCTGACGTTATTCCACTTGATGCTATTTGATGTTATATATCGGGAGTCCTTACTTGTATGTTAGGGATGTTATATTTATGAGGAGGGAAAACCGGTACAGATGGGTCAAGGATGGAGATCAGCTACAACATCCGGGCAGACCAGCGTAAGACATGGGTTACTATGGTAAGTGCTAACCAAGCAAAGACGGCTTATTCAGTCAAATCATAATCAGTTTTATTTACTTTTGTTGAAAGGATAAACAAGATGGGGTAGAAGTTTCAGAGATTTCTAACCAAGGAAAACAAGTATTTGGATAGTATAATTAATTCTAATCTTTTCAGGAAGTATGTTCCAAGCTTTCATAGTGGATTACCACCAAAACGGGAAGTAGAGCATGAGATTCAGCTATTGCCAGAGTCACCTCTACCAAATATCGGCTTGTATAGGCAATCCTTACTTGGAGAGTACTAAAGTAAAGAAATAACTCCAAGAACTAATAGACCAAGGGGTGATACGTCTGAGCACCTCACCGTGCGGTTCGCCTATTGTGATGGTGCCAAAGAAGGATGGTTCTTGGAGAATGTGCATCGACTACCGCGCTTTGAACAAGATCACCATAAAGAACAGATATCCACTTCCCATGCATAGATGATCTCTTGGACTCCAACTTCAGCATGCCAAAGTTTTTCACTAAGTTGGATCTCAAGTCCAGGGTATCACCAAGTCAGAATGAAGGAGGAGGATATATGGAAGACTGCCTTCAAAACAAAACAGGGTTTGTATGAATGGTTAGTACTTCCTTTTGGGTTTATGCAATGCACCCACTACATTTATGAGATTGATGAATGATGTATTGCGGGATTTCATAGATTCATGTGTCATTGTATATCTAGATGATATCTATGATTTTTAGTGCCACATGGGAAGAACATCTAACGCATTTGCAACAAGTCTGTGCAAGTTCTCAGGGAGAAACAGCTACTTATGTAATATGAAGAAATGTGAATTTGTTTAAACAGTCACTTGTCTATCTTGGGCACGTGGTTCGGAGGAGGAGAGCTACGAGTGGATCCAAAGAAGATGGAAAGCCATCACAAATTGGCCAACACCAACGAGGAGCCACAGAGTCTAGAAGTTTTGTGGGAGCAGTACAGGACATGCGGAAATTCATTTCAGGTTTCTTGGCACTATTGCAGCACCTCTACACACAGTGGCCGCAAAGAGTAAGGGTTTCGACTGGTGGTAAGGAACAAGACAAGGATCCTTTGAGTTATTGAAATACAAGATTAGTCATGCTCCAGTACTTGCTCTTCCTAGTTTGCAGCAGCCTTTTGAAGTAGAGACAGATGCCAGTGAACTAAGTTATGGCCACAGTGTTGCTTCAAGGAGGTAAACCTGTATGTTATCATTCTGAAACCTTCACTTCAGCAGTTAATGGATATTTGGTATATGATAAAGAAATGTATGCACTAGTTCAGGCAATTAAAAAAATGGAAACATTATTTGTTGGGTAAAGAAACTATTGTGCACACTGACCACAAACCTCTTCAGTATTTGCAAGCATAGTCTAAATTGCAGCAGGCAAGGCACTACAAATGGATGGGGTTTCTTCAACAATTCCATCTAGTGATCAAATACAAGAAGGGTAGTACAAATTTAGTGGCAGACATGTTGTCTAGGCCACCCACACAAGAAAAAATCTCATGTTTGGCCACTATCTCTCAGATCGAGCCCTTCACGAAGGAAGCTTACAAGAGAGGCATATGCCCAAGACAAAGACTTTGGGGTAACATTTCAGAAGCTTTCAGTTCCAAGGTGGTTTGAAAGGACATGTATTGATGATTGTTATCTCAAAGATGGGTCGCTCTACTAATGGGGGAAGCTTTGTGTGTCAAAAGAAGAAAGGCTTCTATTGATGAGGGAAGCACATACCTTGAAAGTAGCAAGACATTTTGGTGGTGAAGTATCTAAATTCATAAGAGGATGTAAACTTTATTGCACAAACAAACCTAAAATCAGGAAGGAAAGTTTGTATATGCCTTTATTAGTCCCTAGTTGACCTTGGGAGGATATCTCTATGGAGAACTACCTACATCCAAACATGGCCATGATTATTTACATGTTTTTGTAGATAGATTTAGCAAATTGTGTGTTCTTATGGCATGTAAAAAGACAATAAAAGGATATGAGGCAGCTGAACTTTTCTTTGTTAATGTATGGGTGCATTTTGGTTTGCCAAAGTCTATTGTTTCTATCAGTGATTCTAGGTTCTTGGGGAAGTTTTGGACTACTTTTTGGGACAAGATGGACACCAGGGTACAAAGAAGCACGACCTTCCATCCCCAAACGGAGACACAATCAAAGGTGGTGAACAAGACTTTGGTACAACTAATTAGAGGATATAATAGCAAATATCCACAGACTTGGGATGAGTCTTTAGCCTACATTGAACATTCCCACAACAAGGCAGTATACACATCCACTATGCAGTCACCTTTTGAAGCATGTTTTGGATATCTACCTACCAATCCATTGGACATTGCAGTTGGATAGCAAGAAGAAGGGGAGATACATGATTCAGAAGTGACTAGAGCAACGAAGTTCATTGAGTGCATACGCCAAATCCATCTCTAGGTGAAAGAACAATTGGAAAATTCTCAAGCCAATTACAAGGCTAGACACAATCAACATCGTAGAGAGCACAAACTTCATGTTAGAGACAAGATTTGGTTGTACTTAAGTAAGAAAATACTACAAGGTCAAGCAAGGAAAATCAAGCCACTACGGTATGGAACCGTCACTATACTAGAGCAGGTTGGAGAAAATGCTTTCAGACTTGATTTGCCACACTTCATGTGGATGTACTCAGTAGTAAATTGTGAGAACTTGAACCTAAATGAGCCATACATGCTTGATGATAAAGAAGAATGTTAGTTGTTACCTTCCATATCCAAGAGGAAAGGTAAACGTGGGTAGCCACAAGCACTTTAGAAAAAAAAATTGGAACTTCCCTACTAGAGAGACGGGCTTGGTGATCCAAAATGAAATATTTTTCTCCACCCTTTGAACCACATAATACCAAATCTCAGTGGGAGAAGCTTGAAAGGTGAAGGGGATGTCAAGAAACTTGAATTGTACCCTAGGTTGGATCCATTGCCACTTAAAAATTTCCATCTAAACTAGAGGGGGGTCACTCATTTCCTGTAGCATTGGCTTTTACACCATTACATGGAAGAGAGAAAGGAAAAATAGAAGATTTCTAGGCATTCCATATTTTTAGTAACATATTACTCTTCTTCAAGCAATGTTAGAAGATAATTATAAGCAAAGTGGCCACTAATGAGATGTTGGTTACCGCAAGGGAGCGAAATACCTTTAAATAATCCCTTGGAAGAGTAATTGGCCAAGAGGTAGTTAAAACCTTTAATAGAAAACAAATATAGTGAGGGAGAAAGTAGGAAGCCTTGGGAAATTGATCAAAAAAGACAAATTCTTGGAGATTGAGCTCCATTTACGGTGATATATGCTCCAACATGGCAAAATAGCATATTGATAGCACACACAAATATGGGGCCAAACCCTGAGGCTTGTAGCATGTGTATGATGAACGGTCGTTCAATCATATCATAAGCTTTTTAAAAATCAATTTTGATGAAAATAGCTTTTTTATTAGAGAGTCGAACCCATTCCATATTTTCCAAAACTACAATGACATTGTTAACAACGTATGTGTGCTGAAAGAAACTAGTCTTCTCGATTCTAAAAATTAGAAGAAGGTGGTCCCTCAATGGAAAGGTCTTATAAGAGACATTGGGCAAGGTAATAGGTCGTCAATTATTAATATATTTGAACTTGATACTCCTACTAAGGTGCCTAGAAAATCAAGTAATTTAGTAAGAGTCGCCTTAATTTGATTAACCAAGTGTGTAGAGCGAAGGAGAGTGAAAAATTATTTGGTGAATTCTATCTCCTATTTTAAGGCAATGGATGGTTGAGCATCGTGAGCTTTGGATTGTATATATCGCAGTATCCTCCATTCTGCCAGCAAGTGATGCGGGTGCGTTGTGAAATTAAGGAGATGAGTACAAGAATGCAGCTCAAAATTATGTTTTTAAAGCTGGCGCCGCCCAGACTTGAACTGGAGACCTTCAGTGTGTTAGACTGACGTGATAACCAACTACACCACGGCACCACATGATTATTTTGTGAAAAAATGGTTTTCCCTTACTAATCAGTTGAGCTCCACAATACACCCGTACACCCCTGTGCCCGTGTCTGAGTTGAGTAGCGACTTCGTTTTTAGTACAGGCTTTGATACAACCCCAAAGTAAATTAAATTGATTTACTTAACAGTTGCACATCCAGCTCCCGATAGCTCAGTTGGTTAGAGCACCCGTTTAGTAAGCAGGAGGTCTTGAGTTCAACTCTCAATCAGAGCACGACAATGATCGCCTAATACATCTATCTGTTGGATGGGTCGAAAAAGCCTCAATGGTGGCCATACATTCTTTCATCTTAAATATGAAACTATTTAAACACATGATCCGTGTTTAATTTGCATCTTTTGCCCAAATACAGCACTATTTTAATTTGTTAAACTTAAATGGTGACTTACTCTCTCCACAAATGCTGCCTCCCTATGACAAGTGTACACATCAATCAAACTGCGCTACTTTATTCGGCTCGCAAATCTCAAGAGGATTTCGAACTCCACGTGTTACCTTCTCCAAGAAAGAATGAAAACTATCTTATAATAATCAAATGAACCTCAAATTTAAACTATTACACGCTAACCTCCTTGCTATCTTTATAGGCAAAGGTTGTAACTCACAACCACAAAAAATTATTAACAATGCCGCATGGAATTAAAGGGTATTATTTACATTCTCTCTTTCATGATTGTAATATTATATCGTCAAGTTGCCATTTTTATTGAAATTAGAATCTCTCTAATTGTTTAAACCACCTTTAAAAGAAATAAAACTATTTTGACTATTTTAAACATGTCAATTAGGTTATGGCAACTTCCTTGTACACATATACGATTAAATCAATTCATTTTATACCTTGAAAAGTGCTTTTGAATTTGATGATTTGAACCTTTTCTATCTATTATTATCTGCACACATTTAGCTGTTGAATTTGATTAAGCTTGCAACTATAGAATAGCAAGTTACGAGAGTGGCATTTGAGCATGTAAGGCACTTGCCAGCTACAGTTGCATATGCAGCCCGCCAGAATATATTATTTCCATGTATCCCGATTAATTTTCTAGTTGATGATAATGGTGTAGATATTGTTGCAATGTGAGGCACCAGTGTAAAGGGGTGATATGATTTTCCAATTGAACATGGTCTACACAAAAGGATATTGTGGAGTTTATAATGTTTCTCAGCGCTACCATTAAAAAAATATTTTATGCTCGCATGAAACGATTGGGAAAATTATGAGTTTGTCCATTTTCTCTAGCACTATTTGCACGTGAAAAATGACCCATAGCAGTTGCAGAAACCTAGAAATTTTAAAGCTATTCATTTAAAAACTAAAATGACCTCAATCGACTTCCTAGATCAAAAATTTATGGCCTGTAAAAGATAGGCTCCCAAATAATTGGTGTCTAAAGCTACATGAAAATATTCTAATGTGTAATAGGTAAACTTTACATTATTGGGGCAACGTTGCGAAATCACTTGTGCTCTAGCTATGAGAATAACCATAAAGTTGTGTGTGTGAGCTCAAGAAATGTTGCAACAAAGTTGGTTTGCTAATTATGTGGAATATAAAGGCATTGAAACACACTGCGTTATGGAAACAAGGTGTGTTATATTATTAGTTTATCCATTTATTGAATAACATGACATGTTATTTTTCATGTTGTTGATGTGGAATGCTTTGCACCTATGGAGAACCTCGAGTGAAGGAGTGATTTTTCCCAAATTATCAAGATCCATCCAAGCAAAGTGTAGTTGTAACAAATGTGCACTCATATATGTAAGAATGTTTCACAACCAACAAGTGGATGAGGAATGGTTTCTTTTTCCAAAAAGGCCACAAAGATGAAGATACCACCACAACCTAGTTGTATGACTGTTGTTATGGGAACAATTGTAGGTTACTAGAATCTTTTGTGTGTGTTCAATGTAATGTCTTCATAAAAGTGTGTGGTGGATCCATGCGGTGTATAGTGTGCAAAAATTCAAATGATTTTGCCTTAAGGTAAGTAAAATGACTTATGATTATTTAATAGGCATGCAAATTTTGGCCTTTTTAGCATCATTAAGTTAACAATGTTCAATATAACCTATGAAAGCACCTAAGTTATATACCAAGAGTTACATTGATAAGTTCTTTAGATGGCTTAAATTAATCATAAAACTCAAAATTAGTACATAGAGAATAGAAAATCATTTCTCTAGAGGATTACATGTTTTGCATTCCCAACTTAGGATTCAGATATGTAAGATTCTCTATGGATACAATGTTGAAACACAGGAAAATGTCATGTTGCATGAGAGAAAGAGGAAGAAAAACTAACCTTTAATGAAATAGGGTTAAATGTGAATACCTTGGAACCAATAGATACCTTTGGATACAAATGTTACTATTACATCTTGTCCATTGCTCAAAAAGTAATATTCCCAGGTCATGAATGTTGTCAGATTTATTATCCTTTTACTTTAGAAAATAATAAGTATAGTTGTTCTTATTAATTGTGTTCATTTTTGTAGTTTACATGTTTCTTTTTACCTATGAAACTAGCAATGCATGTCTCTTAGTGTGGATTAAAATGCATACCCTAAATGGGTACCAAAAATAATTCTTTCTCATAGTCAATTATCTCTTTCTCCCCTAGAGGTATAAAATTTTAGAGAAGATGTCGATAGTTATTATAATTACCTCAAGTCAAGTATTCAAAGATGCAAATGCATATAGTTCAAAATCAATGAGAGGTGTATGGTTTTGGTGCATACGAATACAAGTTGCAAAGATTATGCAGATAACCTGAGCTAACATATGAAATGCCAAAAGATGTTTTCAAATGAAAATCCAAAATGTATTTAAGGAAATGGTTTATTTTATCATATATACCTTCGAAAAGGGAGAAAATATTTGTTTATCTTATAAACAATATTCATGATGATAAAGTGAAAGAACATTTAAATTTTAAGTATAAGATTTGGTCATGATTGTGCACAATGTAATAGTTGTGAATGTAAGGAGAGTTGTGTTGCTAGTGAAAACTATGAGAATTTTTCTTTGAATGATAAAAAAATCTCAGTTATTCATAATGTGTTTTTCGTTAAATGGAGATTTGTGATCTATAAATGGCATGAGTGTTGATAGTGTGCTCCGCCTTGTCATAATAGATTTGTCTAAATAAGGACTCAAGTCACATTGACATGTGTTTTTGGGATTCAATTCTAACTAGTGATTTTAATTTCCAATATGTTGGCGGTTTTCTCTCAAGTGATGAGATATGTTAACAAGTTAAGGAGAATGAATATCTACTTCACACAAAGAGTAACCATGAAGATTCATTTGTTTGGGGTGATGTTTCTGATGTCTTTTCTAGAAATAAACAAAATGGTACAAGTTGTCAAAATATAATGGTGATCCTTAAACAACACGCACAAACCGCGTGGGCCCACGGTCAAAGCCAATGACAAAATCAAAATAAATTAAAGTTGGATTAGAGTGTGGGCCCCATGCGGTTTGTGCGTATCATTTAATTTATTTTGATTTTGTCATTGGCTTAGAACGTGGGCCCCATACGATTTGTGCACGTTATTTAAGCCCATCGAAATATAACTCCAATGATATCTGCAAGAAATCATACAAACATGAGAAAATGTTTTTCGCTTCATCCACTAGAGTTTTCTCTCCTAAGGTTTTACTTCAAATGACATTTATGATCACCAACATGCTCAATTTCCACACATCATGTTTTTGTCCATGGAACATTTTCGTGGTTGAAATTTGACTATGGAATACTTGACAGTGGAAAGGATAAGATCAATGTCAAACATAAGGTTTATATGAGTGGATTGATGGATGAGCATATGAAGAATTTGCAGCCAAAGAAGAATAAAATGAGAATGTTTTGAGGTTCCAATTTATTGTCATTGGTGAATACATGGTTCCTTCCTTGCATTCGTTTTTCCATTCGCCGTTCAAATTTATTTGTTTTAATTTTCATCAGATCTACACTTGATTTCAACGTTATCTTCCTCAAAAGTCTTCGTCTACATTTAATGTTTCCCTAATTATTGGAGGGAAAAGTTTGATTGACGTCTTCATCTTGTATTCTTTGATTTGCTGCTAAGTTTTTGGCGAATGGTGACATATGTTAGCCGTCCTATCACTATGCATGGTATTCGTGGAAGACATAAATACACCATACTGCCAACGTTATTCCACTTTACTATTGAGATTTGTCTGCATTTCTTTTATTTTTCCAAATTCTCAGCTGATGTCATTCATGAACAGGTGTCTCGACAGCTCTCCCGGTCGCAAGATACGTCGAAAACGCAGATTCACAAGTCGTTTATATTTCTATTCGTGGTAGGATAAATTGGCAAATCTATCCAAAGTAGTTGAGTCCTTTATAATTCAACCCCTCTTTAGGTTTTAAACTAGCAATCGCATGTGTACAATGCAATGTGAACGCCGAACGGTATATGTTATTTGATTTAGCGGGATAGTTATTACTTTTGTAGTTGATTTTGATGAGAGGTGTGATTGATAGTGTAAGTGTAGGAGTATAGGTGAAGCATTACATTTAAAGGTTTTATGTGTACATTTCAAATTTTATTTGCACTAAACATGAACACATTTGATATCACTTTGGATACAAGAAGTTTGAGTAAATTAGTAGTGGAGGTGCTATCAAAGTAGAGGGTAGTATTTACGACGAGTTGTTTTTTGTTGAGTGATAATAATCTTGAATTCTCCATTCTTCTTCATAACATAATCATTGTACTCACAGTGTAGGATGTCCCACAGACTTCAATTTACCATGTAATCATAATACAATAGATTTCCATGTGGAGAAATCAAATATCCATGCAGACTTGCAAGATTTCGATGTTTGATGCTTCTAACTTAATTTCCAATCAAGTGCTTGGCGATAGCCTGCAGGTAATGGACCGTCAAACACTCTAGCGTGCGATCAACAATCTTGATGTAAAATACTTTAATGGCCGTATGGGGCGCCCAAATTTGCAGAAAAATTGAATCGCTTTTAATGGCGTGAAAGATTCCTTCAGTTGACACATCACAATTTGGAGCTAAATGTGACTATGTTTGAAGAACTCTCTGAAATGTACACAAAAAACAAAATTTAAATGCATTAAAGAAAGAAAAGAAAAACCTTACTAAGTATACTCGTATTAAAGTTTTGAAAAAGAGGAGATGTGCCAGGTGTTATTATGAAGTCAAGGACATTAAAGAACAAATGGTAAAGAAAGAAAAAACTGTCAATCACTAGTCAATGGTCACACTATTTCTAAAAATGAAAATTGTATGTTAATATGATGTAATGCTAACTTGAATCTCTACAACTCATTCACCGGTTGTTGTGATATTGTTAAAAACATGAATTTTAGAAAATAAATATATTGCTAGTTTTGCATTGGTGAGAAGTGTTTTTTGGAGTTTCATGAAATTACATTACTGTGTTTAAATAATGGGTCTATTACCAGTGGTTTAAAGTTAATATAACTTATGCGGTCCCTTTTCCATTCTTCTTGTTTCATTGTGTGTTTCCCATTGCAAGATTTTGGTAAACAAACTTGAACTTATGTTGTCTAAATATTATGAGAATTGAACAGGGTATTTGAGCTTGCCCTTGCCTAGGAAGCTCCAACACATTAAAACCTTAATGAGAGCAAATGACATCCACACGATTTTTATTTTGAGCTCTTTAAAAATATAATGCAAGGATGTCCTCTATCAAAATATAATGATGTATTAACCAATCTCATATTTATAATGTTACTTCCCACATCATCAAGTTTCTTAACTAAGTGGCTCAGTCACAAACTGTATTAACAAGGTTCTAAATATTTTATCTGAGTTTCCCTCAGTATCACATCACCTACTCTATCATCTCTCAAATCTCCTATGTACACTGATCTAACGTTGCCTACCCCTAACAACTTTTTGTCATTAAATCCATCAATTTCATTAAAAAGATATCCATAAGAAATTTTGAGGTGCTCAAATTTTTGTAAAATGGCTAGTGGTATATCCACTACTTCTGAAGTCCATATCCATATGAAAACCAAAAGTAAACAACATATCACAAAATCACTAACACTAACACTAACAGCTACAACTATCTCTGTTTTGAAATGTGAAGCACTTTTTTGACTTGGACATTCAGGTAACAATAATTTCCTTGGTCCACAAAGGCCATCATTTCCATTAAGTAAAATGATAGTAGTGGCATTAGCGAAAACCCCCTCTTTTAGAATTTCTCTCGTGACTCTATTGGAAGATAGATTCAGATAACAAAGCACTTGAAGTTTCTTGAGGCGTTTCGGTAGTGGACCAGTTAAGAAATTTGACGAAAGCTCTAGGTCAATGATATATTTCAAATTTTCCATTACCTCTAGAATAAGACCCTCTAAGGCATTTCTTGATAGATTCAAATGTTTCAATCATACACAACTTCCAACTACAGTTGGAATGGCACCACGAAACTTATTGCCCGAAATGTCTATATATGTAACCATTGTAATTTTTCCAATCTCTTTCGGCAAAGACCCTCCTAATGCATTCCATGAGAGATCTAAATACAATTGAATATTTTGAAGATCTGAAATGTCAATCCCAACAAACCCAAATAACATAAATATTAGAGACCTAAGGTTTAATATTTCCCCAACTGGCAGAGAATACATGTGGGGCTCGTGATCCTTTACATTCTTGGCACCGCCGTAGCTAGTATTCAGAAAACCAAATCCAGGGTAGGCAATGGTTAATGCAAGAAACATAAAAAGAGGTAACATAATCATGCAAAGTGTTGACCTAATTGTTTTGTAGCTATAAGTGTTTTTGTTAATGTTGTAATCGATAAGTGAATTGGATTTGTTCTCCATTGGATCATTAGATCTTGCACACTCTTGAGGTTTCTCTGCATCTTCAAAGGTGATTTTTCTTCTTTGCTCCTCCAAATTATGGATTTCTTGTACTAATTGGGGATAGTGAGACTCATCCATATTTGCTTCAATGGCTTCATATTTAGTACTTCCTTGAAAGGTTTTACTATCATGAGTTCCGAGTAGAACCACATCTCACCTAGGCATTTCATCAAACAGTTGACATGCCCTGTTTTAAATTTCCCATTCTGGCGAAAGCTAGGAGGATGCTGGAAAAGGTTTTGGAGTCCACTTGTACACTTGGAAATTACATTTTTTATGAAGGTGCCAAGGCCTTTTATGGATATCTTGCAATCGATAAAGTCCATGCGGTCACATATGTTCTAGGGATTTAGTCAAACAATTCGAATGCTAGTTACATGCTTCAACATTTATGGAACCTCCCGCACCGGCCGAGGCAAATCCATGGTTGCATTTTCACGTAGACCTTTCCAAAATATTTTTGATGGGGGAAAGTGCGGGAGGGAATATTACACATCACCTGGGCATGTGGGCGACCACTCAGGAGGGGGAAATGCAGGTGCAGGGGAATGATTTTGGTCTACGCTTGTTTCGAGGGAGAAGATCATACACAGTCAGAAGAAGGAGATCACACTTTGTTAAACGTGGACACCATGAATATGTACTCGCATTGTTCACCTAATTTGGAGATTCTAGTTCCTATTGATAGATGCTCATACATACGCTTTTCTTTGTTCTCTATCGTCACCCTCCTATTCTATTTATTATACAGTGTACATGCAACCCATGATGCCAAAAGAGGCCAAGGCCAAGGCCATCTCCAAAATTGAAACCCTACTAACCCTAACCCTAATCCTAACGCCAAGAGGAACTCTCCTGCACATTCAATAATACAGATGGCCCTGACCCCTCCTCCTCATTTGCCAACCCTTCACCATTTTTACTGGATAGAGCGGCTACAACATGAAATTTCCAATCTTCAATCTACACAACCTAATCCTCAATCTTCTTCTTCTTCTGCATACAACAAAGAACACATCACATGCAGTAGTTTCCTCTCAGAGACCATTGAACCCACTCCAGGTACAGATACAGAGCCAGATCAATCAATTTGTATATTGTAAAACGAGGAACTATTGATGATATCTCTATTTAGCACAGTTCCCGTTCTCTAGACCCCTTTTCCCTTTATGCACCCCTTCTTTGACCCTTTTGTAAGGAAAGCACCATCTTATTCTATTCTTAACTATAACTGCTTTGGGCCAAATCTCATGGCCACCTCCCCATAATAATCTAAAATCTAAAATTTGTTGTACCCAAACTAAGCTGTCATTAAATTTCTTGAAATTTGGACTATTGTTTCAAACCATTTTTCTTGCTAAATGGCAACCTAGAAGTTAACTTCAAGCTTTTGGGTTGCAGGATATTTGTGGCGACATGGAACATATGAGGAAAATCACCTTACAATTGGCCTCAAGTTGGATGAATGGCTGCATGCATCACCTCTAGAAGCTATCTATGTTTTGGGGTTGACAAAATCCGCTTGTTTCATACATTTAGAAATATGAATATAGTTGCACAGTTATTATTTAGTATATTATATAACCCAACCAAATGCTCTTCCTTGATCATCGAGACTTCAATAGCCCTGGTACACAAATTAGTCGGCTCAATCTGGAGTATGTTATCCACAGACAAAGAGGCTACCTCAAAATTGACTTTGATACGCACGACATGGGCCACATAATCTCTTCCCAACAAGTCTTTTATTTCCTTTAACATATTCTCTGTCTAAATAATTAAAATAATCTTCAGCTAATTATCTAAAATTGGAGAATCAAATGGCATTTCTCAGTGATGACCCTTAAAGGTGAAGTGTGGTAGCTAGAGTTGATCCATTGCAGAGCAGTTGGAAAAAAAGGCAAGATTGTAGGGGAAAAAAGGAAAATTTTGTTAAGTTTAATAATAAAGAAATTCATTGTTATCCATACACAGTCCTCACCTATGGTTTCCAGCTGTAGAATTCATCTCTGTGTATCTGGGCCAATATACAGTTTGGATACATATACGATAGTCTTAAAAACGAGTTTCCCATCCGGATACGATTAAGACACTGCAATGACATAATCAGGGATTTGTATTTCTCTGTCATAGTGGTATATGGGCCGCATATGATATCCAACCTTCCAGACCTTTGTTTATTGCACATGTTTGTGGTATCTGGGCCGTATATAATATCTAGGCCACGTCTATCACAAATTATAATAAAAACAATTTTGTTTGTCTTGAGGTGATTCAATGATGTTAGTAGATTCAATAACATTTGAATGCCTTAACTTTAAACAGTGCAGAGGTGGAAGCATTGGAGAGCACGGATGGCTGTTTGGCTGTAATTCCATGTCCATGTTTGGAAGAATTTTCCATCTGTCATTTTTCACACTGTAAACTGCTGCCTCGGATAATATTCCGCTGTCACAAAGAGATGGATCCATTTCCATGTAGACGCATCCTCCTCCAATGTAATGCATGTTTCAGTTTTAAGCGACGCTGAGCAGGAAAAGAAGTTTTTACAGAGAAAGTGGACCAAAACGGACCGTGGACCAGTTTTTGCCCACTGCTGGCGATTGGTTCATTGTAGATAAACAGAGTCATAGCTGCAAAAAATGAGAAAATGCCCATAAAAACTGTTAAAAACGTGAAAACGTCCAGACGGCCGTCAAACCGTCAAATTTAACTCAATTGTAGAAACGTCCGCAAAGGCCTTTCCCATAGGGGGAACGCCTTCGGCGTAATTATATATATACATATATATGTATATATATAGATATATATACACATATATATGTATATGTATATGTATGTATGTGTGTGTGTGTGTGTGTGTGTGTGTGTATATATATATATATATATTTGGTTGAAAGTCCAGAGTTAATCCAGTCTCCTTTAGCTTAAATGTCAAGTCTGAGGAGTATCCATTTCACCAAAGTCGTCCAAGGAGCGATATTGGCCTCATCCCTTTTTTATGGGTATCTCTTGAGAGTGGAATCTTGGTGGATGGCTAGGCAACACCTTTTACACCATCATCCGCACTATTAAACCATAACCCATTCGATTTAAATAGTTATTTAAGTTTGTTGGTCTCTAAGACTTTAGGTGTCAATGGTCATTTTCATTTTATAGATTTTTAATGTCTCAATATTTATTTTTATAGTGTGTTTATTAGTGAATCAATTCCTATACCGGTGTAATTGAGTTGTTCATTTAACGTTTTAAGTCATTTAATTTGGTTACTATCGTTGTGTCATTGTTAAAATAGTGTTTAGTCAAATGTCAATAAGGTGTCTATGTGTTATAAATTGTTGGTCAAAATTTTTGTAGTGAAATTTGGAAGTCACATTGAAAAGTAATCTTTAATTACTTTTCATTATTGTTTGTATTGTAAAAGAGTCAAGAGTCAACATTGTTCATCTTAATGTCAAAGTCGTCGATTTGGGTTATCATAAAAATTTGTAAAAATAAAAATAAAAATTTTCCTTATAGACGCATTTTCGTTGGAATCCGACGTTCGGATGAGTTATGTAAAATTGAACTTCATGAACATATTCAGCTGAGTTAGTAGTGTCGCACTAGAGGTTGGAGGCAATGGAGGATGGAGGTTTCCAAAGCCTCGCGTCAGTCATGAATGACGGGGCCCATATTCTTTAGTGGAATTGTTTTTAGAGTATGTTTCAATTTTAGTATTCCTATTTTGCAGCGTGTTATTGGTTTGCTCAGTAAACCTCTTTTCAGAATGTTTGGGAAAGATTCATGTTTTCATAAAACTCACTTTTGGGACGAAGGAGAAAATTAGGAGATAAACTCGGGTATGGTTACCCAGTTAGTGCCAAGATTATGGATCTTGGAGATTCAAAATCCAAGCACCCAAGGAGGAAGGGAAACTCCTACAGGAACCCAAAGAGGTAGGGAGTATTTCTGCATAATTTGGCTCATCACTATGCTTTCACAAGGGTAAAGAGATAACTTATGGAGTTTGTACTTGGTCTAAGCAATACTTTCAGGAGGTGGTTCAATTTATTCAAAACATGATTCTTTTTCGTGTTCACATTAAGTGGGTGAATATTAGTAATTAATAATGTTCACACTAAGGGGGTGAATGTTAGTAATTAATAGTGATAACATTATTAATTAATAATGTAAATTGTAAAAGTTATTATGAGTTATTTATTAAACAACTCATATAACAATATTTTGTTTAGTGAGTTATAACAACTCGCGTAGAATAGTGTAGAGTCATTCTAGGAGTAATTTATGGAGATTCACTCTCCATGAATATAGGAGAAGACTTGCCTATATAAGTATATGTTTGTCTGGTGAATAATAGCATGTGAAGAAATATTATTATTCTGTTTAGATTTTTATTATTTTCTCTGCTCAAATATAAACCAAATATTACAAGTCCTAGGTCTCTAGGTTTTCATTAGGAGTTTTATAACGCATGAAAGATTGTGTATGCATGTTGAACTTGAACTAAGCTAATTAAACGAACCTAACACCAAGTAAATCCTAACTTAGTTAAATTCAAGCAAATACATCATGATAAAGCGAAAAAGGAAGCAAGTTAAACCAAAAAATATGAATCTATTATAAGTGCAAACCTCCTTTTGATATTTTTAATGTGCTTTGTATGTAGATACGTCCTTAGTGATTCGAACGTAAACCACGCACTTTCAAGGATTTCTAAAGCGAAGAGGAAGATATCTCATAAAATATAGCTTAATTGCAATTCTTTATTCTTCTCTTACTACTCTTTAGCAAGTAAAAAGGGGGGAGATTTAACAAGCCTTCCAATAACATGAAATGATCTTCTCAAGTTTAATGTTTGTCAAGGACATGGTGTAGGTTTGGACAAGGTGTACTAGGTTTCTTATATAGCTTTCCACTTTGGGAGAAGTTTGCAACCTAATGAATGTGGGATAAAGTGAATGTAGGATTAAAAAGGGAAAAGTCTGATTAGAAGAGATTAATTATATATTAGCAACTAATTGGAGTTAGGTGAGGTTTAATTAATCAACTATGATTAATTAATAGTCCAAGTTAAGCGTATAGAAGTCATTTGGAGATGATTTGGAGGGAGATTAGTAGACTTTGAAGGGTTTGAGAGGGGAATTTAACCAATGAGAGAGTTTATTGATTAAATATGATATTTTAAAGTTTAATTAATTAATAATGGTTAATTATTTAATTAAAAGAGGATTTTAACTAACGAAGTGATGTTAATTGTCATCTAGGATGAGGGATGAGATTAGTTAATTAACAAAGTGTCGTTCATTGACTTAGATGAAGAAGAATGTTAGCTAATTAGTGGAAAATCGCTAATTATAATGAAATGAAGCTAAAGAATACAATTAGTGCAATTTTAGTAATAAAATTGTGCGATCGAAATTAGGTGTCTGCATTTTCCCCTCTTTGATGTGGTGTAGCACAAGTGATGCCATTTCAAAGATAGTAGACAATTTTACTTTCTATGGGTTGAAGAAAAATTAAAAGGATGGAGGATGCCCCCTCAAGTGTTAACGAGGTGGTAGAAGAGGTCTATTGATGCTCGAAAAGAAGAAAGAAATGATCACAAAGAAATAAAAGCCCCTCGTGGCGATAGAGATTTGAACTTGGCTCAATTGGTCATTGTTCGATTTATGAGATTTTGGTGGCAGCACATGATGAGGGTGAATGAAGGGAGGGAGTGAAGATAAGAAACAAGTTTGTATCTAAGTAGGTTAGAAGAAACAAGAAAGGTTAGTGCTCGAAGGAATGTTAGGTAGAACAGGGAATTAGTTAAAATGGGGAAAATGACAAATGATGGGTGAAAAGATCATAGCGTAGTGTACGTAACATCCTAGATTTGAAGTACATTTTTATTTGGTGTAAGCATGTAACAAAATGGTAAAATGACATGAAAAACCATAATATTGATTTTTGTACAATACTAAAGGACTGACTAAAAACAAGATACACAAGCAATGCAATACAAGAAAGTAACAAACAAGAAAACAAATAAACAAACAAGCACAATCAAATACACTTAAACAAGCAATGTTTGAGACAATTGTACCAATGTTTTTGTTATCCAACTTCAGTACCAAAATGTGCAAGTTATACGACAAGGGTCAAAATTGTACCAAAATTTGTGAGTTATACGACAAGGGTTAAAATGGTTCCTCAAGAAAAGATACATGTAAGAGATGTGATGGAGGACATAAAAGTCCCAGGGAAAAGCAAACATGCACTATAAAATTGCCCCGAACAGTGATATATGATAGGAAGACAGACATAACAAGGAAAGAAACTTAGTATGATGCACATGTCATGCACTCAAACTAACAAACACTAAAGTAAGATGTTTTGGTGGTATAGTTTCTAATTTTTAGTGTTTTTGAGTTTTTGAATTGTTTTTGGGTTTTGAGAGTTTGTGAATGTTTTTGAGTTTTCTAGAATTTTACCATTTTCTTTGGATTTTCGAAGGTTTTACCAATGTTTTTGGATTCTAAGGTTTTTACAAAGCCATATACAAGAGAAAAAAATGCCAATATGCCCCCAGTGATAGGTGATAATATACAAGGGAAAATTTTGTGTATATATACAAGAATAAGATAAGCCAGATCAAGGTCAAGACGTATAGGGTCAACAAGATTATAAACACAAGTCAAAGATAAAGCTAGAAAGAAGTGATCATGCCCCAAGTGCAAGGTTCTTATGAACAATATAATCCTCTTAAGGCATTGGAAACCGGTTGTCACCAAAGGACCTGTCCAAAGTGCCACAATTACGTGGTTTTCACATTTAAACGAATTTATTTTTTTATTTTTTATTTTTTGATTTTTTGAATTTTATGTTTATTTTTTTTTAAGGAAAATGCCTCTAAGATCAAGTATAGAAATGCTTGAGATGCATGATGTTCATTGGATCCCAGAGCTCTAACCATCAGGATAAAAAAATTATAGGCCCCTGAACCAAATTTTGTGACCACAATGTATGGTCTTAACCAGTTAGGTTCAAATTTGCCTCTCATTTCACGTTCTTTAGTATAATTGAACTAGTTTTCATTAAGAACAAGGTCTCCAACCTCATATTCATGAGAAATAATGCACTTTTGTAGCTAGCGCACATTTGATTATGATACACTTTGAGGTGATCTATGGCATGGAGGCATTTTTCATCAAGTGGTTCAAGCTCTACTAGTCTAGCCACTTGTAGTCCTCTTC
The DNA here is from genome assembly GCA_019776745.2 of Taxus chinensis. NCBI lineage: Eukaryota > Viridiplantae > Streptophyta > Pinopsida > Cupressales > Taxaceae > Taxus > Taxus chinensis. The sequence goes on along the minus strand of CM034151.1, from coordinate 3,582,454 downwards.
ATTATCCAAGTATTCTCTTAAATATATTTGCAAATAGGGAAGCTCGATCTCTAAGGGGATGATAGCTTCGATTCCGAACACAAAGGAATATGGGGTTTCACTTGTGGGTGTGCAGATAGAATTTTGGTAGGCCCATAAGTTAGGATGGATATGGAGATGTCAATTACGACCTGTCTTACTGACCAGTTTCTCCATAATCAGAACAAGGATTTTATTTATAGCCTTAGCTTTCCCATTACCTTGAGAATAATAAGGATTAGACCAATTTTCGTGAATTTTAAAGCGTTGACGCAGGGCCTTCATTTGTTTGTTCTTAAATGATTTTTCATTATTAGATACAATAACATAAGGGTTGCCATAAGGAAAAATGATGTGGTTCGTGATAAATTTTGATATCTAAGCATCAGTAATATATGTGAGAGGAATAACCTCCACCCATTTGGTAAAGTACTCAATTGTGGTAATGATGTGTTTATGGCCATCATATGAAGTGGGTGTAAGCGTCCTTATGAGATTGAACCCTCATTTGGAAAACAACCATGGTGTAGTGATAGGTTGCAAAGACTACGATGGTGCATGGATTAAGTTGTCATGATTTTGGCATAAGACCCATTTATTCACGTAATGACAACAATTCATCTCTGTAGTAGGCTGGTAATATCCTATGCGTAGAATTTTCTTTGCGAGGACCATGTCACTAGTGTGAGCACCACAGATGCCTTTGTGCACCTTTGTGATGGCTTGAATAGCTTCTTTATAATTAAGATAGCAAAACAAAGTCTCATCGTAACCTCAACGATAGAGAGTTCCCCAAAGAGGGTGTAATGTGTGATATTTTGGATAAGGGTTCTCTTTTGGGAATAGGAAATTCCAGGTGGTAAGGTACTATCTTGTAAGTAATTATAGATATCCACGTACTACGGGGAAAAGAGACTAAAAAATTCACATACCAAACATGATTCTGGCATGTCGTAAGTAGGAACCATGAGATGATCAATAAGGAACTAAAAATATCTTGTATCTGGCGATAAGTATAGTAATGATCCAATAGTAGTCATGGCATCTGCTAACGTGTTTTGTGTTTGAGGGACCTATTGGAAGGTGATCAGAATAAAGCACTCTTTCAGTCTGTCCACCATGCATTTATACAGTACAAGCTTCTCATCTTTGACCTTGTATTCATCATTTGCTTATTTTATGATGAGTTTTGAGTCACCTATAATCTCATCTTGTTTAATATTCCATTTTATAGATAATTTTAAACCTATAATGAGAGCTTCATACTCAACAATTTTGTTTGTACATGGAAAAATGAGTCTAAAATCTTATGGTATAAGATCTCCTGTAGGGGTGATAATAACAAATCTTTCCCCCGAGCCATTAAATGTGAATGACCCATCAAAGTATATATTCCAGGTATAATATTTTTTGATGAATAAAATGGAAACATCTAAAAGATTCAGAATTAATGGTTTAATACCTAGTAAGGGTGCTTAGGTCAGTTGATTGGCAAGAACTTGTCCTTTTAATACTTTTTTATGAACATATTCAATTTCAAACTCACTTAGTAAAATGATGTAGTTGGCCATCCTCTTGATGAGTGTTGGTTTTGATAAGAGGTACTTGAGCGGGTCAAATTTATAAATGAGCTTGGTTTTGTTGTTTAGAAGATAGTGGAAAAGTTTCTCGAAATTGAAAACATCGGCCAAGCGTTCTTTTTCAATTTGTAGATAATTGAGCTCATAGAAGATCAAGGTACTACTGAGGAAATAGAAAACTCTTTCTTTTTGTTGGTCATCATATTGTCCCAAGAGTGTGCCAATAACAAATTGAGTGGGAAATATATAAAACAGTAGAGGTTTGCTCGGGGTAGGTGGTACTAGAACAAGTGGTTTGGCCAAGTATTGCTTTAGTTGGGCAAAGGTAGTTGGCAATCAGGGCCCTAATGGAAATCAACACCCTTTTTAAGAAGATGGGTGAAGGAATGACATTTATCTGTGAGTTGGGAGATGATTTTGTGAATGGATTGAATTTTCCCTTGTAAGTTATGCAGTTGTTTAAGGTTCTTGGGAGGAGGAATATCATTAATAGAAGTGACTTTTGTGGGTTCCACTTCAATTCCTCTTCTAGAGGTGATGAATCCCATTAGCACTTATTAGGATTCAATATGACCTTATAATCCCTTAGTCACTCAAAAATACGATGAAGGATTGTCGGATTCTCTTCTCTGGTCTTGGATTTGCCAAGGATATCATCCACATAATCCTCTACAATACCATGCCACATATCATGAAATATGATAGTCCTGACATGTTGATATGTGGTGTAGGCATTATTGAGGGAAAAATGCATGATCTAATAGCAAAATGTTCCCTAAGGACTAGTAAAAGTGGTTTTATGTTGATCCTCTTCTATAATTTTGATTTTTTTATAAATAGAGAATTTATCCATGAGGGACAACATTTTGTGGTTGGCTGTAGAATCAACAATCATGTCGATGTTCGGAATAGGAAAATCATCTTTAGGACACGCTTTATTGATGTCCTTAAACTCTCTACAAATCCAAATACCGACTAGTTTCTTACAAACAGGAACGATGTTGGAGATCCATCCTAAATAATCAATAGGTCTAATAAAACCTACTTCTAATAACTTTTCTAGTTCTTCTTTGACCAAAAGAGCTACATGTAGATGCATTTTGTGTAGTTTTTTTATGGGATTTGTTGATTCATGTACAATGAGATTGTGCATGACCAAAGAGGGATCTAAGCCTAGCATGTCAACATATGACCAAGAAAATACATCCACGAACTCTCTAAGGACTAGAGTAAAAGCATTTTGTTCATGGGCAGAAAGAGAAGCTCCTAATTTAACAATTTTAGGTTCGTCCTTTGTACTAATATTGACATTGATAGTCTCTTCAATCAAAAATTTTAACCATCCTCCATATGCATAGGGAAGGTAGGGAGATTGAGTTCTTCCTTTATTGGCATCTCAATGATATTTTCACCAATAAAATGATCACGTATATTATCCATGTTTGATTTTTCGTTTTGTTTGTCTGCAAGTGCCTCAAAGAGGTTTTCACTATAGGACCTAGATTTTTTCTTTTGTTATAATTTTTTGATATTTTGGCCTCTTTTTCTTCTTACTAACCATAAAAATCAGCCTCCTCCCCAAAATACGTGTATGCATTAAGGTAGATAGAGAATCCTTTCTTGAACTAAGCTATTTAAATGAACCTAACGCCGAGTAGATCCTAACTTACTTAAATTCAAGAAAATACATCATGATAAATCAAAAAGGGAAGTTAGTTAAACCACAAAATATGAATCTATACTAAGTGCAAACCTCTTTTTTATATTTTTGATGTGCTTTAGATGTAGATACTTCCTTAGTGAGTCGAACATAGACCATGCATGATCAAGGATTTCTCAAGCAAAGAGGAAGATATTTCATCAAGTATGGCTTGATTACCATTTTGATTCTTCTATTACTACTCTTTAGAAAGTGGAAAGGGAGATATTTAACAAGCCTTTCGATAACATGAAAATCTCTTCTCGAGTGTAATGTCTGTCAAGAACATGGTGTAAGTTTGGACAAGGTGTACTACGTTTCTTATATAGCTTTCCATTTTAGAAGAAGCTTGTAACCTATCAAATGTGGGATAAAGTGAATGTATAATTAGAAAGGAATAAGTATGATTAGAATAGATTAATTAGATATTATCAATTCATGGGAGTTATGGGAGGTTTAATTAATCAACTAGGATTAATTAAAAGGCCAAGTTAAGCTTATAGAAGCCATTTGGAGATGATTTAGAGGGAAATTAGTAGAATTTAAGGGGTTTGAGAGGGGGATTTATTCAATAAGATGGTTTATTGATTAAATACGAGATTTAAAGGTTAATTCTAATAATGGTTAATTAAATAATCAAAAGGGGGTTTTAACTAACGAAGTGACATTAATTGGCACCTAAGGTGGAGGATAAGGGTAGTTAATTAATGAAGTGTCGTTAATTGACTGAGACAAAGGGGAATATTAGCTAATTAGTGGAAAATCAATAATTATAATGAAATAACAGTAACGAAGATAATTACTGCACTTTTAGTATTAAAATTGTGTGGTCGAAATAGTGTAATTTTAGTATAAAAACTACGCGGTCAAAATTAGGTGTCCACTACTGGAATGTGAGTAGTAGGGAAAAAAAAGTAGAGAATTGGCCATCTCTATAGGAACCCCTAAAAAATTCGGTAGCATAACACTTCACAAAATTTTAAATTTACAAACCATGATACGAATAAAAGTGCCATTTTTATAAGTTGCGGGAGAAGAATATGTCAAAAACACATTTCAATCAAGAAATGGTGACTCATTTTGAGGATAAGAAATCAAGATAATATATTTAGCAAGAAGGGATGAGGAACTCAAGACCAATCCAACAACCCTAAATTTATAAAAATTGGCCTATAAATGTGAGATAAAATCGTGTCGAAATCAAAACACGCATTCAAAAATGTGTGTTTTAATTTCACGTCAGACAGTGACAAAACCGCCCCTATTGCCATAGAGGCGGTTACGCAACCTCCGCTAAAATGCATGGCGGTAAGGCTAGAAAATGAGTTTAGGAGAAAAGGTGAAGTTCATAACTTGGAGTGAAGGGTTAAAGTGAGCCAAAAGAGGAATGCAAGGGAGAGAAAGAGTGATATGAATATCATTTTTATCTTGGAAGGATTTTTTTCATTACCGGAGACGTGTTGCACTTTCCATATTACACTGTGTAATTTTTGGGTGCATACATATTACCCCCTCAAAAGAGAGTTTTAGCCATGAATGGGCAAAAATGTTGTTTTTGAGAATGACGCTTCCCAAAATGGGAGGGTTAGAGAATTACCTTATCTAATCGTTTGTTGGTATGACGCCAGTCGAGAATTCTTGTCACCTGCAAAAGATATATGGGAATTAAGTGCAGTAATAAATAAAATTAGTAAAAATATTTGAAGTAAAAGGATACAATTACTTACCATTTGTGTGGGGGGTAGAATTCTACCTACTGGACACTAGTGTCAGTGTTGCACATTCTCACCCAAAACGTCATTAGAAAACTAAAACAATCTATATATACATCACAATTTACTAATTTTAGAAATCATTTGTCACATACATCCTTGTTATTTTCGGGGTTCTAGAATTCTAGTGACCATTTCATGCAAAAGTATAGTCAAAATGATGGATATTTCGATAAGATGGTAGCAAATCTAGCAACATCAACTAAGGCTCCATAACAAGTAAATTACAAGCCTTTTGTCTTTTTGCCCTAGATAATGTTTTTCTCTCTAAATGAACTCTAGGGGATATTTTCAATGATTGTAGGGGGATGGTTATAATAATATGTACTTTTTTTTCAACCATTTGGTTATTTTTTGATTTTTTGTGATTTTATAGGTAGAAGGGCATGGTTTGGAAATCAGTGACATGACCATCATGGCGGTTGCACAAATCTCGCTAAAGACAGAGCATAAGTTGTCCAACCAATGCAATAGTTACACAATCACCTATCTATGTAAAGGGGTGAGAAATGAAATTGTGACCCTACTAAGAGGGGCAGTTGAGAAATCATCATGTGTGCTAGAGATAAAATAGAAAAGTGTTGATGTTTGTGCATTTTTGCTCATTTTTTTGAGTTTCTTGCGAATCTATGACTTGTTAACAGACGCCTAACATTCTTATTTTTCCTTCATTTTTGGTGCAAGGGGCTTATGTTTGATGGAGTAGAGCTGGAAAGTAGGATTTTCTCACACGAGTGCCCTTTATTGACGTAGATCGAGAAAGGCCTTCTGGAAAGAGCATGGATATGGTAGTTAGTGCAAACTAGGTCGGTTGCCCCAACTAGCAGGACTCTCTATGATTTCTTCACTTATTGGGATGTTGATTGGAACACTTTCCAATTCCCTAGTGTCTATGGAGAGTTGAATATCACACTAGAGGATGTATACCAGATATTGGGAGTTCCAGTTACATGGAGGATACTAGCGTTAAAAGTGTTAGTTCATCGTATGAGGCCCGTCAATGGGTGACATATTTGGGGGCTGCAGGGACACTCGATCACAACTAGAAAGGAAAGTGAATGCGCATATGTGTATGATAAAGATAATGGCATACAAGATATCTATCTAGCATGTGTAATAAAGCATACATGTAAAAGCATAAGTAATCTAGAGTAAATGCAACCAAGATATGCAGTATGTTATGGATGAGATGGAATGGAATGCAGTGTGAATGATAGGAAAAATGTTCCTGTTATCCATATTGTGCTCCCGAGCTAAATATTGGATCAAACCATGACCCCGCATAGAAGGAACCCGAGAAAACTCATTTAAATCCTACAAATTGGTCGCAAAAAGATTCAGCAATGAAGTGACAGAGGCCAAGAGAGATTAAAGGATCCTGTACAAAAGAAAATGACTCTATCAGGATGTTTCTACATCTTAAATCCATTCTCCAAGTTACAGGTAGGTAGAACTATAAAATAGCAGAGTTAGAAAAGAAGGGAAGATGCTACAAAGGAGCCAGAAGCAAGAAGAAGGAAGAATGGCAAATATTCAAAGTCCTTGAGCTCGAAATAGTTCAGGAAAGGGTCCAAAATCAACTAAGTATGGAGGAGGCAACGGAAGAGACCACGTGTCCTTGTGGCACTTCTCCAAAGATGGACCCAAATGGAGATGCTCAAACAAGTGCCGCATCTCCATGTGTCCTAGGGTAGAATGGAGGCAGGGTCAAATGGTCAAACAGAGTCAAAGGCAGACAGGGCGGGCCTCAAAAAATTGGCTAAGTATGAACAAGCAAGTGGAGAGTGCTAGGTGTCAACGTAGCGCATCTCTAAGAGTTGGTCCCAAGGCAGAGACCCAAGTGAGCGTGAGCTCGCCACGTATCCCAAATTCAATAAGTAAGAGGGATCGTTGAAAAGTCCACAAAGTAGCGGAGGCCGACAAGTGTCAACTCAACACTCTTCCAAAGGTAGACCTTGGGTCAGGTTTGCAAACAAGCGTGATGCCTCCACGTGTCCTCAAAGGGGGCAAAGTTAGTTGAATAGTCAATGCATAAGCCAGGCCGGAAGAGGCTACCAAGTGTCTCAATGGTACTGATTCAAGGGTCAAATAGAGAAAAGGTTCCCAAGCAAGCATTAGATTGATGCGTGTCCCAAGGGAAGGTGGGGCGTCAAGGAAAATTTAGTTTTTCGCCCTTTACCCCAAAAGGAGTAAAAGTTACAAAATGGCACGTGACTCCACCAAGGAAAAAGTCAACATATAGACCCGTGTCAAAGCCAAGGCGGGGAGTCAGGGAAAAAAATGAAATTTTTCCTTTTGTCTAAAAGGCATAAAAGTAAAGATGAAAGTGCATTTCCCAGCCGATCAAAAGGATCCACGTGTCCATGTGGAGCTTCGGGGCCGCTGGAGTTTTCTGGATTTTACGATTTTTGTGAAAAAGGAGAAAAGTTAAGTTCTGAGCTAGCAAACCTGATTTTTGTCCCAATCTGGCCACCACATGTCCCAATCCAAAAAGGGACCCATTTTTCAAATTGTTTTCCCACCCATTTGTATAGAATCGATGCAAAACTTCAAAGGGGCATATCTTTCGACTCAAGGCTCAAAATATAGAAAAATTGACATCGTTGGAAGCGTCTCAACGTCCTCTACACCATAGAAGGATTAAAAAAATCATTTTTGCAGCCCCTGGTAGGTAAAATGAAGAAAATTATTCCATGCCATTAACCCATAATCCAATCTCTTCAACTACCAGTTTTGATTCAATTCGATTCACTAGGGAACCAAAAGCGACATATTGTGGGCAGATTTGTAGAAGGAATTGATATTCAATGGTTGAGATTTCAAGGTAGGATTCAATGCGTATCTCATGGTGGTTGGAGTAGGATGTGACTTTTCCCTCTTCTCTCTCTTTTCCTTCTATAAATATTGTAACACTTCTCGTTTGAAGAAGAGAGACATTCTATGCATAGAGGAACTCTGTCAAATTTGTTTCTCGACACCATTTTTTATCAGTGAACCTTCTCCCACGCCTGGAAAATGTATTTGTGCCTATTTTCTAGAATTGTAACGGTCTGTGCACCTTCTAGAGCAATAAAAAACATGTTTTTGTGGTGTTATTCGACCCTTCGCATCGTTTTGTTATTTCTCCGTGCATCTCCCTTTCAGTCTTGGTTTTCTGTGCATGTATTTCACATTTGCAAGTGTAGGATATTGTGTTTCATGGATTTTAATGGATGATTTGTAGATCTGGGCCATGTCACTTCTGTCCGACCTCCCTCATCTCCATTTTTTTGTTTCTTTCTCCCTTAACAGAATATCTCGCTTCCTTTGCCAGTGTATCACCACTTTAGTGTAGGCTCTATTTTTTCCCTCTTTCTCTCTCCTTGGTTCTTTAGAATGGTTAGATTAGGTTAGATTTAGTTTTTCTACACTAGAGTAGCTCATGGCAAGTATTTTAGGAACAAGAACCAGCTTTCTCTGGAGAGCTTTCCCACTTTTGCAAGGTCCCACACCTTAGGGAAAGTTCAATGTTATGCAATCACACCAAATAAGTCTGCCTTAGAAAAGCATATCCATGACTCATTTGGGGGTGCTGTGATTTCACGCTAACAGTTCCCCCTGAGTGGATGTATGAGATGAGGTTCATTTATTTATGCCCCCTTAGCAGTCAAGAATGAACCGTAAATGAGAGTACATCATTGGGAAATGGTTTTAGGTGTTTGTATTAGAAATATATGATCGTGAAAGTGCAAAGTGTAGAGTGTAAATGCGTGAGTGAGTGAGTGAGCTAGTTAATTAAACATGTGAGTGTGATGAGGTCCATTTGATATGTATACCCTCAGCATTCGAGTATGGACTGTGGAATTGGAGTGTGTCATAGGGTAGTGTATTGTTTAGGTTGTGTGAGAGATGTGCGATATGTGTTTGATTTTCAGCGAAAGAGGTTGATTGTAGAGTCATTGAGTATGTGATGTGTATAATGTGCTATGTTGATTAAGTCAGAGAAATATTTGTCTTGTAAGTGTTGGATGTGTGATGTGTTGCGTTGATTACATACAAGAGGGAAATTTGTTATGAACATGTCGCTTGTGTAAGTGATTGATTGTGAATTTTTCTTGTTGTGTTGTGTACTACGAAGATTTCAAGTGTGTAGTATATTGTGTGGATTACACGCAAGAGAGATATATCGTATGATGTGAAATATGAAAGTCATAAATTTTCTATGTTTTAGTATGTTGTAGATATGTCGAGTGTGGTTAGATGTGTGTAGTAGGAATATTTTTTCACAAGTGTGTGGTTTATGATGTGTAGTATGTAGTATGTAGTGTGTTATGTGTGAGGTTCATGTATATAGGATGCCCTCAATAGTCAAGTGTGAACCAAAGCACAAGAGTGTGTCATCGGGTAATGACGATATGAGTGTGTGTAAATATGTATATGCTAGAAGCTAGTTGTGAAATAAGGTGAATGTAATATGCCTATTGATATTGGGGGGAGATAAGTGTGATGCCCCCAAGTATGTAGCGATGAGTGTGATCAAGTAATTTCATCTAAGAGGTTATCATTGTCTTGATCAAAAATGAATGGTGAAGCATCTAAAACTTGATAGGCAATAGTGTCAGGTTGATCAAGTAAGAAGCCATTGAGGCGTAAGTTATACATACATATAGCATATTCTTTGTCAGTGAAAGGAGGTAATGGGCATTCGTGTGTATACTAGAAAATGAAATTTTGTGTATAGCCAAGAAAATAATTGTTGCAAATGAACACACGACCAGAGAGCATAAGAAATGAGATATCAATATGATCAAAGTCTAATGTGCCCCCAATGTAATCAATCCAATATTTCCCTAATGTAAGTGGAGAGGAGAGAGGGGCTCATGCAAGAAATACTATGAGATGAAAGACATGCAAACCATAGGAAAAAATGATAGTGACAAATCCATAATATAGATGAGGATTATGAGGTGAACGATAGAGATCCTTGAAAGTGAAGCCTAGCTGAGTCAAGCCATCATGCGTACAGATAGCATCCTCGCAAGTACGATCGAATGGAATATGCTCCCAATAAGAATCATCTATGAAAAATGTGTGTTATCCATTTTTACCCATGGCAAAAATGGACAACTTGGAAAAAAATGGACTTAGGTAGTTGATGGTAGTTCAATGAAGGATATGGAGTTTCAGGTAATTTTCATGTTTTTTGGAGCATTGGGGATCATCTGGATGCAATTTTCCTTTCCTAACAAGCTTCAAGATCCAAAACTTGACCAAATTCAAGCAAAAAATGAGAAAAATTTATAAATTTGGCTTTTGGGGCATTCTACTTCATTTTTTCTAACTCCCTAGATCATGATAAATCTAAAAACTTGGAAAATATTGGAAAAAAATGGAAACTGGCCTAGTTTAGTGTATTACAGACTCAGGGGGTGTGGATGGAATAATTACGGGTGGAAATAAGGTTCCCCGCCTTCGTTTAAAATCCAATTTGCTAAGGAATTGGGTGGGTCCATTGTTTAGATAAATTGGATATTGGGGGACCATGAGGAAAATGTTTGTTCAAGGTCAGAGTTCCCCGCATGAGCTTGGCATCCAATTTGCAAAGGGGGAGCGAGTTCAGTGTTGTGCGGCGGTGTTGTTCATTGCAGGCACTGGGGGTTGACACGGAACAAGGTTCTGCAAGGTTGTTAGTTCCCCACAAACCCATATTTTCTGTGCAGTATATGGAGAGGGGAAATGTGAATCATGGAGAACATTTGGTTGTGGGGAACTAGTTCCCCATGGAATTAAGGAGGCCACATGCCAATACAAGGCAGAGGTGAGAGTTATAAGGTGCGGAGGATGTGGATAGTGTGGGCCATTCAGGCTCGCAAGGAACACAAGAAACACATACCTTAGATTCCCCAAAACTCTAACATTTCCAAAATCTAAAGGAAAGGGAGCCATAGTGTAATGCAGACCGTGACACGCTCAGAGGAACAAAGGCTAAGAATTTTGAAAATGAGCATTCCAACCCCTCCAAACCCACATTGTTATAACTTCTCACTATATTATCCAAATCCCACAAATTTATATCATAGGATTCGTATTTCCATGCACTACACTCATAAATCATAAAAAAATGGGAAGTGGGTGGATTTGGTGGGCCAAAAGGGTGAAAAACTCTCCCAATTTTAAATGAACACTTCCATGTGGTAAAATATCCATTAATGAAGACGTTGAGGCCATTTTCTTCTTCCATGAGAAAGAGTACATGAAGGGATGGGTTTTACGGGTCTCCATAATGTTTGTAGTGTATTTACTACCCTTTGTTGGTTGGTGAATCTCCAAATTCAAGTTCCCTCACTCTCTTTCTCTTTTTTCTTCCTGATATTGTAAAAGAGAGCTCATTTTTTTTATATAAGTTAGACACTTTGGAATGTTGCTCTCTCTTCTTCTCAACTGCTAGGTGGATTTTGGAGTTCCAAGCCTCATTTTTTAGCATGGTGATGAATCATGCATTCTACCTCCATTTTTATCTATTGTGCAAACTTCTGGAGCAATAAAATCAAGTTTTGTGGTTTTTTCTCTACCCTAGCTAGGTTTTCTATTATTTCATATTGCGTTTCTTCATGTTACAGGTATTTTGTGCATTTTCTTGTTCTCATTACAAACTTTAATAATGTTGTGCTTATGGAAAGGGTGTATTAAGTGTTGTGTGTTCTGTGGTGCTTTGTCCACCCTCTTCATCTTCATTTTCCACCATTTTTATGCATTTTAAAGTACTCACACCCCATTTTCTTGGTGTTATCACCCTTTTTAGTGTAGGATTTCCCTTTTCAGACACTCTCTCTCATTGGTCCCTTGGAATTGATAGAATAGGAGTAGTTAGTTACATTTCCTTCATTAGGAGTAGTTTAGAGCTAGGATTAGGTAGAGGAACCAGCCTTCTCAGGAAGTCCATCTCAAGTAGTAAGTCCCAAAACTTAAGAGATGGTTCAATGTTACCCAAAAACATTGGTTGTTCACTCACACAGGCATGAAAAATCAAAGGGTGTTGTTTTTTTATAACAATGTGCATGTAAATGGAGGGTGTGCTAATGAATATTTCTCATGTGAAGGTTAAAGGGAGGGATCGATGTCCATGGACTGGACAAGCCCTTGATAAAGAATCATAGCAGTAGTAGTAGCCAGTGGAGGTGATGGCATAGATGAAACAGTATCTATCATGAAAATGGCACCTTCGAGTGGTGTTAAATGATCTAGAGTATCCATGGGTTGTGGTTCATTAGTTGTATTAGAGTGCGGAGTAGGGATTTTAGTATTGGGATCACAATCGCAATATTGGAAAGGGTTGTGATCACTAGGAATTGTATATTTCAATGCCCTCGTGTATGAATTTAACATAGTCATGTACGGTAGAGGGAAGCACTTGCATGGCATGAATCCATGGCCTACCGAGTAAACAATTATATGAAACCAGAAATTCAATGACAAAGAAAACTTTGTTAAGGGTTTTTAGACCTGCAGTGATAGGTAGAGTAATGTGACCTATGCATGGATAAATAGAACCATCATAGGAACAAATATAAAGACATGATGGACTAACATTGGCAACAAAATTACCAATCCTTTGAAGGAATGACATATGACAAAGAATTAGTTCAAATCCATTATCAATTAAAGTATGTTTGATACCCATATTATAAATGTGAATCATGATATGCAAGGGTGGATCATTGTCAAAAATAGTAAGATCAACATGAGGATTAGATAGGAAAGCAATATGCTGAGAAAATTCATCAAAAAAATTTTGATATACGGAATGTGGATGCATATAAGTAAGAATGTGAGTGGTAACAAGGAGGGTTTTGACCCTATCTCTTAATTTAGGATTGATAAGCAATAAGTCATTAATTGAGATACTCATAATGATAATTCCCTATAAAGATGAGCAATAAATATTCTATGAGCGTGTAAATCAAGTTTGGGTTCACCAAAATGATTAAGCTAAAATGTGAAAATGTAAGCCTAATCTAAATGTAATATTGTGGTAAAGGAATATACAGTTAAGTACATAAATTAAGCCAATTAAACTAAGTAATAAATTGAAAACCCTAAGTGAAAAGAGAGAGTAAGAGTCCTTAGTTGATTCACATAGATCTGGAGGTTGAACAGAGTTGGAAAACTAGAGAATATGAAGTACTGACTATCACACTGGAGCTCAGAAAAATACAAATCTAGAAGAATAAGTTAGACTGGGGCACCTGTGGGAACCCTAGACCTGTTTCTGGGCACCTAGGTCTACAAAAATGCTTAGAAAACCTCCTCTGAGGTGTCACAGTTGTTCGCTGATGGTCTCCTTTTTTCATTATGAGGTTACACCAATATCACCGAGGTCGTGGAAAACCTACAATGAAATATGAACCTGCAAAACCCTCAAATAGACATCAAATCTTTAAAAAGAAAGATGTAGAATGAGGGGTCAAACTATACTCAATTTTCATAATGGTGAACTTATGACTAAGTATTGCACTGCATCTTAGACCCAATGCAGTTATATGTGTGTGTGTGGAATCATGCCCTAGGTGGCTCTTGTGCATATCACACTTGATAGCAAACAAGTAAGATAGATGTAAAGAAATGTAATAGATGTGTGCATGGAATAGAATGAACTTCCCTCCTATGAAGTGTATGCATAATAACTAGTCCTTGTGTCCCTTGGATGGTGCTAGATAGATGTGATGTAGCTCTTAGATGTTTCATGAATGCAACCTTAGGTGGTGATAGCTAATGTTTATTTTTTGTTCCCTTATTATGGTCACACAACTTTATATGTATATGATTCCTTTTCTTGAATTTTGTAATTAACCTTGAAAATGTTGACTACCAAAAATATAATATGCTCAAATGACTAGAAATGACCCAAAAAGTGTGACCAAAGTACAAAGGGGACAGGGGCACCTAGAGGGGATGAGGGTTCTTAGCACTGGCATCCTGGCTAGGCGTTGGTGTCCAGTATGATAAATGAAAAAGAGTAAAACGGTAGACTGAGAAAGTAATGGTAGAAGACCAAAATTGGTTACAAAAAGCAAAGAAAGGTAGCCAAAGACATGGGTTAATAATTACTTTTCTTACTTAGGAATCATATGAATAGTAGTATGTAAATAAGACTAGATAATTACCAAAAGTGTGTGATTTAGTGTCTAGAGTTAGCACTTCCACCTCACATATGGAGCATCATTCCTTGGATAGGAACCATGCCTTTTCACTTCAGGGATCTTATTCTTCACTTGATATAGGGTGGTCTTCGACATGTTCTTCATCTTAGGAGGTTGGATAGCATTTCTTCAACTCTTTTCTTCTTCTAGAAAGATTGTGTTTGTACATGAGTACCTTATTTAGGCCTTTAGTTGTCAGTACTTGTTTGACGTATCTTTCTTAGGTTTTTTATGGTTGTCTTTTATCTCTTGTAAGTGGATTTTTTTCCCTCAAGTTTTCCTCCATTACTTGAGATCCTTATTATACATGGGTACCTCATCAGGCCTATTTATCAAGACCCATTCTTCTCCTCTTCCTCTTGTCTAGATATTTGTTGTTTATACATGGGAACCTTATCAAGCTTTTAGTTTTCAAGCCCCATTGACACATCTTTCTTAGTTGTCTAGGGGATTTCTTTTTCATTTGTGACTTTCCATGACCTCTACCTCAGCTTCAATGAAGGGGGGTGTTGGTGTATATGACTTGTCTCGTCAACACTCAGTGTCTTGTCCACCTCTTGTGATTAGTCATTCCACTTACTGAGAATAGGTCAATAGGGTTAGTTAGGGTTGTGTACTTACACAAACATCCTATATGTACCTCTCTTTTTTGATCTATGATCATGTCAGACACACCATTGTCTTTATGTACTTTATTCTCATTTTTTGATTTGATATCTTGTTTACTACGTGGAGCATTCATGACACCATTAGAAGTGCAACCTTGTTCTTTGTGCATGAGGTTTCGTATTGATCCTCATAGAACAATCCGATAGTGGCTCATTTCCAATCAATATTATATTACCAAATTCAAGATAATTTACACTTTATAAACTTTGACTAAACTTAGACCCATGGGTGGCCTATTGATTAGAAAAATATGGTTAGGGGATAATTGTCTCTCATAACATAGGCATCTAAATTATCCATTTGGGATTTTTTATATTCAAGAACTTTCATTCCACATTGCTTCAATGCTTATTTTTCATTTCTCTCTTTTTCTTTAAATGACCCCCTACATTTTTCCATGTGCTACTAGTAAGAAGCATGGGATTGTCACCAAAGGTAAAGCATAGGTGGGTAAGAGCACCTATCTCCTTTCTCAGCATCACACTACCAGTAAGAAGCGTGGGCTCATCACTGGAGACTGAGAAAGGTGAAAGGTGTAGTTATTTGTAATAAGAATTTTTTTTTTTTTTTTTTTTCTTGTTCTTGTATTGCACTTGTTGGGAGGAAATGTTTGTTCCCCGATTTCAACCCCTGCAACTAGTAAGATATAAGGGTTCATCACCAAATACTAAGATGGGTGAACATAGGTTCTGGGGGAAGAATTTAGAGATTTCTTTGTTATAAAGGCAATGACTAGGCATTCTCTCTCTCAGTATATTGGGTTTCATAATCAATAACTACATGACTAATGAAATAAATAGCACATTCACGAGCATCATCATCTTCTTGTGCCAGCATACATGTAATCGACCTGTTTTTGACCCTATAATAGAGAATTAAAGGACGATCAAACTTAGGCGGCACAAGATTAGGTGGAGAAAGGAGGAAACACTTCAACTCAAATGTGTTGTGACACTCTTCTGTCTAGGTGTTGCAATAGGTCTTCTTTAACAAACCGTTGATGGGATGTATAGCGTAGGTGAAGTCAAAAACAAATATTTGGATTTCCCCAAGCTTGCCTAGGAAAGGTATGATGCTAGACGCATCCATATGTGGAGTCATCTCAAGGATCACATGAATTTTTGAAGGGTCCACGTCGATTTCTCATGAGGAAATGATGTAACCTAATATGTTTCCTCATGTGACTCCGAAAACACATTTATGAAGATTAAGGGTAACACCGTATTCAATCAAGTGCGAGAGAATGATATGGAGGACATCAGTGTGATCTTTTATCCTTAGCCAGAAGGTCATCTACGTAAATTGTAACTATTTTCTAAATGGGGTCATGGAATATGTAGGTCGTTTCTCTCTATTAAGTAGCAAGGACATTTTTTAGGCCGAAAGGCATGACTACGTAATAGAAGGTCCACCAAGGTGTGGTAAATATTTTTCATAGATTATTACATGATTATACCCCAAAAATCCATCCATGAGGGATAAAAACTCATACCCAGTAGTTGCATCAACAATGACATCTATGGATGGTGGTGAGAAATCATCTTTCGGGCAAGATTTATCAATATTTTTGAAGTCAATATAGATTCTGATTTTTTCATTTTTCTTAAGGACTAGGAAAATATTGGATAACCACATAGAGTAGTCCAATGGCTTTGTAAACCATACATATAGGAGTTTAATTACTTTCTCTTTGACCATTAAAGAAACCTTAGGCTTGATTGGTCTTAATTTTTGCTTGATGGGTTTAACATCGGATTTAGTTACCAAGTTATGAACCACTACGCTAGGATTAACTCATGCCATGTCCTTATAGCTAAAAGTTAAAGCTCAAGAATGATCTTTAAGGACCCTAATATGTTCCTTTACTTCCTTTACAGATAGTGAAGAACCAAAGCTTCAAAATGTTAGGGTCCACTTTCATTCCAATGTTTATATCAAACGTTCCATCTATTAAAGAGGCATTTCCTTCATCGAATTCATGAGGAGTAGGGGAGTTCAAGAGGTTCTTCTTCCACCTCATAAACTTTAAGGTCTTGAGAGGATGGGATGTAAACAATATCATCTCTAAAATAGGATAAGGGATGTAGAATAAGAGCAAATCCCCTCTTATGGTGCGTAGGAAGGAGATCATTGTACGCATGTAAGAAACCCAAGATTGCCTCGTCATTTTCAGCAAAGTCCATAGTGACAAAATCCTTACTTGATAATATTGTTGTTATGTTTGGAATTCTTTGAACTAGGGGTTCAATTTTCATGGATACAACAAACTTGATCTCTGTTAAATTCTCATCTGGGAAGAAGCGATAAGAGGAAAAGTCCATAGAGTCAGCTAGTCGGTTCCTCTCCCTAGGGATTGCTTCAATGGAGATAAAGTCAAAATATTTACTTATCTCATATACAACAGATTTGTAAAGTTGGAAGATGTTTCACTCTGGTTTCATAAACTTTAGAAACTTGATTGGCTACCAGATTTGAATCTCCTAGGACTTTAATATTTTTTACTCTCATTCTATTGACAACAATGAGGCCTATAAGAAAGGCTTCATACTTTTCTCCATTGTTAATGCATTCAAAATCTAATTTCAAGGAAAGGGGTGATCTTCCCTTCCAGGAGTTAAGTCCCCATGCAATAGGAATTTTTCATCGTAATGGAGTGTCCAATAGGTAGGTAAACGGGAGCCTACACTTATTTTCAAACATTTCCTCTTACACCTTTGATACTTCTACCATGCATATATCTACAAGATCATCAGTAGGAAGAGAGACTAGATCGAGAAGATTTCCAATTCCTTTTGGGTCAAAGGGGAGAGTGATGGGTAAGTCATTATCCAAGAGCTTTTTGATTTTCATCTTTTTCTTTTGTGGACAAAGTTTCTACCACAGCAATCTTGTTGTCACTCTTCTCTACAACTTCAATTATTTTTGGTTATTAGCTTCAACTTTTAGAACCTACTTTGTGGTCACAACCAATTCCTTTGAAGGAGGTGGTTTGTTTAATTGGTTTGGGGGAGTTCAAATTCGGAATGGGCTCCAGGTTTCTTTTTTAGGTTTTTTAAGTGTATGTCAAAGGTTTTAGGATCCCTTTGAGCGAAAAAGACCTTACCCAAATGGAGGAATCTAATATCCTAGAATAAAGTGGAAGGAATGAATTTCATCCTATGAATCCATGGTCTTCGTATAATAATTTTATAGTTTGTTTCCCTATCTATGATATAGAATTTAGTTAAAATGGTCTTTGGTCTAAGGGAAAGTGGGAGGACTATGGTTTCAATCGAAGTATCCTTAAGAATAACATAACCTCATAATTTGTTCCTAGTTGAAGAGAAACTGGTCTCCCCATATCCTTACTTTTACGTAAAACAGAAGGGAACTGTGTTCACCACATCCCCATCATCAATCATGGATTTTTTGACATAATTATTATAGACCCACACTTATAAGTATAATGTGGGATCTCCTCTTCAGGATATCTCACCTTCAGAAGGCATCTTACTTATGTCAAACACATACCAGTATCCCTATCATTTTTCCCTTGAGGATGTATGTTGAAATCAATGTGGTTTATTTGAGGTTCAAGGGGAGGCATGACATGTATCAAATGGCCAATTCCTAATGTATCTAACAAGGCAAAATGATGGGATAGAGAATTTTTTAACACATCTAGAAAAGAAATGTGAGCAAAGGTCTTGTTGAGATCTTTAATCAAGTCATATGCTCCTACAATATTAGGGAATATAAGGGTATCATCTTACAAAAGGGTATAAATAGGGAGAGGCTATGAAGTATATCCTTTTTTTTATGCATCATGTTGATTTCTGACTTCGTTTCTAATTCAACCAATCCCACAATCTTTGTTTTATTTCTTTGGTCTAGATTGGGGAAAACCGAGAATTCTCTAAATTTAAGGCTTCATGGTCATGGGTCCCTATGGGAATACCTTCATTCATATTTTGAGGATTTTATTTTCATCTTTGGTATGTTTAGGGAATGGATCCTTATAGATTCGCAAGTTTTCGTTTTGAGGCGCAGTAGGCCCTGTATAACCAAGTTGTGGGGACCCCTCGGGGTTTCCTCAGAACATGTCTATAAATCATTGTATTTGATTTTATGGGATCCTCTAAATGAATTTATTATAATCTCTACAAGTGTGTGATCATGACCAATGACACAGTGAAAGCCACAGTATAAATTAAGATTATAATCCCTTGGCCATTGGTTAGGGTTTTGTTAGTTGAATCCTTAATTATTGTTTTGGGGTTGATTGTTATAGGTGTAATTTGGAGCCCCTTACTCAAGGCTTTGGTATTGGCTCTTACATTTGGCTTGGTTTTTTTGAGGAGGAGGATGATTGAAATCAATTATGTTGATATAGGGGATAAAGTTGTTATTTCTTTGATTCCCCATGTTGTTATTATTATTATTCAAGTTACTGGTGTTAGTAATGTTAGGCTTATTTTGTTGGTCAGTAAAACGATTTGTGGTGATACCATGGTTTCCATTTAAGAATTTAGGACCTTGGTTATTATTCATGTTTCTTTGGTAATTCGTGTTGTTTTGGTTGGAAGTTACCAACTTCCCATTAGAACCATAATTTTTGCATCCACTGTCAATATTTTCTTGATCAATGTGAAGCGAACCTTCTAACACTTCATCAGAACTACAAACAAGGAAAATTTTACACTTCTTCCTTGGTTTATCAATTATGTGGGTGAAGGAAGAGATAACAAAGTTCCATTTGTTCCATGTTAGGTGTACCTACGGAGGATTAAAGGACCTAGCACCATCTTTGTATGAAGTGGGCGAAAGATTCATTTTGTTCTTGTTAAAAGTGTAAGAATTCTCCAATTCCTGTGTGTAAAATTTTATTCATGTCACGGATTTAATGAACTAAAAAGCAAGTTGTTTAAAAGAGTATATGGAGGCCTCATGGATTCGATAATACTAATCTAAGGCAATCCCTTCAAGGGTCTTTGGGAATATCTTAGTTACTACCACATCCCATGGGAGGATTTCTCTTATTGCAATATCATAGGATTTGATATGTGCGTTGGGGTCTCCCTCTCCTTTAAATTTAGGAATATCTGGTAATGGTTCTAGAATCATAACACCATGTACAATGAAGTTAAGGGGTTCTTTCAAGTATTTAGTGTAAGTCCCATTGCATAGGTACCATTGAGGTTCCCTGTTGAAAAGGGGAAGGAGGAGGAGTTTGATAGGTTATGGTATAGGCATTATTTGGGGCATATGGAGTTCCATGGAACTGTGTGAATTTATAAGGGAACACTTATACATCTGGTTGCAGATATTTTGAATATATGTACATGTAGGGAGGAGTGACACTAGAGAATGCATTCACGAGCATTGGATTATGAAAACTCACATTGTTGGAGGTTGCATATGGAAAGGAACTCATGGTGGATCCTTGAATAAGGTAAGCGTAGAATGAGTGAGGGCCCATTCCCAGTGTGCCAAACCCTTTAAGGAGGTCACCCATGTTAGAGTTTTCCTAATAACCTTGTTGTGATGGTTGTTGCATTGGTTGTATGTTGGTAAAATGGGTATAACTTTGATTATTGACATGATGAATGGTGTTTTTCCCTATTACGTGAGTCATTTGTGGGGTTTGAGCACTCACCAACTATTTAATCCTTCCCACTAATGTGGAAATAACATCATTTGGTGAAATTTGAGCCCCTTGTCAGGGCATATGTTGTGTGTGATTCTGTAGAGGGGATGTGTAATATCATTTTATGAATTATAGGCATATTGCATTCCCTTTTTTAGGCACATTTTCTAATTTTGGTAGGGTAGAAGTGACATTTTTTTCAAAATGGTATTATTATATGCCTACAACTTTTCTAGAGATCCATCTATGACTTTAAGTCAATCACTACTTTGGCCAAACTATGTCAAACGCTCCTCATTAGGGTGAAAATAAGATGGGGTATAACTAGATTGCATAGTAATTTGCGGCCTTCTTAAGACTCGCGGGTATAGCCTTTACTCTCTGGTAAATGGCATGTTATTAGAGTTAGAATGTTCCACTTGTGTGCCCTGATAGGTTAATAACTGGTCAATCTCTTCAATCGTTACATTAGAGGAAGGATTTGGCATTTGGATAGAAGAGATATATGGTGAAGGGGAGTTTTGGGAATAATTATCATCCTACTCAGATAATGAGGGTGATTTTTGAGCACTCATGTGAGCATAATAAGCTTCAAGGCCTAAGATGGGCCTACTATAATCCTGACATGACGTATTCGATGGGTGTAGGAACATCCATTAAATAATGGGAGAGGGAGAAAGTGGAACAACAGAAAAGAGACTGAAAGTGAAAAAGAGAAGAAATTAGTCCTTCACATCTAGTTCACCTAAATTTGTCCATAAGAAAATGACACAAGACTTCTCGAGCTCATGTCGAGACAACCAAAATGTGGAAGATGATATGGGTATGGGATATATATAAATTATATACATGGAATAGGTGGGGATGATTATGGGTCAAGATTTCAAGTTTGACCTAATCACATTCGATCAACTTTCAAGTAGGAAACTTTCTCATCAAGGAAGAAAAAGTCTTGTCTAATCTCTATGGGTGTGATACTACAATCAAATATGATTGTTATGCACAACTCCTGACCTGTGTCCCTTAGACTGAATATGCTTCGACCTGGCTGAAAAAGTCTTAGAAATTACTCGTTCATCTCTAAATATTCTTCTCAAAAAAGGGTCATGTGAGAACATGAACGAAGGATTAAAAAGAGATAAAACTAATGGTTTTGATGGCTAGCTTGGTTTACTTGGTTTCTTGATTAACCTATAATTGTTCAACTATAGTTAGTTGTTCATTCGGTGTGTTGAGTTGGCTAACAATCTGTGGAGGTAGAGGAGTAGATCAGAAAACTAACACTTGTGGTCCTAAATCTATGTCTCCTTGGTATCTATCAATGTTTGATGGGTGGATGATGGGTTCAAATATCCTCCTACAAGGTTAGGCCAGACCGAGAATGGTCATGTGAAGCTAGAAACTCGTGAGCGAGGATAATGGAAGTCGAAAAACTAGCTAAAGAGTGGTCATAGACTATGATCTGGTAGTGTGAGCCTCTAATGACTATGTTCATGGATTTGTTTTGATTTCCTAAAATATTTTGAGCTATAAATTTAAAATAAAAGACAAATTAATTTCCCCTTTTAATTAACTAGATCACTTTTACCATTAATTAAATAAAACAAATGTATCTATCTATTCTAAAAAATTTAAATGTTTTTAACAAGATTTTTGGAAAAGAAACAATTAAAATAGCTAAATTCCTAATGTTTTTGTGTTTTCTAGAATATTCAAAAGAAATAGAAATTACTTCTACAAACACAGAGAATTAAAATAAATCTATGATTGTTTCTAATAAAATAAAACTAAAACAGGGAATAAATGGGTATGGTTATTCCTCTGTTGCAGGTTTATTTGGAACTACTACTCTAATTTGGAAGTACTAAACATTTATTATTCTAATGAATCAAAACTTCCTCTAATAAAAATTCTACATCTATTTTTTTGAAAAGGAAAATCTTCGCAAAAGTAATTTCCTCTTTTTCATATAACCTTCACCAACATAATTACTTATAAACTAATCAGAAGAAATAAACAACAAAAACAAAATGTGGCTTCTTCCAATTCTTCCTCCAACCAATTTCTTGTGCAGATCAACAAGGATAAGTTGGGAAGAAGTTCTCTTATACGTGAAATATTTTTGACAAAAATACTTCAATATACGAGAAGTGAAGAAATCAAAATTGGAGCAAGCAAGAGTTTTTGCTAATAGCTGTCACAGGGAGTCGGTTGTGGAGGTGGGTGTACTCCTACCTAAAATAATTTTGAACTCACCAATTTCCACACTAGTTTTGTTTGGAACGGCTTGAAAGGATGTCAATTCGTGTGAAGAAGATTTAGCTAGTGGAGGTGTGGGGCAAGGCCCCTAACTTATTGCTAACAATCAGCGTCAAAAATATTTGGATATAGGGATAAACATTGGAAAGCATAGAATTAATGGGAAGCATGGTACTAATGGCATGGTACCTAAAGGAATTAAAAAAGTATTTCTGATGAAAAAATCATGAATGACTACATTTCCAAGCAATCCCATAAATATTTGGTTGGAACAGTGTTGGAAGTGGATACCCTTGATAACCCGGATAAAATTAATGTATTATCAATGGTCTATAATAAAGTAGAGATTGTAGTTAGCAAAGGATGGGAAGAAGGTTGGGAAAGTATTAAAAATAAAACGACGTGCTCTTTATGTCACCCCCCAAGAGGAGTGACTAGGATTAGTAGTACTAATGCAAAAACCTAGGCATCTCTTATCTTCTGTTCTAGTCCAGGTTTTTTCGTGGTTTTAATTTGGTTTTAGGTTGTCCCTGGACTAGATGTTCCAGAAGTTTAGATTTGGTCTCTTTTTGTTCCTTGTAATTTTCATTTCTTTATCTGGATGGTAGATCCTTGTCTGTAACAGGGTTGGGACCCTGGAAAAACCCACCTTTTACCAATTATCAAAAAAAAATTAAACAAGCTATTTCTTTCACTTCTAACAAACAATGCATGTATTTAAAGATTCAAATAATTGAATACAACTCCAACTTGGTCACTACAATATTGTGTTTTTTTTTCCTAGTAATGTGATACATCCAATGTTTCCTCATCTTTAATCTCCTTCCAAAATATGATCTCCAAATGATCCTAGTGAGAAATCTAGTGAATATTAGCATAAAATCAAGAAAATGTATGGTTGGATTTGTGTAGGGAAGATGGTTGGAATGTGAGTAGTAGGGAAACATAGTAGAGAACTAGTTATTTATGTATACCTTCTCCTAGATCTAATAGCATAACACTTCAGAAAATTACAAATTTCCCAACCCATGATACAAATAAAAGTTTCATTTTATATGTTGTTGGAGGAGAAGATGTCAAGAACACACGTCGATCAATAGATGGTGACTTATCTTACGAAGAATAAATCAACATACTATGTTTAGCAAGAAGGAAAGAGGAAGTCAATACCAATCCAACAAGCCTAAATTTAGCTAATTTGACCTAGAAATGTGAAATAAAATCACATCGAAATCAACACACATGTTCAAAAATGTGTGTTTTAATTTTGCATCAAACGGTGATAAAACCATTGCTCTTGCAACATGGGTGGTTGTGTAACCGCCGCTGAAATGCAAGGAAAAAAGGATAGCAAATCAGTCTGTGAGCAAAGGTGAAGTCCACAACTTGGAGTGAAGGGTTAAATTGAGCCAAAAGATGAATGTAAGGAAGAGAAGGAGGGATATAGATCTCATTTTTATCTTTGAAGGAGTTTTTGTCATCAACGGAGATGTCTCACACATAGAGAAAGAGAAAGAGGAACCCGACGCATCATTGGAAATGACCATATAGAGATATAGGCACTAACTAGACTCTATAGGTTGACCCCTATCTAGTTCTCTAGATGGGTGGGGGAACTCCACTGATAGCTCTATCCTAAACTATGAGACTAGCTCTGGGCTTGTTGGAAAGGGGACTTCAACTTCCTTATTAAACTTGTTGGAAAGGGAATTGTAAATCCCTTACCTTTTTGAAAGGGAACTTCAAATCCCTTATAAACCATTTGGAATGGGGGACTTCATATCCCCCTATGAAATAATTGAGTGATGTTGCACCGTATAATTTTTGGGTGCGTATAGTAACCAAGGCACCTTGAATAGGAATCTAATAAATAGACACTGGAATAGATAATGTATCATATATTTAAGTGAGTCATCTATATCAGAATAATCAAAAGAAATGGTTGGTGTAGAAGATGGTGTGGGAGAAATAGTATCAATCCTAGCATCAAGTGGATGATCATGAGAAAGCAATGGTGGCACCGCACAAGTGTTATGAAATTTGGTACAAGTTTGAGCAAGAGTGGGATGGGAATCATAATATGTAGAAGATAGATAGATATTGATAACAATCCCTGAGAGTCAACATGATGAAGCACAATGTTGACGCAAACAAATTAGACCTAAATTTTAGATGAAACCCTAATGCCACTAGGGATAAGGCTACAATGTTCAATTAGAGGATGGGTTCACCAAATGATTTCACTTTTTTTTAATTCCTATTTCATTCCCTTTTAAGATTTTAATGTGTTCTAATTAACATAAAAAGGATGAAATAATGCAACAGGAGGCTATTCTTATTTAATTAACTTCCAACATTAATTACCTAAAAAATAATAACACTTTACAAAGTGAATATGGATCTAACAACTATCAAAACACAAAGAATAAATCACACTTAGCTTATTCAAAGAGGATATGGGAGATTCTAAGTGATATAAATGCAGAAAAAGGTTGATATGAGACTGAAGTTGCTTGTTGTTCAAATTGTACCTGGTCAAAACCATACAACTAGGTCAAAACCATATGTGTGCTCCTAACCCTTCTATACAATATTAGACCTGTTTGGATTCTATTTCTGTAACTTTCTGTGTGCCTCACCTTCCTAGAAGTTATTTTCATTGTGTGTCAGTATTCTTTTCTCTCCTTCGGGATTGCTCTGTAAATATGCTTAAACCCTTAAACCCTCATACTGTAAGATGGAGTTCTTACAAAACAAATTTAGGTAGGTTGTGGGCACCCCTGTGTATTTCCAACATCATTGCTACTTCAAAGAGGGTTAAAACTATGCATCATTCTCCTATCATGCGATATCTACCACAGTGCAATTAGAGTTTGACAAGCATGTTTTGACAATACCTTGCTTGAGTTTCACAATTGCTCAAATACTTGGGAAGGGTTACTTTTCTTTCTTTTGGAAAGAAGATGGAGACTCATGGACCTGGTAGGAGACTTTAGAGCTATAAAGAGTAATTCCCTAATGGATGGGCATGATTTATTTCATAGTTTTAGGAGCTTTGAGTTCCTTATGTGCTTACTTTTACAAGAGGAACTCTTAAAAGTGTTGGGACCCTAAATGAGCTATGATTGACTTGCTTATATAAGCTTCCAATGGTTATTATGTCATGAAAGGCCAACCAAGAGGGAATATTAGTCCACATGAAGATGATGTAATTGAAAGTTTTAGTGCACAATGTATTGGTCCAAAACCATACATTATGGTCAACTTGTAGATTTGGACAAGCTGACCAAAGTCGACGGTTTTAACGCAGGAGGATAAAATTAATTATGACTTCATGGAACTAGCAATACATGTTTCTAGGTATGTTTTATGCAATTAGACCTCATAAACTGAAGACATAGAGCTATGCAAAGATAAACAAGTGACTGAATGGATATTAGGGTGTGCTAAGAAATAGTGGGATGGTGTATTTGTGCATGCAAGAGTGTAATGTCAATACCAACAGTATCAAATCATAGATTACAAAATTTGATTTTCTATAGGTGTTAGCTACAAACCATTAGTATATCCTTATTGTATGTGATGTATAATAATTAAGTTTCTTTATCCAATGTTTTGTATGTAGGAATTTAGTCTCCAACTATAAAGCAAACCTTCACCCATTACAAAGTCTCAACTCTTTCTAGGGGTATTGCTACTCAAAGATCAATCCCCATATTTCCTTCAACAATCAGGGTCCATTCTAAATCATCACTTGAGAAATGGGGTTTCTCATCTCTTACATCTTAGACTGCAATGTCACATTTACTCCCCATTCATTTTTTCTAACCATCACAAGGTCAAAAATTAAATGAAATGAAATTTTTGTATGATAATGTACATTCATACAATAAACTTAGTTTTTTTAATCAGTTAATAAAAGGGTTAATGGGTCCCTCACCATTTCATTAAAATGAAAACAAGGTTACACAAAATGTTCCACGAACAACAATATAAAACAACCTTCACAATGAGACACCAAAAAGAAAAGATGCAAAAGAAAAAACCAAAAATTTGTGGAAGAGGTTTCTGAAATTAAAAAAAAATCTTTCTCTTTCCAAAATTACAATCCTTCTCCAGTCACTCCACAAAATTCCACAAATAGTCCTTAACAGTACCCAAAATTGACAATCTTATCTGTGGGATGCCAAAAAAGAAAAGCTACATAAGCAAAACCCAAAAAGTAATTGAAGAGGCTATGGAAGTAAAAAATCTCTACCTAAATCTAAATGTCTCATAAAACCTTCACCACTTACTCCAAATAACTATAGTCATCAACAACACCTTCCACCATTAAAAATAAATAAACAACAAATCCAAAGTTTCATTTTTGAACCCCCTTTTATGTAGCTACATATATGAGTATAAGTCAATATTAAATAGAATCTATCTCTTTCTAATGCTACATAAAATCCATTACCAACCACTCCATAAAATTCCACAAAAATTCTTGAGCATTACCTTCCACCATTAAAAATCTACAAACAACAAACCAAAAATTTCTTGTTTAAGCCCTTTTTTCTGTAGTTGCATATATAATTATAATTCCATATTTTTAAATAGCATCTTCAGCAGCATCATCCCCATCCAAAATAATTTTCACCACTAACTTCTACCCAAATTATAATGCCTCATAAAACCTTCACCACCCATCAAAAGACTTCCAAAAATAGTCATTAGTAACACCTTCAACCATTAAAAAATAATAAACAAAAAATTTTAAAAAAATCCTTTTTGGACCCCTTCTTCTGTAGCTACATATATAATTATAATTCTATTTTTAAAGTATAATATTTAACAATATCACCCCCATCCCAAAATAATGTTCACCACCAACATCTACCACAAAAAATATTAAACATCTCATCTAAAATTGATTTAAAAAATTCATAGTATAAATCTGAAACATGGCAGAGCAACTAAAACAACCCTTTTCCTTCTCATGGATTGATTTTTACCCTTTTTTTTTTCCAAATCTGTGCAAAATATGATCTATATTAATTTCATTTTTATAGATTTTTGTAGAAGCATCCTCCATCAATAAATTTTATTTGGTGGTTTATTTCTCTTAACACTTCTCTTATCAACCTTAATGACCACTTTCCACCCATTGAGAACTTATACGATAGAAAATTCAAGAAACCCATACGATGGTAAATGATTGAAAATTTCATATCTAGGCAGAGGTAGTAGGAACACTTCAATTGAAGAGGATTTTTGTGGTGAATTGGTGTAACGGATGTTATTAAATTTCACTATATTCTTCTTTTTTGAAACCTTACCTTTTAGAATGCCTTTGCTTCCCTTTAAGAGCTCTAAGCTTGCT
Source organism: Taxus chinensis (assembly GCA_019776745.2). Taxonomy (NCBI): domain Eukaryota; kingdom Viridiplantae; phylum Streptophyta; class Pinopsida; order Cupressales; family Taxaceae; genus Taxus; species Taxus chinensis. The sequence continues at coordinate 3,554,287 of CM034151.1, read as the reverse complement.
TATGTTGATTTCTACCCCCCCTACAACTTGAGGATCTCCTTTGCATTTGACTAGTCTTATATCATGTGCTCAAACAAGCTTGAGGTATATTGCTTCCTTACACATATCCATATTAGTACTAGTGTTCATATGAAAGGCAACCAATGAGATAATTGTACCTTGGTCATTGATCATAGATCCATGTTGATACACCTCTATCATCCCTTTATCACCCTTCTTGTTCTCTTGAATCCATTTCACACAAATTGTATCCTTTACACAACCACTATGTATGCATAATCCTTGATACACAAGCTTAGACCTAATATGTCTCTTTGGTCTAGATGCCTAAATCTTTATGAAAACTCTTTAACTGCCTCTAATACCTTTAGGAAATCTCATCTAACCTATCCCAAGGTGTTTAGACCCTTTGTACAGTCATATACTTACATTTCACATGCAACCTCTTATTAAGCCCTTGTTGGCTTGTAGCCTTCTCTACCCATAAACTGAGCTAGATATCCAGTTACTCTGAAACAATGTCACCCTTTCTAGATAGAATTGGAGACCCTTTATGGAGTCCTTGCATGTAGCTAAGTTTCACTATGTGTTCCTTTGTATGGAATTGTACCTCCTTTGGACTGTATTGTGCTAATTAGGCCTATTTTGACCCTAAACTATAACAGTAGATACTTGTGGCTATAATCTCTCCTGGAAATTGATTGATCCTCCTTAGGAATGTTCATAATATGGTGTCTACAAAATTTTGTATCTTGACTCCAAAGTTTGACCACCCATGCAATTCAATTTCTCCTCTTCCCTGTACCTGTACAGTCTACAATACAAATCCTAATGGATCTTCCTCCCATGTGCTAATTAGGAGATGAAAACGGACATAATTCTACCAAGTTACCAAACAAAGATGTCCCCAAAATTTCATCAAATTTTACTAGTTATAATTAAAGTTATGCAAAGCCCTAGTTTGGGCCCGAGAGCTAAGAATTGGAGTTGCAAGACAAATTACAACATTTCAAAGGCTAGTAAAAAATAAATATAGTCCTTATACCTTCCCTTAACTCTGTACTTTACCAGTAAGGAAGAAACATACCTCCTTTCATGACTATTCCTTTTCAACTTGTTGCCCTGGGACAGGGTCTTATCTAACAAAGTTATAAAGCTACTAAAAACACTACAAATATCCAATTCATCAACAAAAACATATGTCCAACACACAAATACTTTTATTCTTCCTTGTGGAACTCTGTTACATGTCCTCCATGTTCGTTCATAGATCATTCTCTCCTGAACCCCTCTCTTAATCTCTCAATTAGCCTAACTAGTTACCAAATTTAGCTCCTAGATGAGTTCAATGTAGTGCCCACTTCCCTTTGACACCTTTTGATGCTTATGCCAATACTATGGATTTCATTATAGACATTACTATATTTTGGTTAGTATACTGCTAGACATTGGATTATGGATTATTGTGGATTTTGATCTGATTATGATGCATGATGATTATTAGAGGCACCTGACATGTGAATGATGATATATTGTTGGACATGGATATTTATGGATGTTGTTGGATAATGTGATTTGATGTGGAAAATGAATATTTTATGATACAGATATATTTTTTGATTGAAAATACAAATGATGTAATAGTGAATTCGATGTTGTTGTGATTTATTGTGTAGTTTATTTTTATGATTTTTGTATCATATTGGATGTTCTGATATGGCCATGAAGCCGAAGGAGGTATTTGCATTTTGCAGGTTAAAAATATCACAACAAAACATCGGGGGATCGGAGACCAACCAAAATAGAATTCTAGGTGACTTCAACACAATCACCATGGCAACTCGTTTTATTGTGTTGTGTGTTATTTTGTTAGAGATTCCCATGGGGGGGAGTCATACTTATATGTGACCATGGGTTGTGTATTTTTTTTAAGGTTAATGTTTATTTATTGTTGTATGTATTTTATTTGTAATGTGTTCTCTTCTTTTAATTAATTAATTGTGGAATATTAATATGAGAGATCATATAGTTAAACTTTAATTAAATTAAATTGGGATTTGGAAAGTGATTATTAGAGTTGTTGGTTGTTTATACTTAATGTGTAAGAGGTGTAAGAGTTTGTGTAAGTTAGATTTTAGAATAAGAAATACTCTACCTCCATGGAAATTCGAATTTGACCTTGGGGGCTGTTTTTGGAAGCTTGTGGGACAAGTAAAACTTGTCTCATGCCTCTAAATTTATGTTACCAACCATACTTATGGTTAAGGATGTGATTTGTGACCTTTATAATGCATTTTTTATTCTTTTGTGCATGTTTTTAATTGCACTTTCTTACATTTTTGATTAATGGTTGTCCCTTGAGGTGTGGGTTGTTTTTGAGTGTGCAAGTAACTTGTCATATTTTTCACCCACCTCTTTATTGTGCTTGGGAGAATGGAACTTTGTATTTTGTGTTTGAATTGAGGATGTGTGATGTGTCACCCTACATGGATCCACATCATCCTCTTCTTTCCCTCTTCTATATATTTGAAACTCTCTTCTTGTTTTGGGTTGTTGAATCATTTTGCATTCTTCCTTGGGGGCACATTTTCTTAGGAGAGCTCTTGCTTTTAAAGGAAGTTTTAGAGCTGTGTTATGGTCTTGGAAAGCTTTTTGTTTAGAGCTGTGTTTTTGTCTTGGAAAGCTTGATGTTGGGAAGAAAATTCACCATGGAGAGGTAGGAATTTAACTCTCTTTTAATTATGTTATCTTCTTGTTGTGTTGTGTGGAAAATGCATGCTTTGTTTTAATTGTTGCTTGGTTGGGTAGACTGCCTTAGGGAAGGTGTAGGAGAAGGCTATGGGGAATTATTGTGGGAGGGGCATAAGGGAATGCCATTGACATCAGAATTTTGTGAAGGGATTTTTTGGTTTGGGATCCACTATGGAAAAGAAATATCTTGCATTTCTTAGTTTGTGGGGGGCATAAGGAAATATGTGGGGGTAATAAGGAGATAATCTGTGGGGGGCATAAGGAGGGATTCTATGGGAGGCATAATGAAATGTGTGTGATGAATTACTTGTTGGTTTGTATTTGGTGGATGCTCAATTCCCAATTGGGAGGCATAAGTAGCTTCCCACATAGACCTTGCTCCTTTGGCTTGTAAGATCAAGCATGCGTTTTGTTTTGATATGTTTTAAATGCAATTGTGAATTGTTGTTTACTTTTGGTGTTACATTGTGTTTTTAAAAAGGAAATGTGTATGTGAAAGAATGTTGTGTGTAGAAGCTAGTTGTTTCCATGGTTGAATTGCACCTTCTATTGTATTTTGGATGGGGCTCAGGGGTCAATGATGAAGGAAGGTTTCTCCTTTCATTGGATGTCTTGGTTGGGTGGAAAGTGTTTCCTTTCCCCCTCTTTGTTGTGATCATTTGGATAAGAAGAAAATGTGCATGTTGTTGTCCTGGAGAAAAGAAAAAGATATAGTTTGACAGTCCCTTGTAGAAACACATTCATAGTAATCCCTTTCCCTCTTGTTGTGGATGAGATTGTATCATGTATTTGTGAAAGAAAGATGTATATAATTTGATTATGGAGTCAGGTATTTGAATTGTAAAAGACATTTAATTTCTATTTTGTTCATTAGAAAGAAATGTAATTCTGTTATTACTTTCAAGAAATAGAGGAATGTGAAGATGTAAAAGTTTATAAATGAATTCAATAAAGAATTTCAAGTTCATCTCTTATATTGAATTGTTGTGATGAAATGAGAATATCAAATTGTGATTTCAAGTTCTGTTATTTGCAAAGGAAAGAAAATGTGTATGAAGGAAGAATGTTGCTTATTTCTTTTAGAGAAAAAAAATATATATATGAAATTGAAATCAGAATTGCCTTGAGTTTAGAATAGTTTATTTAAGTCATTTAATTGAATTTGATTTGTCTAGAAACTATAAATCACACTTAAATGATAAAATTGATAAATGGATCCTTTACAATTTTATCACTGGCATTGTGACTTTTAAAACTGGTAAATTCAAATAAAATGCATAGTTCAGGCCTGCACATTTAAATCAACTTGTAAACCTTAAAATTCAACATGATATAATAGCAATGAACTCAATGGACAAAGAAGATTTAATAGAATAACTTGAACCATTGCAAAATTGAGCTCAGTCTCTTAATCAACCATTTGTTGTCATTTGTTGGAAAAATTCAATTCAAAATCAATTGAACAAATTCACCCTCCTAAAACACTTTAAACCCTTCCCAGATCAATTCTCCATGTCTTTTGGCATGTTGAGTGAAGGAGGAGATCCAATTCAATCAAATTTGGAAGTTAGAAATTACCAGCTCGCTAATTAAAAGCCTGCAGATCCTTTTTGCAAAATTTACCCCTTAAACTTTACCAAAAAGTGGAATTTGTGTTTCTTGTGCAAAGAGGGCATCGAGAGATTTCTGAAAATTCCTCATTTTCCCAAAACCGAGCTTTCTAGCTCAAGTTATGGCACTTTGAAGTTTTTGTGCCTTGGCGGGAAAATTTGGGAAAATTTTCCCTGGCAGGCCCGCAACCCAAAAATTTCCTGACAAATTGCCCTTAGAAAAAATTTAAAAATTTGGTTCAGAAAAAAATTTCCATTTCTCTCTTCCGGCTAGTAGACAATCAGAGACTACCACGTGTCCTCACGAGGCAGCGGCGGAGGCGCGGCAACTTTTTGCCCTTTGAGTTTTTTGAAAAATTTGGAAAAAAATTCTATTTCTCCCTGCCAACCCACAGCCAATCATAGGGTGCCACGTGGCACCTTGGGGGTGGCAACGGAGGTTCGGGAGAAATTTTAATTTTGCGCCGCATGGGAAAAAAATTTAAAATCCACCCCGCGACCCGCCAACCCGCCAAAGGAGTTTTCCCCTCCTCTTGACACGTGTCCCCCTTGGGGAAAATTTGATCCCAAAACTCCACCGAACCATATCTTGAGTTCTCGAAGGAGTTAGGAGGACTTCTTTATATCACCGAAAAGGTGAGAAAATTTCCTATCCAATGGGAATGTTTAGGGAAATTTTGTAAGTTTTAAGTTTGAGAAAAATCAAGTTGAAATTTTGAGCCTGTTAGAGAGTGGGTATGGGGGTAAAATGCCCCCTGAACCTAACTTAAACTTCTAACCCTGAAATTTAAACCATGTAAACTTGACGTTTGTTAATGAAAGAAAAGTTTGTTATAGTATTTTAGATTTTCTCTGGAACCTAGTAGGGTCAACTGTTGTTTGGCAACTTGGTTGTGTTCACCCCTAAACCAAAAAAAAATATTCCACAATTTTTCTAGCTAACCCTAGGTTGTTTCTTGGGTCTCAAGTGGCTGTTGAAACGGGCTCTACACTCAACACACACTTCCATCTTGGAATTGGATGAAACAACATTCCAAGATTTCATCCATACATTTTCAAGCCCTATTTTTACTCAAATTACATCAAATATGGTCTTGTTTAGGTGTAAGGACAACTAATGCCCCCTTTTTACACTCAATTTCACTGTTACAAAAATATTAAACTTGACAGTCATTTACTCAAGAAAAATCACTCACACACTCCTAGACAAACATGGTCAAGTAGTCTCAAATGACCCTATGGAATTTTAGTTCTTGATGCTCCTGCATCATGAATCTCAGTTATTAATTATGTGATAAACACCAGAAACTATGAAGACAGTGGGGTTTAACGATACTTGTGTCGATAGTGCAACATTGGGATGAATGGATGCCAAAGACACGAGAGACTCCTTTTTTCCATTGAATGAGATAACCTACACACACAAAAAAACTAAACAAGATAGTTATTGGATATATATTTGACAAGTTTCTCGGTAAAGATCGATCCCATGAACCAATGGGCTTCCTCAAAGGGTGCCAACTCATTTTGTAATTAAGTTATTGTGATAAGAAGATAATTGACATTACAAGGAATTATTAGAATTCTAGGGGAATAGAGATATCTTGTTTCCTGTGATAGGTGGCCCAAGCGAGGGCTATGAAGAGCTCAAATCATGACGTAGTCAAACCAGAAATATTCAATGGTGTCTCATTCCTCTTGTATGATTTCAAGTTGGTCTTATATGTCTTTGATTTCAGGTGTCAAGGTGATGGTGCAAAGGCTAAGTTCATGTGTGATGTCGAACTCCTCCTAGACGAAGGTTTGTTGAATGATTAGAAGATTGAAAATGTTGGTTATGGGATGTGATTCACATGAAATTATTATCTATAGGGAGACACATCTTGAAAACAAGCTAATTAGATGGAAACAAATTGATAAAATGGCTTAAATTATGCAAATGTGATAAAAATAATAGAATTACAGGGATCATTGGCAATTTCAGTAAAATCATTGGTGATTATTAAGACAAAGGTTAATTCATTAATATAATGTTGATTAGATGCATAATAGTTGATTCAGTGATTGATTTAGACTAATAGATAATGCTTATAGAATTTAATAATGTGAATGACTAGAGATAACTTACCGTGGTTATGCCAACAAGTGGACAGAGTTGAAGGATCCTTTAAAATATTTTTTGATGCTATAAGGGCTTGATAGAGTTGTTGAGAATGTCAAAATGTTGGCATTAATGTCGTATATGTCTAGAGTGGAACAGAGCTTCACTACAAACACTTCCAGATCTGTTTGAAGGAGGTTTAGTGATTATTTTATAATCGTTGGTGATTCTATTAGAATCATTGGTGATCTGGGAAAAGTTCAGAAACCCGCTTGGAAGTGGTTTTAACCACTTCTAAATAAGGTTTCTCAGGTTTGGTTATGAATATAAATGGTTGGGGAGTTTTTGGGAGCTCGAGAGCTTAGGTGACTAGTATAATAATGGGTTTAGATGGGTTAAGGGTGGTTAGGGATGATTTGGATATATAAATGGGTTTTACGAGGGGTAAAATGTAATTTTATGAGGGTATTTCATGGTTTAGAATAGTGAAATGGGTTTTTAGGATTTTCAAAATGGTAATGTGAGGGTGTAGCCAAGAAGCAGGTGTCTATAGGGGAAAGAGAGAAAGTGTGCCCTAAAGTACCAATAACAAGTGTGTGGAACACAACTAATTTGGAGTAGTCCTTACCTTCCTCAAAGATATTAGACCAGATATTAGAAAGGTTGGTCTAAATTTCATTGTGGTGGACAGATATTAGAACAATATTTCTATGAGGAAAAATAGCATAAATATTTTACACTTTATATGACAAGAGTAAATTAAGTAAATGCGTCACCAAAATTAAAGTCATTTATTTTTAAATAAGAGATTATAAATTTTTAAATGAGTGATTATAAAAACTAAAAACATCAACATAGGTGTCAAATATACTATTGTACATTTATCATGTCTAAGAAATTTTTACATTACTTTACAAGAGGGTATTCATAAACATAAAAAAATATTTTACTTGAAGATATATTCAAATAAAATTAAAGAAAGACTTAACCATTTAATAACATCTTTATCTAAAACCCATTTTAAATTAAATACAATGTTATAGTTAGATATTAAAAAACAATAAATCTAAAATTAAAATATGTAAATACTATATAACTACCATTAAATAAATCTATAATAACAAACTATTTAATTTTCGTGATGGGGATTAATGACATAAAATCTATTGATCTTTCCTCCAACAGAATTCCTAAAATCAAAAAGTATTTTTTTTACATTACAAATGCAGGTCACACTGCAAGAAATATAAAATAGCTCTCATCTTAAGTTATTAACGCTCCTGTAAATAACCATTACAAACTTACAACTGTTTAGCAGAAGACTGATTTAATATTAGTATTGTGAATAAGAAGATAATTGACATTACAAGGAATTATTAGAATTCTAGGGGAATAGAGATATCTTGTTTCCTGTGATAGGTGGCCCAAGCGAGGGCTCTGAAGGAGCTCAATCCATGGACGTAGTCAAACCAGAAATATTCAATGGTGTCTCATTCCTCTTGTATGATTTTCAAGTGGTCTTATATGTCTTTGATTTCAGGTGTCCAAGGTGATGGTGCAAAGGCTAAGTTCATGTGTGATGTCGAACTCCTCCTAGACGAAGGTTTGTTGAATGATTAGAAGATTGAAAATGTGGTTATGGGATGTGATTCAATGAAATTATTATCTATAGGAGACACATCTTGAAAACAAGCTAATTAGATGGAAACAAATTGATAAAATGGCTCTTACATTATGCAAATGTGATAAAATAATAGAATTACAGGGATCATTGGCAATTTCAGTAAAATCATTGGTGATTATTAAGACAAAGGTTAATTCATTAATATAATGTTGATTAGATGCATAATAGTTGATTCAGTGATTGATTTAGACTAATAGATAATGCTTATAGAATTTAATAATGTGAATGACTAGAGATAACTTACCGTGGTTATGCCAACAAGTGGACAGAGTTGAAGGATCCTTTAAAATATTTTTTGATGCTATAAGGGCTTGATAGAGTTGTTGAGAATGTCAAAATGTTGGCATTAATGTCGTATATGTCTAGAGTGGAACAGAGCTTCACTACAAACACTTCCAGATCTGTTTGAAGGAGGTTTAGTGATTATTTTATAATCGTTGGTGATTCTATTAGAATCATTGGTGATCTGGGAAAAGTTCAGAAACCCGCTTGGAAGTGGTTTTAACCACTTCTAAATAAGGTTTCTCAGGTTTGGTTATGAATATAAATGGTTGGGGAGGTTTTTGGGAGCTCGAGAGCTTAGGTGACTAGTATAATAATGGGTTTAGATGGGTTAAGGGTGGTTAGGGATGATTTGGATATATAAATGGGTTTTACGAGGGGTAAAATGTAATTTTATGAGGGTATTTCATGGTTTAGAATAGTGAAATGGGTTTTTAGGATTTTCAAAATGGTAATGTGAGGGTGTAGCCAAGAAGCAGGTGTCTATAGGGGAAAGAGAGAAAGTGTGCCCTAAAGTACCAATAACAAGTGTGTGGAACACAACTAATTTGGAGTAGTCCTTACCTTCCTCAAAGATATTAGACCAGATATTAGAAAGGTTGGTCTAAATTTCATTGTGGTGGACAGATATTAGAACAATATTTCTATGAGGAAAAATAGCATAAATATTTTACACTTTATATGACAAGAGTAAATTAAGTAAATGCGTCACCAAAATTAAAGTCATTTATTTTTAAATAAGAGATTATAAATTTTTAAATGAGTGATTATAAAAACTAAAAACATCAACATAGGTGTCAAATATACTATTGTACATTTATCATGTCTAAGAAATTTTTACATTACTTTACAAGAGGGTATTCATAAACATAAAAAAATATTTTACTTGAAGATATATTCAAATAAAATTAAAGAAAGACTTAACCCATTTAATAACATCTTTATCTAAAACCCATTTTAAATTAAATACAATGTTATAGTTAGATATTAAAAAACAATAAATCTAAAATTAAAATATGTAAATACTATATAACTACCATTAAATAAATCTATAATAACAAACTATTTAATTTTCGTGATGGGGATTAATGACATAAAATCTATTGATCTTTCCTCCAACAGAATTCCTAAAATCAAAAAGTATTTTTTTTACATTACAAATGCAGGTCACACTGCAAGAAATATAAAATAGCTCTCATCTTAAGTTATTAACGCTCCTGTAAATAACCATTACAAACTTACAACTGTTTAGCAGAAGACTGATTTAATATTTCTTTGTACCATAAAAATCAGGATTCAAGCGCTTACACAACCCCACTCTTAGACATGTTACATCACATTGTATGTAGTAGTCAGCTTAAGAAATAAATTTTTTTTTAATTTTGCAGTGTCGCTCACATTCTTATCTTCAAATGTGACTTGTATTTTCTTTCCTTGCTGCTTACCACAAATTACACTCTAGTGATTATTAACTAGTATCTAGATCTTTTTTTTAATGTATTTTAATGGAATAGAGTTATTAGACTACTTTTGCTGAAATTTATGAAGTGAAAATCATATTCTCAATGAGATTTGTAAATTGAATTGATAGTGATCGATGAGTCAGCTAACTAACATTTTAAAATTTTGCCCTTCTTTTGCCACTTGTAATAAAATGTTAAATTTCTACATTGTCAAACAACTTTTGTGTTTTAAATATTTTATAGGAAAAACTTTAGATGCACTTCTCTCACAGGTTAGAAGCCCTTGGATGAGTTGTGACGAGTGTAATTTTGAACACTGGTAGAGATGTTCTCCTTCCAGTGTTTTCCAAATTTGAGGAATCTTCCATTTCTAAATTAGGGTTTATAGAAAAATTAAGTGTTTTTATCTTTAATGTCTACATATCTGAATCTAAAACCAAAGGATAACTAACATCTACCTTCAATTGTAGATTTGAGGCATCATATTCTTTCTTATTTGTATTTTCTAGAAAATGTCTCTCTCTTCAGATTGGGCATGCTCGCCCATTATATCTTTCTATATCACCCTTACATTAACTATAGATCTATGACTAGGGGCAGATTTGAACTCCAATTCCAATCTCTTTTAGAATTCAATATTTTTATTTTGTAACTTAATTTGGATCAACTCTCACATCTCTGTATCATTCATCCATTTTAAAATTCCCCTCTGCATGAGCTCCACATTCATCCTTTCCCAAGAAGTTTCCATCTTTTACACTAATCACTTCAATAACTCCAGTCGCTACATTTGTTCCATTCACTCCCAAAGGGAAAAACTCATCATCGATCTCTTTGTCCTCTAATTTACTTCATTTATAAGATCAAAACTTACAATTACAACAATGTTAATCTACTTCTTCTCATGTCATGGATTCTAATCAATTATTTCATAACCCACTTGCCATAATAAACTTAGCTTTAGAACACATATTCATACCATATATAGTGGTGTGTGCAGGTTAAGAAACACGCACTATTTTTTGTGGCAACATTTACACAACCAGGTGTTAGTGGACATGTCATAGAAGTTTGAATTCGTTGTCCACACTTTTTCATTTTATTTATATTATTTTACCAATTAATGTTTTTACGAGACTTGTGAATAGGGTAAAGAAGAAATACTAGAGTAATTATTAAAAATGATGGTGAAAATGGGTGTGAACAATGATCAAATGAGGGAAAAAATGACCAATGGTTCTCAAAACAAGCATGTTAGTGTAGGATATTATTTTCCTTGTATTTGTTTATTTACTTGGTTATTCCTACACACATGGGTTTTTCCTACACTCATGGATTAGCTTGCTTATTTGTCACTTGACTATCATAGGTGTCATAGGAGTTACATTTGATTTTCATAGATGTTATATGTCATAGGAGTTACTCTTAACTGGCTATATTGGGTATGCGAGTTAAACTCCTATTCTTGGTCTTTAATCACTATTCTAGGGGCAGTTACACATTACTCTCCTATTTATACACATCCTTTGAGAGTTGATCCAATTGATTCAGTTATTGATTCATTTCATGTTTTGAGTATTGGATTTCATTCATTTACATCTCTCTTTGTGAATTCTTGATTCCTGTAACTACATAGTGCATTCATTGATCCATAATCCTCACCCACTTAGATATGGTATCAGAGCATGTCTGGTATACATTTGTCTATATTGCAAGTTTTATTTTTAAATCCCACATTTCATTAACCGTTACTATGGTTATGTGAAAAAAATGTTGATTTCATTGTTGAGAATTTTGCAGTGTACTTTGAGGTAATTTTTAGAGGGTTTACAAAAATATTAGCGTGTCTTGAAAAAAAATTCAAAAACCTCAGGATCTGGCAACTTTTTTTAGGGGGCATTTTTAGGGTGTTTAGACCCCTATTCATCTTACTCATCTCAATATTGGCATGGCTCCATCCTACTCAACACCGTTCCTGATTCTATCATACTCAACCACAACCCTTCTTGGTTTAGGGTTAGGGGATCTTAGATCAACCTTGTTTTTCTCGTCCTCAGATCCTCTTCGCTCAGATTGTGTGTGTTTGGTTGCGTGTGAACAAGACCCTGCTCGCCTATCTTTCCAAATCTGCTCATAATTCTACTTACTTGGTTATAAGTTTGTCCACTTCATCCCTAACTTGAGTACGTATGTCTCCACCTTAACACTATACTCAATTACAACTTGATCCTTATCTAAATTTTCTCGATTAGAACTTGATCCTAGACCAATTCGGTCAACCATACTCCTACACAAACATTATAAGGTATATGAGTTTTCTGAGTCAATTATGACAAGAAAACTCGTAGAACTCATTTGTATACTATGGACTATGGAGGAATTAAATATTTTGTTACAAGGCAAGTTCAAATTTCTTCATATAAGCCTTGGTTGTTTTTTATGAGGCATTTAGAATGATTTGAGTTCTTCTTAGGTGCATGATTGTGTATGTAGATTAATTGGCTAAAGTGCCTTGCATTATAAGTGGGAGGTCTTGTGTTCTAATCTATTCCACTCCTTTTATTGCTAAAACCACCTTGAAATAACATTTAAATTATAAGTGTAAAAGCATTTAATAGGTTTATTATGGAATATGTTTTACCTTATAACTTTTAAACTAACTGCTCAGTTTTGAGTGTCATCTTTTGCAAAGGTGATCATCTTTTCATTGCAGTCCTAATGGGCCTATTTCTTTTGTAAAATCACATTAATATTATTAAGTGTTGAAACTGTGTGGGTTAAAAGAATAATTTTAAGCGGTGTATCGTGTTGTCTCCTTCTACAATTTGTTTTTTGTTATTTTCTTTTGTAACATTTTTTCTAAACTATGGATTCAAGTTTAATTAATCCACTCATACCTTTTAACTATCATGAATGTAAATCTTAAATGGACATCATTCTTGTTAGAGTAGGTATTTACCTTAGCTCATGTTCACCTAGGTACATTATTGTATTTATCATCATCCACTTATGTGTGTGGATATTTCTTTTTATTTATTTAGATATTAAGAGATATTATCTAGTTGTTAGGTATAGTTCTTTCCTTGATCTATGGTATTGACTAGTTCTTTCCTAGATCTATGGTATTGACTAGATCCTTGATGTCTAGTTCTCTCATAAATATATGGAATTGACTAGTTCTTTGATGACTAGTTCTTCCATGATTTATGGCTTGATCTACGACCTTGATTGGTTCTTAGATTGTTATTCCTTGCCTATATAAGCAAGGCCCATTCTCATTGTATTTCATTGAGTTCCATAATAATATATGATATTGTTGCTCATTTGTTTGCAAGGTTTATGTAAAGTTATTATGGAAAATTACTTTCATCTTATTGATCGTGATGTTTGATTAGCATCTATGTTCTTGGCTTGGCACAATCTAGTTATCGTTCATTTTAATTCTAAGGGGAAAGGGTTTGCATTATATAACCATGGGCCTTGAAATTGAATTGACTCTTGATCCAATTGGGTTATTGCATCAGAATGTGTCTCCATATCTTCTCTTTCACCCTGAATATGCCAAAACTCCTAACAAAATTTGAACCATATTGGAAACACTCTTTAGGAAAAAAAAGAGATGAGAGGGCACGAACTAGAAAATGAGATTATTAGTCTACACCCTAGCAATTTTGACACACTTCAAGACTTCTTCACAAAGTTTAAATCGGTGATATTACAGTTGAAGAATTGTGGAAATGACAAGAAAGACTCACAACTTGTCATTTTTATTCTTTCAAAATGGTCTAGAATACTCAATATCCATCTCCACTTTCCATACCACCAAGGATGCACTTGGAACATCATGGAAAATTCCCTCTTTTGATGTGTTTGTTGGTTAGTTGACTAGGGAACAAGACAGTTTGATGTAAATAATAATATTGAAGTCTTCCAAGTCACATGCCTTGATTGCAAGGAATGGGAAACCTAAGACTCCTAACGACAAGGAGAAAAAATAAGAGAAGAAGAATCAATGACAAAGGATTAGAAACCAAACAACCCCAAAACAAACACTAAACCCCCCTCCTTTGAATTTAAGCCTAAAAAGGAAAGTGTTGAGTGTTCATATTGTAAGAAAACAAGGCATGATGAACACAAGTGTATGAAAAAGAAAATTTACCACCTTACTCACATTGTGGAGAAGAATAATATGGGGTTCTTTGAATCTATCAAACATAATTCCTCAACCCAAGAAACTTATAAAGCAAAATACAAAATTAAAGAGAAAAAGAAGGGAAAATCTTTAACTGTAACAGTGACTCCAACTTCATCATGGGTCATTGACTTCGATGCTTCACACCACATGGGTTCCTCGCATGTTCAATTTTCTTCTATGGAACTATGTAGTATGTCCTCTATTTTAATGGGTGATGACACCTTGTAGCAGTTACAGGGTATGGGTTATTTGAAGTAAATGGTGGAACATTCAATAATATTCTAAGTGTTCCAACACTTTCCACCAATATGCTATCAGTGTACCAAATCACTCACATATGGAAGGGCATGAGATTTGAATTCAAGGACTTCTCCATCATAATTTTGCTATCTTCTATCAATTTATTTCCTCCATTAGAAATTTGAAGTATGCAATTTTTTTGGGACTTTAAGGCTCTTACACATAAGTGATAAGGGAAATTCATTATATTTATGTGGATAGATAATAGTGGGGGATATGTCAGTAACATTTTTAAGCAGTTCTACACCATAAAGGGTGTTGATTTATAATTGACAATTACCTACAGTCCTTCATAGAATGGAGTTATAGAATAGAAGAACATATTCTTAAAAGAGGTGGTCAATGGTATGGTTCACTCTATATCCCTAGCACCACAATACTAAGTAGAAGCTATTACCTATGAAAATTATATCTAGAACCATGTATGTCATAAAGCCTTGAAAGGAGTCACACCTTTTGAATCTTGGCTCCGTTAGTTAATAACTTCAGATTCTTTGGATCTCCAACTATGGCTCACATCCCTAAAAAGAAACGTAAGGTTATGGAACCTCAAACTCAACCTTGGATATTTATGAGATACCCATGTGGTGTTAAGGGATACATGCTCCTTCATCTGACCACACACAAATTGTTCATTGAGAGGAGTGTCAAATTTCAGGAAGGCCCATCAGATTTGACCCTTGACACTTCTCTACCATCATCAACTTCACCTAGATTTTTGAGGATGATTTTGAGAATTCTTATGAGCTTGAGTAGGTTGCTAAGTAAATATATACTACTGAATATTCATATTATTCTAGTTCATACATTGAAAGTAGTGATGGAGCTTTGTATCCTTCCATCTCTAGCCACAACTCAGGAAATGAGTCTATTCCTGACTCGCCTACTTCTTGTCCTCTTTGGGCTAGGTGGACATTACAAAGTGTAGGTACTTGGGCAGGGGATCCAACAGATGTTAGACATACTCATTCAAAGTTAAGGGGCAGGCCACGTGCTTTGCTTTCCTCCCCCTCTGATACACATTTTTTTGGGAGGCATTTGATAATCCTTATTGGGACACTATTATGTAAGAGGTGTATTATTCCTTAATTAGGAACAACACTTGGGATTTGACACACCTTCCTAAGGGAGGGAAGATGGTTTTATGTGAGTGGATATATTAGACCAAGTATATAAAAAAATGGTCCAACGATAATTTCAAAGCATGATTAGTAGGTAAAGGTTTTTCACAAGTGGCTGACATCAACTACATTGATACCTTTACACCAATTGCCAAAATGAATTCTATTTGACTCACTCTTTCCATTGTCATAGGTCATCGTTGGGATGTTCATTAGATGGATGTGAAGAGTTCCTTTCTTCATGGTGGCCTAGAGGAGGAAATATACATGGAGCATCCACAAATAGGTTCAATATTCTTCCTCAGTATATAGACTTAGAAAGTCTATCTATGGCCTGAAACAGGCCCCTCAAGCTTGGTATGCTAAAATGGATTCCTTTATTCTCACCACAGGGTTCACTCAATGTCACTCTAATCCAAATTTTTATATTTTATGACATGATGATTCATTTATTATTTTGGTTGTTGATGTAATAGAGCTAGTAGATTCAAACCATCATCAAAAAGCTAGTTTCATAATTCATCCAAATCATCAAACAAGTCAAATCTCAATAACTTCCAATGTGCAATAATATACCAAAATATTACAAAGGTTATTTTCACTTGGTATCTTCTCAACTCATTTGACAAACAAGATTTTACAACTTTCAATAAGAAGTGATATCTATTTCTTTGTTTCACCTTTATAAGTAACTTCAAGCACAACTGGACCTTATAAATTGAAAACATTTTTTCCAGGATATTATACAGGTATTTAAAAGCTTTTGGTCACCTTTCTAGATACCCTTTAGGGGTCTTAAACTATCTACAAAGTTTTAACTCCCAATTCAAAACACATTTCCTCCAACTTCTCCCTTATTGTTTCCTCATTAGGTATCCTTGTAGCCATGTTTTGACCTAAACCTCACATCTCAGAATAATCTACAAAGGTTATTTAAAAATGATTACACTTTTGGATACCCATTATCAAGTTCTAATTTCATGACGAATTTCATTCTTCAACTCATAACACAATTTTTCCAGTTCATATCTCACCTTTATATTAGCCCTTCAATTAGGTCTTTAGGCTCAAATAATTAGCTCACAATAAACAATGATTCATTTCATTGTATAAGATTTTTAAATATTGTTCAATAGGTTAAATAATATTTATTGAGCCTTCTCTAAGTCTTTATAAGTTTCACATCATGTTTATATCTCAAACACTAGAAATGCTCAAGTGGCTTACCATTCTTCATTATTGCTTCACTGGTTTTTAGTTCATGGAATGTATAAGACTCAAAAACGGTTTCAACCTTTCTGTCATGTAATTCATATCCTCTTCATGACTATAAGATACCAAACCATGTTTCTAATTGCATAATAAGTTCATTCCTCAGTAACTTTAGTTCAAGTATGCATCTAAACTCAAGAAATGAGTTATCCTTGTACAAGACTATAAAAAAATACTCCTAGTTTATGAATTTCTGACACAATTTATTCCTTCAAAAAACCATAACACCTTCCAACATTTCATATTACAATTTCTTAACCACTCCTTCGTAAAATATCTCCAAGGATAGTGATTTGTCAAAACTGAGTTCTAACTGTTCCAGACAGGGTACAAGCTTGTTTTTTTAAATTTCCCTTCTCACTCATTTGAGTTGTTCATTTCCCTCATTTATCATATGTTCTAAGCTCTCATTTAAAAAATTTATAAGCTACATAATCCATTCAAGCGAAGGCTTATTCACTTTAGCAAATTCTTTACTCATACCCCTTCTAAAATTGGATTATTATGCACACCGTCATATTGTGTTTTCTTTATTTAACATACCATTTTTTGTTCCATTTTCCTTGAAACTTCACAGATCCCTTTATAACATCTAAATACTCCTTTCTACTAATTTTCAAAACTTTCCACCAAGTATAACTAGAATTAGGTGCATTTCTATCATTCAAACCCTACAAAAGGGTTGCTCAGTCAAAGAGGAGGAAAATTTGCTTCATTTTCATCTTATTTGATGTAGGACCATCAGGGAATGAAAATCATGCAAGTAATGATTATCATTTTATCATGATCCTAGGTTGTTCTGGGGTCTTAGGGAGAAATGTGAGTCATGTCAAGGTGTTGAGAATGTTGAAATTTGAATTTACCTTATTAATATACTTTCCCTCCAAAAAAGGATTCAAAATTGTAAAAGCATGGAAGTAAGGAAATGTGGTTGTCATAGATGCCTAATGTTGAAAAGGGAATGTAAGGTGTCTGAGAATGGAAATAGGTCCAAGGAAGAGTAGGTGAGTCATGAAGTACTAAAATAATGTAAAATGGGATAAAAGACACATATTGAATCATCATGGCTTTTGAAAACGCAGTTATGAATTAAGGAGGAGTTACATGCAAGATGAAATTCAAAGTATATGAGGGTTAGTGAGTGAGTGAATAGTTATTCCTCTAGGAGGAGGATGAGAGGAGAGGTGAAAAACATGAGTTTTGTATGAAATGACTTAATAAGTGGGAATTTGTTTTGTAGAACTATAATTGTGTATGTGCTTGTACTGAGCAAGTTTTGGTGTTGTAATATGTAAAAAGGATCCTTTTGATGTGAAGTCACATTCTTAGGAGCATAAGAGGAAGAAATTTCATTGCAATATTGTTAAGAAAAGATAGAACCTCTGTTTTGTAAGTGTTATTCTGAGTGCATAACTGACTGTAGCTTTTGATTGCATATTTGCAAGGATTTTAGATGCATGTTTGTGAAATCATGTTATGAAGCATGTCCTTTCCATGATTTTTCCATTACACGAATTTGGATTGAGAGGTATTACCTAGACAACTTAGTATTGCATGCTTAGAGTTCTTGGAAGGATCATATTTTGTTTTGATATGACAAGATAGTAGTCTAACTGTGAAATGTTGTGTTATGCATGAGGATGTTTGTGTAAAAGCCTAATATGAACTTCATTGATTATATTGTGAAGGGACAAGGAACTTGAGGGTGTGATCCCATCAAGGAGTTTGATTTTGTAGAGAAGGGAAGGCCTAAGAAGAGGGTAAACTCAGATTGTGACATTATCATCTACAGGATAGGGCAGGAAAATAACTAAGAAAAGGGAAGGTTCACGTAGTATTCAAATAATACTAATAAGAGTATCATGAAGGCAAGATTATTACAACTCTACAGTCCTAATTTGGCACTTTGAAACTAAGTATAAAGGAAATAACCATTTTTGGCCTACCGGGCTCCTGGGAGGGTTTCTTAAGGGGTTAATTAGGGTTTACTATTTGAAGGCTCAAACTAATAATTTTTACCTCGTTCTTCTCAAGATATCATACTCACATATCCTAGAAAGGGATTTTGAAATAATTTTGATGAACCAAGGGTTAGAACTTCTCATTTTCATGACAGTTTGGTTAAGGGTGGTTTCACACAGTCAAAGGGCTAATAAAACAAATCACTTTACAAAGGAACTAGGGCTTACCTTTTTAATTCAAACTTGAAACTCTATAAGAATTAATAACTCAAAAATGGGTGGTCAAAAATCTTGAGTTTGTGTCTTGAAGTCATTTTCATCAAAAGTTATGTTAACATCAAGATTTTCCCAGACCTAATTGAGGGTTTGTAAGCTAAAGAGGGAAAAGTGAGATGAAGGGAGAAAATTAAGGAGTTGGAGTCTAAAAATTTGCATGCATCTCAGGGATAGTGAAGAGAAACTAATGAAGGTGATAACTCATTGTATGTACCCCTGGATAACTCCAACCATGACTGATCCAGAATGCATTGTCTTAAGGGGAGTAAGATGGCAGTTTTAACAAATAAGTGAAGTTTGGTGTTTTGGGTTTCTTTGAGTTGATTCTATGATTGAACAAAGTTTTTTGGAAGTGTGTGCATAGGGTAAACAAGCTAAGAAGTCATGGTGGATTCTAAGAGAGCAAAATTGCATGTTTGAAGAAACATTTGCTAGTTGAGGCAAGAGCTAGAGAATGGGAGGAAAGGGTAAGTGTGAAGAAGTAGTGTAAATGAATGATGTCTTGGGTATGAATATTTGGAATAGGTATATTTGGAATTGAATGAAATGTTGGATCAGAGCACTAAGTTTGGTAAGAACCTTTTGTGTGGCTTATCTCATATTTGCAAGTGTTTTAGCCATTATAGGCTTGTTGAGTGATCCTTTATTACAAAGACTGGTGGAAGTTTTGTTTTGAATTGTAGTCACAAATTCATACACTTTAGACATTTATTTATCTTGGTTTCATACTACTATTTAGAAGGTTCTTGAGTGGAGAAAGTACTAATTAACCCTCGTCTTTTGGTCATCTCATTTTATTTTATTTCATCATTACTGCCCATTTTCAACCACATGCCCAGTTTGTTTCAATCCTTTCCCATCATTTTAGCCTTGACGGGCACACTCGGGCTAGTATTAGGGTGCTCGTGGGCAGCCTGGTCCCACTAGGGGCACCCCAGTCCTTTTCACACTTTCCTACCACTTTTTTAACTTTTTCTAGTTGTTTCGCATCTTTATTTTTCTTGTGGTCAGCCTTTTCCAGGTTAATTAGGAAATTAGAATAAGATAACCCTATAAATATAAAATTATGAGACCATAATGAGGGACATAGCATCATTTACTACTATCACTCCATCTAGAGTTGCATCCATCTATTGCATTAAATATCACTTGCATCCACATAGCTCCATCATCAAGGGTAGGACATTTTCATCACACTTCATAGGGGGAGGTATTCTATTTTATTCCATGCACACATTCTGATCTGCAAATGATACTAATTTTTTTTGAAGTAGTACTTAGAAAAATTCTCAGATTTAAAAACTTGATAACTGACTAAGAGTATAAGAAATTTTGGGAATTCTTGAAACCCAAATCCTTGAACTCTTCCAGATAAATCAATTATCCTTAATTTTCAACTTAAGTGAATATACTGAATCTATTACAAATCCATTTAAAAAAATTCACAGTTGATTTTAGAATGCACTCAAATTGAATTCTTGATTCTAAATCTGAAATGTGCAATTCCCTTTCTGTTGTGGGTTATGGATAATGAAAATGTGACTTCAATCCAATTAATCCAATTTTATGCTTTCTTAAATAATTAATCAAATAAACTAACTTGAATGTTTTTATCTGATCCAAAGCTTCTAAACAAAACTAAAATCAAATCCACAACACAAGAATTTGATAACGGAGTTCACCCGAAGGCTACGTCTTCAGATTCTTGAAAAGAGAATCGATCTATTATTTCCCAATGAAGTACAATATCCCTTCACTATTGACTTAATAGATCTTTATACCTGCAATTGAGCAGATCTTTGTCCCATGGAACTCTGCAGAAAATCAGATTTTGTCCCAAGAATGATCTGTGACTCTTATAGTGTTTCTTATGTTAGTTTCTTGTGTAATTACATTCAAAAAACATCTACAACTTTAAATTTACAACACCTACATAAAATAGGTTTACATTTATGGAAACTAGAAGAAAATCTGAAAAACTTCCCTTTTTACTCCATGCCCTGGTTCAGACCAGAAGTGGTTGGAAAATGTAGATCTCTGCCTGCTCCTAGTGCTCGTTCTATGCAATTACATCCAAAAAACGTATACACTAGAAAATATATAGAACTTCGTGAGACAATAATACCACCATCATCTTTGTCTCAGAATTTCAAGCAACTTTTCTATTTACATCAAGTCTTGATTCCACCCCTAAGTGCCTCAAAACTCCTGATGATCGCTTGTTGCTCCTTATCCTCCTTGACCCCCTTGTTCAACACAGAGCTTAGAGCTCTTTATATACAAGCGAGCTCCTTGTTTACTCCGCTGAGCCACTTGGCTAATCTGGTTAGCAGATGAGTCTTGGGTAGCGGAGGTCTTGGGGTCAAATCCCAACAGTGTTATTTTTGGCAGGGTCGGATTTACATGTGGGTGGGATATCCCACATTGAGCGGAGGTAGTCGTGGTTGGAGCTTTTAAATGGGGTAAGGCCCCCTATGTTTATGTGGTTGCATCCACATCTCCTCCTCCTTTTGTTAAACAAACCAATGATTGGCTGAGCTATTGGTTGGACTGTCGAGTCATTTGCATTGTTCTTCGGTCGAGTGGTTATTGGTTTTTTGATGCGCCAGTTCCGTTGGTTGTTGACCGAGCCATGTGTTTAATTTGCTGAGTCATGTGGTTGGACCACTCATATGGGCTGAGCTATTTGGTTTCCTAAGTAGTAGAGAATAATGTAAATCCCTAACTATATGGAATATAATTCAATCCCGAGCATTGTGGAAATAATACCGAGTATAATAAACTCGGTCAATTCTCAATATTACAAATTGAAATAACATAGTAATATGGTGAATAATATAAAATTCAACCATATAATACTATGATATTCAAAATCCAATATGGCTAAGTGGTGGCAAGCCACGTGGTGGCTTATGGACCCACCACATCGGCGATAACAAACTAGTCCACACAGCGGTCAGGCTCCCCTCCGTTAAAAAAGTTGAGCCTCTTGTCGTAACCACAAAATTTTACACCTGTCAAAGACCAGAGGTCAAAAACCAATGAACAACTCCCTTTGCCTTTTTTCCACATGCCACAGTGTCATTGGTCCAATAATGACCTATTGACCAGAGTTGACTGAACTTTGACCGGACATAACTAGAGATCCCAATGTCCGTTTGTCGCATTCTCATAGTTGTCGGAAATATCTCGAAAAGATCTTCTGCATTGACACTATTTAGGGATGTTTAGGGAAATTTTGATATCAAAAAATATCCCCTGATCACATTCTATTACATTTTCCAGACATATTTATTTCCCGTTACTTCATAAAGTGCGACTAGCATAAGAGCAACATAGGGCATGTTCACACACACTTGCACATAGAACTAGATTAGGTCTGAGATGTAGTGCAATGCTCAATTAGTAAGTCCGCCATTGTGGGCACTGAGGACAATCTAACCCCTTCATATGAATTATTATTTTTGGGGGGTTTGATGCTTGTTTTGGGGTCTTGCAGGTCTTTCTTTCATCTTGGAGTATTGGTGACATTCAACGTAGGAAAACAAAGTTGATGTGACACACAATGAGATTTTCAAAGCACCTTCTGACCCTTTAAAAACTAGTTTCAAAGCTTTTGCACATACCAGGGTGCCAATATTTTAGACCAAAGCACCCACATGTGCCCCAATACTCCTCCAGGTGCCCCAGTCCAATTAGATCCTCCAAATTTATCCTTTTCGAAACTTTTGCACAATCGTTCCTGCTCCTGATTTTTCCATTTATCTCTGTAACACTCTTTGGCAAGAATCTATTATCAACTGAGTTCTTTCCTCACTCTCTTTTGCACATTAGGGTTAGCATTTCCTTTTACATAGTTTTTTAGCTTGATTACATACTTCTTTACTACATTTATTTACTTTATTTACAGTTGTTCATAGCTTAGATTAACTATCTATATACTACTTAGTCCATTTTTAGTTAATCATTTTGGTGAACCTGACTTAACATGCATACTCTTAGGATCCTCATTCTTCTTAGGGTTCCTTCATCATGGATATCTCCATTCGTGACTTTTTACTTCTTCATCCTAAATTACAAGCTAAAATCATTAATCTTTTACTCATTACTCATATTCTTGACAACAATGATCCAGATGTAGTCTATAATACCTTTACGGATGTGTTCTCTCAGCATATTACTTTCCCATATGCTCCTCATGATGACCTCGCTACTTCTGACAATGATCCACCTTTACATATTATCTCTCACATTTATAATGTCATTGTTAAGCGTACTTTGACTGAAAACGGATTTGATCTTAATTTGTGTCCCATGTCATTTTTCGAAGTTTTAGGTATTATTGCTCATGACATTAGTTCCTCTAGTGTTTCACTGCGTGCCTATGATGGTTCCATTCATCCATGTTTCGGTCACATCACATTTCCCATCATTGTTGGTCCTAAGACTATCCACATTGTCTTTTTCATTGTTGATTTCCCAGTTTCATATAATTGTCTAGTTGGTAGGCCATGGCTTCATGCCATGCAAGCTGTCACTTCTGTTGTCCAAAATTGTGTTAAATTATTACACAAGGGCATGGAGTATATAGTTTTTCATGACCATGATCCATTTTAGTATTGTGACCGGGCTCCTAATACTAGTCTTCTTATCCCATGCATAAATACCACAAATGATCCCCAACTTATGGATGAACCACCTCACTTGCCACCACTTGATAGTATTGTTTGTATGATAGATGCAGTTTCTCCTATGCCACCTGCTATTACTACTACTATGATTCTGTATCAGGGACCTGTTTAGTTTATGGACATCGATCTATCACATCCACCTCCACATATGTTCCCTACTTTAGCACCCCCACTATTCACTTGCACACTTTTCGTCAATCATTCAAATTGGGAACACATTCCATTTGACTGTACTTCACCAAAAACCATATGTACAAATGTTGCATTAGCTTAATTAGGATTTTCTATTGATGACATCCATCCTCCACCATATGACCCTCATTTATATCATGGGTTGGTTTGTGTTATGGTTTTCTATGGTCTTCATGTATTTCACCTTGATGTCTTTCTTGCACACACTCTTACTACTTTTCCACTCACATTAGGAAAATCATGGCTTGATTATATTGGGGGCACTCTAGATCCTAATCACACACACACACACACACACACACACACACACACACACACACACACACACACACACACACACACACACACACACACACACACACACACATATTTTACCATGCCTTTTGGACGCATTTTCATCTGCAATATTTCTTTCCTAGGTTATACACAAAATCTTACTCATTGGTATCCGCACATATGTCTTCTTCCTTCATTCACTGATGAGGAATATGTCATGGGTATGTACAACTTGCACCTCAATGGCTCATTGCATGATCAACCAGACACTATTTCTTATGAAGTTACGAATGCTTATCCATTTGATTATGACCTAGAGGAAGATGATATTCTTGATGACTTTATATGATCTTCTTACACACATTCAGGGGGCATAACATCTAATTCCCCCCCTTTGTTCTATCATATTTACATAGTTCTACCCTATTTTACCCCCACATTGTCGTAGCGTAGTCACATTCATCTTACATTCTAGCAACATTACCTTATGACACACTCTTGTGCTTCGGTTCACACTTAACTATTGAGGGATTACTACTACATTTAACCCCACACACTACACTATAGGTATTGCACATTGCATTTCATCACATATTATATGTCATACACCATCCATTCTACATTTAGTCTACAGCATTTTGACATTTATACAACATACACCATATTAGTTACCATTATATCTACACCATTGGCTAGGCACCTTACATCCTATACTACTTATCTTACATACTACATTATTCATTTATCTACATACCTTACATACCATTCATTTTACATCATGCACTTTCACACATATCCTACATACCATACTAGTCTTCATCCTATATGAGCCTAGCATAACATCATTCTTACATACTACATTACTAATCCATCTACGTGTTTCACCGTTTTCTTTACGTTTTTGAATGACAAAACAGATAAGGGTAAGGGATAGGAGGAATACCTATTAAATGGGTTGGATGATGGTTGATGCATGCATTCATACTTCTCGATCCAATGTCGATTGTGAGAGCTTCCTTTTGGCTAGGAGGAACTACTTGTAATAGAAAACAAGACCACAAAAGAGAAGTTAAATGATATATGAAAGTGGACTGCCTAACGTCTGCTAGTTCTGGGAAGTGTGATACTTCCTAGATGGTTTTCAATCCACTGTTTAAAACAAATTAATGTGAGAAATAAATAAATTCCTAATGTAGTTGATATGATTTAGGTATCTCATTCAAGTACAATAAGCAAATCCAATCACAACAGGCTAGGCTATAGTTGGATCTATGAGGTGACTGTCAAGGTACTGGGACTGTTCAGGGTCTGATTTTGGGTTGTTTAGATCAATTGGTAAGAGGTTGTTTGGCTCTACTCTTGAGCAAGGTATAAAACACAGAGACTAATGTCATTTGGGTATAACTGAAGACGGTTAAGGGAGACTGATGACGGTTATGGGTAACCGGTGTTGGTACGGTAGGGTGATAGTAATTCAATGAAAACATTATTGTAGAGTTTAGATGAGGTTAGATGGGGCTAAAAAAAAGGAGATGGCGAGATCTGTGTGAATATTGAGAACACTCAGAGAGGGGGAAGAGCTAGGATAGGTGATATGATAAACAGGTGGGTGAGATTTTTGGTTTTTTCAGAAAGAAAGCTATGGAGGAATGGAAATGTTAATAGAAGAATGGTAATAAAAATGATAACAACTCTATGCACAGAATAGGAATAGAAATGATTAATGATAAAACACTTACCAATATTGCAAGTCCAATGGTTGGGTGGTGGTGACGATCAATTGATGGAATGGAACTTGGTGTAATAGTGACGCTTCTCAGAATGTTACCATGAGCGCCAATGCTTCTGGATCTATCCTGGTGCTGGCTATGGATGTCTGGGTGCGTGAAAAGACTCTGGTTCTACTTGCATGCAGATATCTTCTTGTTTTCTTGCTTTCAAAAAGTATCAACCCAAAAAAAAGGTTACTTAGGTAAATAAATGGTAACCGGCGATGGTTCTAGGTTGACTGACGTTGGTTTAGGTGTGACCGGCGTCGGTTAAGGTGAGATTGCATAGGTTTACTAAAATGGGCTGATCTTTCTAATTTCTTGAGCCCAATTAGTTTGTTCCCATGGATCAGAATAGAAGCTTCCCTTCTAATGGATGAGAATGTGGTTAGAGAGATTTTAGGGTTAGACCAAATCTTATCTCATTAAGGTAAGTAAGACTTAGTTATTGTTAGTTATGGAAACATGCCAAAAATAGGTCTAGGGTGATGTGGCTGGATGAGATGTCTAGGTGAGGTGGAAATTAGGTCAATTAAGGTAATAAAATAATGGATATTATAAGGATGGGTATTTAATTTAATTAAATTAATTAAATTAATTATTAATGTGGGGTGAAAGGGGGCCATGGTTAGGTGCCCATGTTTAAGTTAGTTATCCGATCAGGTGCTGAGCGGAATATGACCCAATTTGGTGTCTACATTTTGCCCCTTTTTGTTGCGTAGCTTGTATTGGTAAGCAACGCTAACAAAAATAAGATGTGGCTGCCCCAAGCATGGGTGAAGGTAACCCCCCTCAAACTAGGAACCAATGAGGTGATACAAGGAAGAAGTGAGTGTTTGATAAAAGGTGGATGTGGTGAAAAGGAGCGTAGATGTGGGTGAATGTGGGAAAGGATAGAGGTCAAAAATAGGAAAATAGGTAAATGGGCTAGGGATAAAGGCATTGGAAGTCAAACACACGCACACGTTATAAACTATGACACGGTTCCAGGTTGAAGAGCTTGCAAACTCTACATCCTCCAAGGTTGATAGGTTTATCCACACAAGGTGATGTGATTTTGGTATCCAAGGTATAGGATATGGTTAGGAAGCACAACGTAGGTCAAGTGCAGGAACGTTTAGTTATGTTTTGGTACACCAAAGGTAAGGTCGGGATAAACAGCATGGAAATAGGCAAAGTAAGGTCATTAGGCAAAACGACAAGGCATAGTGTTGCAACGTACAATGAGTGCATGGGTTCAAAGGTAACTAACAGTGTTCTAGGTCAAGGCATATAAGGTACGGTTGTGGGGAAAACTGAGGTATGAGGAAAATAACATGGTCCTAAACGTAATTAAGGACAAGTATAGGTAATGTTGGCTTGCAGGTAAGTGGCAAAAAGTGTGGGCAAGGGCCATGAGGTGGTGGCAAAGATAATTGTGGGTCAAAATGGGTAAAAGGTATTAAAAGGAGGATGGCAGGAGACTGATGTTGGTTAAGTAATGACCGATGTCAGTTGACTAGGGCACACCATGACTAACATCGGTCAAGTCATTGTGGGTCTATAAAAAGGAAAAATCTGTATAATATGGATTCATTTGTACATTTTTGTGTTTGTGAAAATGACGAGAGAATGAGAATTTTGTGGCATTATGAGAGGAAAGTACATGGGACCTTACTGAGGTGAGGTGGAGAGATCTAGGTGGGAAGAGGAATCAGGTGGATGGGCCCACACAATCAGGCAAAGTGAGTGGATTGCTGGAGAGGTTGGAGGGAGTGTTTGACATGGTGGAGGTAGGAGAGGGCTCGGGTGGACCACCAGCATAGCAGCTAGATGTGCCCCCACGGAAGCGAAGGCGAGATGAGGTAAGAGCTGCTCCGTTCTTTGTTATTTGATATATGAAGAAGGGAATGAGTAGGTCAGTTTGGGTAGGGTAGAGAATTTGAAATTTGTGGTTAAAATTTTGAGGAAGGATGGGTTAGGAAAGGTCATAGGTAGAGGGAATAGGGTTGGGGAGGGATTTGGGGTAGGGTTGGGTAGGTTTCTAGGGGAAATGGGAAAGAAATGGTGGGAAGAAAATCAAAGTTTCAAGATTTGAGCACAATAACAGTGACTGATGTCGGTCGTGGTATGGCCAATGTCGGTCATGGTACGGCCGACGTCGGTCTGTATATACTGACACCGGTCAGGATTTAAGAACCACTACCGGTTTAGCATGGACCGGTGTCAGTCAGGATTGACTGGCACCTGTCAGAGAATTTAGGGTGTGTTGTCCACTCAAAATTCCCTGCTCTGATGAAAGTAAAAAATTTCAAAATTTTGAGTTTAAGTGTTTTCTCTAATGTACCGAAGTCGTGAAATTGAGAAAAGTCTGCAGTTTTGGGTCATTTTGTATGTTTTTCGGGCCTGTCGGACATTTTTGTCCCGCGTGTCCCAAGTTCCGAAGTGCGGTCTGTTCCCCGATCGGCCGAAATCCCCGAAGTTGTTCCATTTTCGGGCCTGTCGGAGCTTTTCGTCCCAACTGTCCCAAGTTCAAAATTGCACTCTGTTCCCCGATCGGCCGAAATCCCCGAACCGCGTACTTCGCTCTTTCATGTTCCAAGTGTCCCAAACAAAAAAGTGCAAGTTGTTCCATTTTCACCCGAACCGCCCGAACCGCGTACTTCGGAACTTTTTGTCCCAAATGTCTCGAGTCAAAAAGTGCAAGTTGTTCCATTTTCGGCCGAAACACCCGAACCACATACTTCGTACGTTTTCGTCCCAAATGTCCCAAAATGCATTTGTGCGTCTTCTCCTTGTTTCGCCCGAATCGGCCGAGCCGCGTGTTTCGCGCATTCGCGTCTCACATGTCCCAAGCGAACCAAATGCCATTCATACTTCTTCTCCCTGTTTTTCCCGCTCTACCCGAATATGCTATTTTTTTTCAAACTGATAGATATGAATGTAATGCGCATTGATCACCCTTCTCTCTCCTCAACGGCTATATAACGAGCAAGCCACCTTTGCAATCCTTACATTGTTTCCATGCTATCCTTGCTCGAGCCCTTGCAACCTAATTCCCTGCGCGTGTATCCCTTTTCTCTGTAATTCCTCCCCGAATTTAGGTTGCGGCTCTGATACTATCAATATGAAGATCGAAGTCCTGGAGGAGGCTTTGGGAGAACTAAAGAACAGTTGGTAGAAGGGCAAATCTTTCAAGACACAGGTTGTCTCAGCTCTTAAGGATATTCACTGTCATCTTCAGGATGAAAATTCTGGTGTTTCCATTTCCTTGCAAGAAATCAAAGCTCAATCCAGAGCTTATGTCAAAGATAATATATTCAAGGAAAGCTCAATCTCTAAAGAGAAAATGAAGGAAATCTGCTCTCTTCAATCTGCCGTTGGAGAAGCCAATAATGATTATCATACTCATGTCGAGTTTGATAAAGAGATGGAGAAATGTCTTGGATTTTGGACACAGTCTACGGCCAACACGTCAGTCCCTCGTGGCAGAGACATAGCTGAGGCGTTAGAGAAATTCAAGCAGCGGATTCTGAAGTCGGTGGGTCCCTCTCAGTGACTGGCCACCTGTCTTCTTCTCCTTGTTCTTTTCTCTTCTTCCCTTTCTTTTTCCGTTTTCTTTGTAAGAAGTTAAGGTATTGCGATTGGCGGTCCTTAACTGTTCTTGGTTAAAGAAGCGGTTACGAAGAGTAACTGATTTGTAAGCTATATAATGGCCTTCTTTACGCCATTCAAAAAAGGAGAACTTGGCTTATTTTCTGAAAAGTGTAAATAGATTATAAAGAAATCAATACAGAAGGACTTTCCATTCTTTGTCTATCTGATCTCTGTTATTCCTAAGCTTTCATTTATTTTCTTTGTGAAGATCATTTGTCTCAAGTTCATTAGTCTTGCTGATTGCATACCCTTCGACTTTGCAAGCACGGTGATCTTGTATAACCAAGAAGGAACTTTGTGTCCTTGATTGATGAGTCTGTGTTATGTTAAGAAACTTTGTGTTCTAAGCAGATGTTATTTACAGAACTTTGTGTCTTTGAATTCCATCTTATTCATACGATGCAAATGATCTTGTTTCGATTCACTGTAACTTTCGCATACATAATGAATTACTCTGATTCTCTATAATTCTGCATGTTGCCTTTCTGCTCGTTCTCGTACTTCTCATTTCCTCAGTCCTTTTGTACTTGAACATCCTCATTGAAAACACTTTCGTAATATCCAAGTTTAACCAGACAAATAATGTTTTGTACATTTGTAAATAAGTTCGTTTCTGAATAAGGGAACCTCTCCCATTAAAGAGGAGGGACTTCTTGTCCCCTGACTGTTGCTCTTCTTAAAAGTCCTATTTGACGATCAACAGTTTTTGGCGACTCCGCTGGGGAAAATCATATTCCAGTTCTGTTAATCTTTTGATCTGGCGACTCCACGTTTTACTCGAGGGAGAAGGACCCTTGGTATTGAAGATTCTCAGTTCTAGAATTTGGAGCAGCAGGGTTTTCCTTTTCCTTCAACAAGAAATAGAAGAACTCATTCGACAAGCACTCCACCTGTTCAAGATAGAAGTCCTACGGGTGGTATTCCTTCAGAGCCAGCTAGCCCTAATCTGTCGAGCTTTGATTCTTGCTGGTGTTGCAGTTCCTCTCCAAGCCGTTTTTCCAAGAATGGCGGCGCCATTACCATGGGGTCATCGTGTCGGGCCCCTTGCTCTTCCTCAGCCTTTGCATGAGTTACCCAGAGGTAACCGGAAGAACTTCCCCAAATTCAAAGGCGATGGCAAAGTGCATCCTGATGAACACATCGCAGCCTTCATTGTTGCATGTGGAGTCCTGGGAGTTGAGCATGAAGACGTCTCTGTAAGGCTGTTCGTTGAGACGTTACAAGATAATGTTGCTGATTGGTTCTACCACCTTCCAGCTGGCGCTATCACCGACTGGGACACAATGAGAACTCAGTTTGAAAACCGTTTCAAGCCAGCAGAAGATGTGCATGCCTTGCTTGCCCAAATTTCTCAGATAAAGAAAGATTCATCAGAACCCATGAGAGAATTTGTTGCCCGATTCAACAAATTGATCAATAAAATCCCGCAGCCTACCCGACCTGTTGATCAAATCCAAAAATGTTTCTTCTTAAATGCCCAATTGTCTGAAGTCAGTTATACGCTGAGAAGGGCTAATCTCGCAACATTGGTGGAGGATCAAACTCTTGTTGTTAGTGTCGAGGATGATCTGATCATGTCAGGGAAGTTGAGGAGAGACCCTTCCAAATCTAAGTCTGTTGCTTCCTCCTCCTCCACTCCTGGACCTAATACTGATCCGTTAGTCCAAAAGCTTGCGAATGACCTCATTGCTATAAAGAAACAATTGGCTCAGCATGCCCCTTATGCAGATGTCCTAAGAAGGAATTTTCAGACCAGAAATCGTTTGCCTTCTTCTCAAACAAGACTGGCACTTGAAGGACCTCCTGTTAAGGTTCCTGTGAATGCAACCTGTGAAGTTGAAGAGCCAGATGATGATGAGGATGATGAAGCTTGCGAGGAGTTTGTGGAGGGATTTGATGACGAGGCAGACAAACTGGAGGGATCTCAGGTAAATTTCTTCACCACTGAAGGCATTGATGATGGAGATGACTATGATGAAGTAGTAGCAGACATGAATAGCGAATCATTCGCTGTCATGACTCGAGAGCAGACAAGTCGGAGGGAGAAAGTGACACAGCCTACCAAGAAATCTAAGGAGCAGTCGACAACTATTCCCGTGATTGCAAAAAGAGGATCTCCTATCCCTATTTCATCTGCACCAAAGGTGAGTCCCATCAATCCAGCTACCAAAGTTGCTTCTTCTTTTTCTCCTAAAGTTGATAAGCCTAGAGTACCGAATGATGATGGCCCGTCCACTTCTGGATCCTTTGATATTGTTGATCACCTGAAAAAGACCAAGGTTCAAATCTCAGAAGCTGAGTACTATCAAACCCATCCCAAAGCTTTTGCCAAAATGATCCACTTTGTCAATTCCCACTCTAAGACCACCTCTAAAGGCCTTTTTCCCACTCCTCCTTCTGCACCACAGCCTAGTCTGGTAGCCGCTGTCACCTCACCTAATGACAAAATCAAGCCTTTTTATGTAACACTTCTTATAGCTGGTCATAGGCTCAGTAATTGTGTCATAGATTCCGGAGCCTCAGATAATGTAATGCCTGCTAAAGTAGCTCATGCTTTAGGCCTGACCCTCACACGCACGTATGGATCTTGTTACTCCATGGAGAGTAAAGAAGTGCCCCTGGTCGGGAGAATTAAAGATGCACAAGTAGCTTTTGCTGCTTTGCCCGAGAAGAAAGTGTTGGCTACCATCTTAGTGGCAGATATTCCCCCTTCATACGGGATGTTGCTAAGTAGGAACTTCTGTAAGGACGTGGGTGGGGAAATCCAAATGGACTGGTCACATGCCCTCGTGCCTGT
The DNA here is from genome assembly GCA_019776745.2 of Taxus chinensis. Lineage (NCBI taxonomy): Eukaryota > Viridiplantae > Streptophyta > Pinopsida > Cupressales > Taxaceae > Taxus > Taxus chinensis. Next base: position 3,521,910 of record CM034151.1, on the reverse strand, counting down.
CAATGGACAAATGAAGAAGTTGCTGCCTGAGAAGCAGTCTGAGTATATTGTGCAGAAAATGGATGATCCTAGAGCACAAATACTCTATGAGGATATGGGTCATGGCAACTACATGATTATGTCCCCTGATGAAATCCGACCCCCCAAAGTGTCTCCTAAAGATCCTAATGGGGTTTGGATTTTAGAGTTTGATGGAAGTTGTTCCTCAGCTGGTTCCGGAGCCGGTGTCCTGCTGGTGTCACCTGAAGGAAACCTACACCCCTTTTCATTTAAGTTGCAGTTCGAGAATACTAATAACACAGCAGAATACGAGGCTCTCATTCTCGGATTGCAAGTGGCCAAAGAACAAGGTGTAAAGAACCTTCTGGCTCGTGGTGATGCAGAATTGATTGTAAAGCAGGTCAGAAACCTTTTTCAAGTAAAAAATGGAAGGCTGAAACATTACCGGAATCAGGTTTGGGATTCCATTGAATTCCTTGATGCTTTCTCTATCGAAGCAGTACCTAGGGAAAAGAACAGCAGGGCTGATTCACTAGCTGTCTCAGGGTCACTACTGATTCCTCATCCTGACTTCTCTCAGGATAAGTTCACTATTGAAATGGTCCATCGGCCTAGTGTACCTGATAATACCAATAACTGGCAGGTTTTCAATGATGATCAACATTTGCTTTCCTTCCTGGAACTCAAGGGTAATTTCGAACAACTGTATTTTGAGGGAAGTGACAACCTGCCTCGTGAGAGTGTGCCCTTTGACAAAGTGGTCACCCAAGGGGAAGAAACAGATCAGGAAGGGTGCATTAAACTCAAAGGGAATAAGATTCCTAAAGGATTGGTAAGCTTAGAGGAACTATTTGATAAACATGACAGGTATGTGAAGTCTAGGGCTTCTACTAGACCTCAGCAATCAGCTGAGTATGACAAAATCAATATTGGGAGTTCTAATGACCCTAAGCTAGTGAATATTGGAAAATGTTGCACAGCAGGTGAGAGGAGAAAAGCAATTGATCTTCTAAGGAGGTATAAGGATGTTCTTGCTTATTCTTATGAAGATTTGAAAGCTTTCAAGCCAAAAGATATGCAGCACTCGATTCCTCTCAAACTAGGAATTAAACCTTTTAAGCAGAAACAGAGGCAGTATAATCCCAAAATAGCTGACACCATCTTTCAGGAAATTCAGAAGTTGTTGAAGGCTAAAATCATTTTTCCCATTCACCATTCAACATGGATTGCAAATATTGTGCCTGTTAGGAAGAAAAATGGTGAGATCCGCATCTGTGTTGATTTCAGGAACCTGAATCAGGCGTCTTTGAAAGATAATTATCCTTTGCCTATGATGGATCAGGTCTTGCAAGCAGTTATAGGGTCTGAAATGTTATCCATGCTCGATGGATTCTCGGGATACAATCAGGTAGAGGTTGATACTGCAGATCAACACAAGACAACTTTCACTACTCCTTGGGGCACCTTTGCCTACAAGAGAATGCCTTTTGGGCTTATTAATGCTGGTGCCACTTTCCAGAGAGCTATGGATCTGGCTTTTGGAAGCTTGAAAGGGAAGTGTATTGTCATATATCTTGATGACTTGACAGTGTTTTCCAAGACAAGAGCAGATCATTTTGATCACCTAGAGACAGTTCTGCTGAGATGCAGAGAGCATGGGATCTCTCTGAACCCTAAAAAATCTAGTCTTTTGTGTCACTGAGGGAAATTTATTAGGGCACATCATTTCCAAGGATGGTATTAAGATTGATCCTGAACGAGTTCAAGCCATCCAACAAATTCCTCTCCCAACCAGTAAAAAGGGCGTGCACTCCTTCTTCGGTAAGATCAATTTTTTGAGAAGATTCATCCCTGATTTTGCAGAGTTAACTTTGAATATTTCTCAGATGATGAAAGGGAAGCAAACATTTGGTTGGTCTTCTGAAGGAAAGGAATCCTTTGAAGGTATCAAGAGAGCTATCGCTAAAACTCCTGTTTTAGCCTGTCCTGATTTCAGCAAAGATTTCATCATCTATTGCTATGCTACAGATAATACCTTGGCTGCTGTGTTAACTCAAGAAGACTCTAATGAGCATGAGCTACCAATCACGTTCATGAGCTATATTCTGAAAGATCATGAGTTAAAATACACCATGATGGAGAAGCATGCTTTTGCAGTGGTCAAAGCTGTCAAGCAGTTTCGCTTTTACATCCTCAACTCTCATTCCATGGTGTTGGTTCCAGATACAACTGTTAAGTCAATCCTCACACAACAAGAATTTGGATCCAAGAGAGGGAACTGGGTTGCTAAGGTCCAAGAGTATGACATTGACATTAAGCCGACCAAGCTGGTTCGTGGAAAAGGTCTTTGTGAGCTCATTGCTGAAGGAGCTAAGCATGAATTACTGGAGGAGAAAGTTGACCTTCCTACTGTTCTGTTCCTTAGTTCAGTTGATGAATGGTATGCTGACATCGCCCATTTTCTCACCTATGGGGAATGCCCCTCTCATTTAACTGCCAAAGAAAAGAGGACTGTTAAATTGAGGTCAGTGTAATATGTATTATGGGAAAATGCTTTGTTCAAGCGTGGCTTAGATGGGAGATTTTTGAAATGTGTGGACAAGGAACAACAGAGAAAGTTGCTCTCAGCTTTTCATGATCAGGCATGTGGAGGGCACTATTCATCAATGGTTACAACTCATAAGATACTCCGTGGAGGATACTACTGGCCTTCCTTGTTCAGAGATGCATCCAAGTGGGTTGATAAATGTGAGGCTTGTCAAACCTTTGTGGGAAGACCTAAATTGGCTTCTTTGCCTCTCAAGCCAGTTGTGATTGAGGAACCATTTCAACAGTGGGGTTTGGATTTCATTGGTGCACTTAATCCTGCTTCTAGTGCTGGTCACACTCATGTACTAACTACCACGGACTACTTCACTAAATGGGTGGAAGCTATTCCAGTTAAGAGCACTACTTCTGAAGTGGTATGCAGTTTCATCAAAGAGAACATCTTGGTAAGGTATGGTGTACCTAATAAGATTGTAACAGATAATGCTTCGAATTTCTCTTCAACTGAGATAATGGATTTCTGCTACGGGTATGGCATCTCCCTAGCTCATTCTTAAGATTACTACCCCCAGGGAAATGGGCAAGCAGAATCCACTAACAAAAATCTGGTGACTATCATAAGGAAGTTGGTCAATGAGTCTCAACGAAACTGGCACAAGAAGCTCTATGATGCTCTTTGGGCAGACATGATTACACCAAAGAGAGCTATTGGAATGTCTCCTTTTCAAGTGGTATACGGAGTAGAAGCTCAATTGCCAGTAACAGTGGAACTGCCAGCCTTGTATCTAATGAAGGCCATTGAGGATACTAGTTTCAGTGATGCTTTGGACAAGAGAATTATGTACCTACACAAACTGAATGAGGACAGATTGATGGTTGCTGATAGGATATTTGTTCACCAGCAGAAGGTAAAGGTCCTGTTTGACAAGAAAGCTAGGTTCAGAGATTTCCAAGTTGGAGACACCGTGCTGTTATGGGACAAAAGACATGAACCTCGTGGCAGCCATGGAAAGTTTGATTCCCTGTGGCTCGGACCTTTCAAGATCAGACACTTTGCTGGTGAGAATTCCTTTTATCTTGATTACATGGATGGTTCTTCTCTCCCACTCCCTTATAGTGGGCAGTATCTCAAGTTGTTCAAGTCCTAGGTGATTAGGGAGTCCCTTGTATATTCTGTACAGCGTTTTTGTTTTTCTTTTCTTTTTGTTTTGGTGTGTTGTCCTCTGTATTGGTCTGCTTTTTGACTTCGTTGCCCAATGGATAAGGTACTGGTCTGCTTCCCCTGAGTTTGTCTAAGTTCTTGCCTTGTCTCATTCCTTGAATTCATGCCAAGTCATCCCCAGAAGGAGCCAGCTGTTGTCCACTCAAAATTCCCTGCTCTGATGAAAGTAAAAATTTCAAAATTTTGAGTTTAAGTGTTTTCTCTAATGTACCGAAGTCGTGAAATTGAGAAAAGTCTACAGTTTTTGGGTCATTTTGTATGTTTTTCGGGCCTGTCGAACATTTTTGTCCCGCATGTCCCAAGTTCCGAAGTGCGGGTCTGTTCCCCGATCGGCCGAAATCCCCGAAGTTGTTCCATTTTCGGGCCTGTCAGAACTTTTTGTCCCAACTGTCCCAAAGTTCAAAAGTGCGAGTCTGTTCCCCGATTTCGGCCGAAATCACCCGAACCGCGTACTTCACTCTTTCATGTTCCAACCTGTCCCAAACTTTTCGTGTGAGTTGTTCCATTTTCGGCCAATTCCCGGAACCGAACCGCGTACTTCGGAACTTTTTGTCCCAAATGTCCCAAGTCAAAAAGTGCAAGTTGTTCCATTTTCGGCCGAAACACCCGAACCACGTACTTTGCACGTTTTCGTCCCAAATGTCCCAAAATGCATTTGTGCGTCTTCTCCTTGTTTCACCCGAATCGGCCGAGCCGCGTGTTTCATGCATTCGCGTCTCACATGTCCCAAGCGAACCAAATGCCATTCATACTTAGTTTTTCCCGCTCTACCCGAATATGTTGTTTTTTCAAACTGATAGATATGAATGTAATGCGCATTGATCACCCTTCTCTCTCCTCAACGGCTATATAACGAGCAAGCCACCTTTGCAATTCTTACATTGTTTCCATGCTACCCTTGCTCGAACCCTTGCAACCTAATTCCCTGCGCATGTATCCCTTTTCTCTGTAATTCCTTCCCGAATTTAGGTTGCGGCTCTGATACTATCAATATGAAGATCGAAGTCCTGGAGGAGGCTTTGGGAGAACTAAAGAACAGTTGGTAGAAGGGCGAAGCTTTCAAGACACAGGTTGTCTCAGCTCTCAAGGATATTCACTCTCATCTTCAGGATGAAAATTCTGGTGTTTCCCTTTCCTTGCAAGAAATCAAAGCTCAATCCAGAGCTTATGTCAAAGATAATCTATTCAAGGAAAGCTCAATCTCCAAAGAGAAAATGAAGGAAATCTGCTCTCTTCAATCTGCCGTTGGAGAAGCAAACAAAGATTATCATACTCATGTCGAGTTTGATAAAGAGATGGAGAAATGTCTTGGATTTTGGACGCAGTCTACGGCCAACACGTCAGTCCCTCGTGGCAGAGACATAGCTGAGGCGTTAGAGAAATTCAGGCAGCGGATTCTGAAGTCGGTGGGTCCCTCTCAGTGACTGGCCACCTGTCTTCTTCTCCTTGTTCTTTTCTCTTCTTCCCTTTCTTTTTCCGTTTTCTTTGTAAGAAGTTAAGGTATTGTGATTGGCGGTCCTTAACTGTTCTTGGTTAAAGAAGCGGTTACGAAGAGTAACTGATTTGTAAGCTATATAATGGCCTTCTTTACGCCATTCAAAAAAGGAAGAACTTGGCATATTTTCTGAAAAGTGTAAATAGATTATAAAGAAATCAATACAGAAGGACTTTCCATTCTTTGTCTATCTAATCTCTGTTATTCCTAAGCTTTCATTTATTTTCTTTGTGAAGATCATTTGTGTCAAGTTCGTTAGTCTTATCGATTGCATACTCTTCAACTTTGCAAGCACAGGTGATCTTGTATAACCAAGAAGGAACTTTGTGTCCTTGATTAATGAATCTGTGTTATGTTAAGAAACTTTGTGTTCTAAGCAGATGTTATTTACAGAACTTTGTGTCTTTAAATTCCATCTTATTTATTCGATACAAATGATCTTGTTTCAATTCACTGTGACTTTCGCATACATAAATAATTACTCTGATATCTATAATTCTGCATGTTGCTCTTTCTGTACTCTCATTCCTCGTCCTTTTGTACTCATCACTTTCGTAATATCCAAGTTTAATAAACAAATCATGTTTTGTACATTTGTAAATAAGTTCGTTTCTGAATAAGGGAACCTCTCCCATTAAAGAGGAGGGACTTCTTGTCCCCTGACTGTTGCTCTTCGTAAAGTCCTATTTGACGACCAACAGGGTGTAGGTTTGTTAGGGGTGGGGGTTTAGGTTGAAGGGTTTAGGTTTTTAGGGGTTAGGTGGGGGAGTTGAGGGTGTGGGTTGATGGGTTTAGGTTGGTAGGGGTTAGGTGGGGGGTTGAGGGTGTTGGTTGATGGGCAAGTTGAATAATGTTTGTATTGTGGTGGATGCACGCCAGAGAGTAACTACAGATGAGGGACCATGTACCTCCTTTATTGTTGTTAGTATAATCGAGTGTCACTTCCAATGAGTGGAGGCATGTAACAGATGTCAGCTTGATAGGCGTTAGATGTTACAAGCATATAGTACGGGAACCTATCCTTATGGTCACACTCATTATTAGATGGGATGCAGTGACCAACACATTCCATTTTCCACATGTGAGTTGATAGTCACCCTAGAGGATGCCTATTGGATCTTGCGCCTACCGATAGTGGGACAACAGGTGTATTCTATCTCCTTGGAGGCCTCTGAGGAGTTGATGTTGACATTTTTTGGTGAGGGTATAGTGGAGATGAGGTTCCATAGCACTATTCTAAGCTATGGGGAGATGTATGTAGCCCATCTAGAGGAGATGAGGCTAGTAGTTTTGATTATGGAGGCAGTTTGTTGTTTTGCATTGCCAGATGCATAGGGTGGGAGATTCCCATGGGCATTGATGGGGGTCCTACGTGACATGATGGAGGAGAGGACTCGCTTTGCTTGGGCAGTAGCATACTTGGTGCAGTTGTACAAGGAGGTGTGGGCTTATAGGAGACTACGATAATTCAGTCTATGATGCACCTTTCTTCTCCATTATTGGGCATACGAGCACATTGTATGTGTGAGGTTACTAGGTATGCCCCAGGCTGAAGCATTCGATCCGGGTTTTTTTTTAGTGGGTTACAAGCGCTGGGTTCCAGTTACCGGAGTGCGTAGAGCTGTCAGGCCTACACATGATGTAGCCTATTACAGGTGCCTACTAGAGGGGTTGTCTGGCGTGGACATTATTTGGAAGCCCTATGTGGGTTTTCCATCATATGGGTAGATGGCCACGAAGTTAGACCAGCTACAGCTGGTTCATTGGATAAAGGGGTGTTGCACAGGGGAGCATGAGCTAATACCCGTAGACAGGGTCAGATGGAAGTTTGGGCTAGTGTAGGATGTACCTCCTCCATTCCCACAGTACAGGAGGGATGACATGGAGAGGTTGATGTCCCCTACATGACCTACCATGTTGATAGCACAAGAGGAGGCACTAGTGGACCAACACATTGATGATGTCGGGTGCACTAATAGATACAGACCATGGTGGGTAGCTCACCTATGAGCAACGCCACCCAAACCAGGACAGCCAGACATGGCCACCCTCATAGTCCGAAGGGACATGTTACAGGGACAAGTGGCTGCCTTACAAGGTCAGGTTACAAGTTTACAGGGGTAGTTGGTAGGGTCACAGGTAGAGGTGGCCACGTTACAGGCACAGGTGGTGGCCCTTCAGGCCCAAGTCACAGTATTACAGGGGTAGCTACCCGCACAGGGTGGGGCCGGAGATGGGGAGCAGGTGGCCACCTTAGAGGCACGGGTGGTAGGGTTGTAGGGTCAACTGGCCACTACACATGCACATATTATGGCCTTATAGGCCTAGATTACTACGCAAGCACCCGCACCTGCAGAGCCAGTAGGACAGGTTCAGGGACAGGGTACACAAGTTGCGGTGAGACCCATGGCACCTCCTTAGACTATTACCATGGCAAGATTCAGGGAGGCCCTGGGTGAGGAAAGGTACTATCAGGATCATTTGGTAGTAGTGGGGATAAATGTCATGTCATATACAGAGTACCGAGCACAGCAAGCCTCGAGGGAGAGGACCCGATCCCACACTCACATTGTGGAGAGCACAGGGGCCCGGTGAGCCCAGAGGCAGAAGTAGGTTGAGGCCACCAGTGTACGGAGGCCAGATCTAGGTGAGGGGCCATTGATTGGTATATCGAGGCCCACAGTAGGTGGTGAGGCTGGTAGGGGCACCACACAAGAGTGGCAGAGGATTCGAGAGAGACCGACACAGAGATCTGAGGGATAGGTGAGAGATATCGATGTTTTGGATAGTATAGGGATTATATGTGATATAGATCGGCCTGCGTGCCGATGAATTTTTGTATATGATACCAGCATGCGTGCCGATGATGTTTTGTGATATTATACCGGCATGTGCACCGATGGTTTTGAGACATTTTTATATGAGACATTGTATATTGGAGAGATTGTATATTAGAGATATTTTTATATTTGGATATGGCAATGATGATTTTTATGGCATGATCTGTATATGTACTTTTTAATGATGATATTGTACATGTGATGGAAACAAGGTAAGTTAGGCATGATAGAGTCAGGTCATAGGCAAGGATGGAGGCAAGTCATAGGCAGGGATTGAGTTAGGTTAGTTTAGGCATGGATCGAGTCAGGTCCTAGGCATGGATCGATTCAGGTTGGTTTAGGCATGGATCGAGTCAGGTCCTAGCCATGGATCATGTCAGATTGATTTAGGCATGGATCAAGTTAGGTTGTTTTACGCATGGATCGATTCAGGTCCTAGGCATGGATCGAGTCAAGTTGGTTTAGGCATGGATCGAGTCAGGTCCCAGGCATGCATCGAGTCAGGCTGGTTTAGGCTTGGATCGAGTCAGGTTTTTGTGGTTCATTGAATTTCTAATTCATTAATGTGTGCAATTTGTGATGGTATGGATCGTGTTAAGATGATTTGTAGGAAAATGTATTATTATGATAAAGAAATGGTAGATGGGATGAAATGAATGTGTAAATTATGATGGTAAAGATGTTTAGCAATTGTTGCTTGTGTGGTTTAATTTCTAGTTATTGATATAGAAATGAAACTAACTAGGGTAGAATGTGAATAGGAAATGGAAATGGAAAGGGGGAATTGGTTAGGGTAGAGAGTGGCTGAGCTAACCTCCAATGGCCCCATGCCTTCGAAGTTCTGCCTACATAGTCCTGGTGAAAAGGGACCTCATGCCGACGTAGTTATCCCATAAGCTAGGGAATATTATTATGAAGTAGAGGAATGGACTGATAGGTGTTTAGGCATGGGGGAATGTAGGTCGTAGGCATGATTGAGTTTAGGTCATAGGCATGGTTGAGTGATTTTTAAATATAGGTGTCGAGGATCTGGTCATGTTTAGGATGATCAATAAGTAATGAGAAAGGTGAATGGTAAGAGGCGATAAAAGAGCTGCTTAATTTGATAAGAACCCTAATGAGTCAATCCATACCTAAGAGGGGCTTATAAACGTAAGACCCTAAAGGCATTGCATAATGGACTATTCTAAGGGTGAAGAAAGTCGCATGATCACGAAATGTCATGTTTGTGGCAAGTCCCTTGAGTAAAAAGGAAATTAGGCTAAAAGGCAAGGAGGTGAGAATGGGAGGTTTAGCGTAACTTAGTGTACGACAGTTTGTTTTTCCGGAACAAGAACCCGGAATCTAAAATAGGCAAGTCCATGACAAAAATTTCATCTATTTTTTTTGTTTTTAATAGACTAATCGATGCGGGAAGTCTATATCGGATGAATATATTATCTCCTTAAGGTCTTCGTGAAGCTAATCAATGTGGGAAGCTTCTAGATATTTATTACATTATTATAATGACCTTATATAGCTGTCCTTTAAGGGAGCAGTCTATTTATGGTGGTGGAATTAGAGTGAAGAGATGTCCCGTTTGAGGGAGTCATCGTTTGCTGGAAGCTTGACTCAAAGAGTTGTATCCCTTTTGTTTTTTTTGACATTTAAGTCATGGACAAGACTATAGAGGAAGATTAGGTTCTTGTTTAGAAGACAAGACCATAGCACAAAGAGATTAACTATGAAAGAGGTGGTTTCAAGTGATGAACGACCATGGGATTCCATCTTGAAGAAGACAAAATGTATCCATGAGAATCGTGCTATGAGTAGAGCCATGGTACTCATAGTGAAGATAGGGCTGAAAAGTGATGGGAATCACATGATTATTTTTGAGTCACAGATCCTCAAAAATGGGTAAATATGGAAGGTGAACAGTGCTCAAGGGATGATTTATTAACTGATAAAAAGTGATATAGGACTTAATATCAACAATAAAATGGTCGAAGATACAAGGCGTTAAGGGGCTCAGGTTCTGGTCTACCTTCGAGTGAAGACAAACGATAAGCACATGATCCATAGGTATGGGTAACGATATAGGTTCCAAGCCAATTAGGAGCAAATTTTCCCCGTTTACTTTTCTCCTCTTTAGTTACATGTTGATTTTCCTTCAAGATGAGGTCACCGACTTGAAAGGTTTGTTCATGAACATGTTTTTCATAGGCACGTTTGATACGTTTTTGGTAGATTTGGAGATGGTCAAGAGCATTGAGACGGCACTCATCTAATAACTCAAGTTATGCCAAACGATCCTGGTGAAATTCATCTTCATTGAGCATGTCTTGTAGTGAGATGTAGAGAGATGGAATCTAGACTTCGAGAGGTAAGACAGCCTCAGTACCATAGACAAGAGAAAAGGGGGTAGCAGCAATCACAGTGCAAATACTAGTACGATAAGCCCACGAGGTGAAAGGAATGTGTGTATGCCAATATTTCCCAGTATCATTGACTACCTTCATAAGAATTTTGTTCAAGGTTTTACTGGTTGATTTGGCTTGACCATTGGTTTGTGGGTAATAAGGTGATAAGAAACTGAGTTGGATGTCAAAAGCGTCACATAGTTTGCGTAGGGTTCTTTTTTTGAATTGTTTTTCGCTATCAGTGATAATGCAGGGAGGAAAACTGAAATGACAAATGATGTGATGGTTGATGAATTCACATATCTTCTCAGCTTTGGTAGAAATGAGGGGAATGGCTTCTACCCATTTAGTGTAATATTCGGTAGTGGTTATGATCCATTGGTGGCATTGTGAAGAATGGGAGTTGATCTCACCAACAAAATCCAAACCCCATTGAGAGAAAGGCCAAAGGTCTCGTGTGACCTATAAGGCATGATTAGGTGTGTGATGGAGATTAGCATGTTATTGGCATTTCACGCAACATTTTACATAATCACAACAGTCACGGTTCAGGGTTGGCCAATAATAGCCTAGGCGAAGAATGCATTTTGCAACAAAGATACCAATAAAGTGACCTCCACAAACTCCATCATGGACTTCCTTAATAGTGTAGGGAATTTCAAAACTTATAAGGCATCGCAAGAGAATGTTGTCAAAACCATGTTTGTAAAGAAGACCACCCATGATGACATAACAGGAGATATTTTTAAGAAAGGCATGTTGTCCATTACGAGTGAGATCTGTAGGTAGAATGGAAAGTGAAAGATAGTCTATATATTGCTTATACCAAAGGTCACGTGGGTCAGGGGCAATGGTTCTGACAAAGTAGACTGCATGAGGTAAATAAGAGGGTGATTGTAGCCTTTATATTGTGACAAATATTTTAGAGTCAGTGGGCGAAGCAGGTATCTGAGAAGCCAAGTAGGCCATGGTATCCACAAATTTATTAGTAGAACGTGGGGTGGTTTGAAGTGCATAAGAGTCAAAGGTGGTCAAAAGTATGTCTACGTGATGCTTATACTTTTAAAGTATCTCATTACGATACTGGTATATATAATTGACTTGGTTTATGACCAACTGAGAATCACCAAAGATGTTGATTGACTTAACATTTAAGGCATAAGTAGCCTGTAGACCTAACATGAGTGCTTCGTATTCAGTAATATTTTTTATAGAATAAAAATCGAGTTTGAAAGACAAAGGCATAGGTACACCATCAAGCGAAATGAGGATAACATCGGACCCAACCCCACACTGACACTTGGAGCCATCGAAGAAGAGTGTCATTTGGTAAGTGGGTTCGTCCAGGGAAAGGGTAGTTATAGACTCGTCTAGGAAGTCAAAGTTAGAGGGTTAATTCCTGGAAATAGGTGCATCAGCCAATTGGTCGGCAATAACCTAGCCCTTGATGGACTTTTGATGAATGAATTCGAGGTCGAGGTCGGCTATAAGCATAAGCCAATGTTCAGCACGTTGATTTTGATAGGGTTTGGCATACATATAGTGTAATGGGTCGGTATTTGTAATGATGAAGGTTTTTTTGTTGAGTAGGTAAAGGCGGAGTTTGGTGGTGACAAAAACTAAGACTAGGCAGATTTTTTCGGCATGGGTATATCTAGTTTTGTAGTCAAGAAGGGTACGACTTATGTAATAAACCACTTATTCTCAGTGTTGGTCATTGTAATGAGCGAGCATGGCACCTAGAGAATGGTCAGTGATAGAAATATATAGGTAAAAGGGGTGCTCATCCTTAGGAGGAATGAGTATTGGTGGTTGAAGAAGGTATTGTTTTAAATCCTCAAATGCTTTATGGCATTCATCATCCCATTTGAATGAAATGTCTTTCTTAAGAAGATGATGAAATGGTTGACAATGGCCAAAAAGTTGCGAGATAAAATGATGAATGGATTACAACTTACCTTGTAGGCTTTGAAGTTGACAGAGATTAGTGGGTGGAGGAATTTCCAGAATAGCCTTGACTTTAGCAGGATCGACTTCTATGTCATGCAAAGAAACGATGAAACCTATGAGTTTTCCAAAAAGTACCGCAAAAATGCACTTCTTTGGTTGAAGACGCACACAATACTTGATGAGACAGTCAAAGATGACTTTAAGGACATGTAGGTGTTTGGTTTGATGTTTATATTTGGCCAAAAGATCATCTACGTAATCTTCCAATATGTGATGCATGATGTCATGGAAGATGTAAGTCATGGCTCGTTGATATGTAGCACCAGCGTTTTTGAGGCCAAAAGGCATGACTCGATAGCAAAAGGTCCCCCAAGGGGTTGAAGGTCATCTTATGTTGATCCTCTAGAACTAGTAGTATTTAATTTTAGCCTGAGAAACCATCCATGAGTGATAACATTTCATGGCTAGTAGTGAGATCAACTAGTTGGTCAATGCCTGTAGTGGGAAATCATCTTTGGGACAGGCAAGGTTGAGGTCATGAAATTCCATGCAAATGTGGAGTCCCCCTATTGCCTTTACGATAGGAACAATGTTAGAAATCCATTGGGGATAATCAATGGGTAGAATGAAGGAAACCGAGAGAAGGTGTTGAAGCTCTTCCTTGACCAGAAGATCAATGTGAGGATGCATTTTGTGAAGCTTTTGTTTGATGGGTCTGGCATCAGGAATGGTTACGATATTGTGAACCATGATGTTTGGGTCAATACTAGGCATATTGTCATAGGACCAAGCAAACGTGTTGCTATGGTCCCGAAGAAAAGAGGTGAAGGCTTCTTGTTCAGTAGCGTCTAAGGATTGGCTAATCTTTAGAATGTATGGGTCGTCCTGAGTGTTAATGTTGATATTGATGGTCGATTCATTCAACATGGTCTGTGTCTCAGAGGGTAATGACCAATGAATATAAGAGTCTTCCGCACCGAGGTAGGTGAGGATGAATTCATCATCCTGACATTGAACGACATTATTTGAAGGCGTATCATCATTGATCATGTCAAGATACATGAATGGGAGAGAAGAGGGAGCCTCGCCATCGCGTTGATAGGTCAGTGGTCCCAGGGAAATGGTTTTTAAGAAAAAAAAGTTAGGAGGAATAGATTTGGGATCTATGGACTCCATGGGTGAAGATGGTAATGTGGGTGAATGAGAGGGGGAATATTTCTCATCTTGGATAAGGTCGATGGGAACCTTCTTGGAGGGTGAAGCATCAAAACCAATGCCACTACGGTCATTGTGTTTATAAGAGGTATAAGAAATGACAGTATGGAAGCCTTGTTCATAAAAGCTGAAGCCAAATCCTTTCCACGTGCACTGGTGGAGGAAAGTATGAGCAAATCAGTGGTTAGTGAGGGAGTGTAGGTCAGACAAAAATGGTTGGGCTTGGGATGGAGGTTCAAGTTTATAGGTGGCAATATCAAGTCCCCCATACGTTAGGTTGGTGTGAAGATGGGGAAGACCATAAGGAAAAACATCACCGACACGGATGTCATAGCTGGGGTATTAACGGAGATTCCCATACTCTTGTGGCGTGAGGAAGGTGTCGATATTGTATAGGCGGTATTCCCCCAAAGTGAGGCATTGAAAAACACCTTCTAAGGGATCAATAGTTGGTATGTGGGTAGCGGGTATAAATGGCTCGCTAGATGATGGGGAAAGAAGTGCGTCAGCGGTAGAGGGTACAGCTGCAGTGGGGATAGCAAGGTTAGATGTAGTAGAGATAGTGGCATTTTTGGTGGATGGGCATGTAGGTGTAGGTGAAGTACTGATAGTGGTAGATGCCTTGACTGGTACAAGCACATCATTGGGCTGATATAGCATGTTACAAGTCTTGAAAGGTGATGGGTCAGCAAGGATGGTGTAATTATGTCCCTTGTGTTCAAATTTAAGGCATTGATGTAAAGTTGAAGGGACACAACCCATGGCATGGATCCAAGGTCGGCTGAGCAACAAATTATACTAGAACTCCCCTTCGAGGACATAGAAAAGCTCCAGGACAATGTGGGGGCCCACACGGACATGGAGAACAATAATACCCAGGGTAGATGTCATGGCGTCATTGAAGGAGTGCAGCATAACCGAGTTATCATGTATTCACTTGGCAGGTATCCGCATTTGTTCATATGCATGGGAGGAGATGATATTAATGTTAGCACCACCATCGATCATAACATGTCGTATGTGTATATTATTGATAAAGATGGAGATGAAAAGAGCGGGGTCATGGTAGTCAGAATAGAAGGGAGCAAACTCTTCATCTGAAAAGTTGAGGGCGACTACTTGGCGAGTAGGTGGAGGTTTAGAGGAAGGAAAAGACCTAGTGAGAGAGGCTACGTGGTGAGGGGAAATGATGGAGGTGATGGGTGTGGGATCATTTGGTAAGACTTCAATAGATTGAAGGACCTCCATGAGGGCTTGACAATGTGACTCTGAGGTTTGGATGAGGTCATATAAAGACATTTTGAGGGGGGATTGGTGTAGTTGTTTTAGCATTGTGCGATGTGTGACCCCATCAAAAAAAGGATATGCAAGACCTCAAATGGTGACTTTGGGTATGGGTGTGGCTAGTATATTGGGTATAGGGTTGGTTGATGGGCCAGTCGATTTTTCCTTGCCCTTGTCTTTCTGACCACGGGTGGCAATGTTGATCATGTTAATCTGAGGGCAGGTGGATGAAGAGGTTGTATCATGGAAGGTATAGCGACACGAGGGATAAAACCCTAGTGGGGGATATGATCGGTATGAAATTAGTAGGGCGCATTGGCATTTTGATGGTGGTTTGGCCAACCCTCTTATATGAACCATGTTGATCTCGAATCTTGGGGGGGTCTAAGAGTTATGGGGGTGGAGATTTTGGTCGTTAAGTAGGTAATGGGAGAAGATCTATGGAAATTGGTGAAGGAAAAATAGGGTCCTCATCAAGAAGATTGTCATCTTCAAAATTTTCTTCAGGAGGACACAATTATACGAGAGCAGTTTTTAAAGCCTTACAGTTCTCTACATCGTGTCTTGGCACACGATGGTAAGCACAAATTTTGGTTTCATCAAACCCTTTTGGTTTGGGCTTGAGTGGGTCGTAAGGTCTAAGAGGTGGTAATGTGATGACAGAAGTTTTGAGGAGATTGGTTAATATTTTGGCGTAGGATCCCGCTAGTGGATCACAATGGGAGGTGAATGTGGGTTCGGGTACAGGTGTGGCTGATTGTGGAGGAAGAGTCTTTACAAAAGGGGGAGTAATTTGGTCTACTAGTTTGGTGTGTGAAGTGGTCTTAGGCCTTGGTTGCATCTACTTGGGTATGAACATGGTAGAAGAGATAGCAGCGGAAGGTTTGGTTGGTTTAACTACCGTATTGAAGGGTAGAGGATTTTTAGCTTTAGGTCACATCTTTTTGGGTAAAGGTGACACAGGTGTATAATATGTGGAGGGAAAAGTCAATGGTAGAGGGCGGGTTACCCACGGGGATAACTGAGGTGCTGTGGAGGTTGCTTGTGTAGGTTAGGAAGGAGGCGTGAGTGAAAGAGAAGAAAGTGTCATGGGTAGTGAAGAAGTTATGGATGGTATTTGTGGTATGGGTGGTAAGAAGATTACGGGTGAGGACAGAAGTTTTGTGGGTCATTTGGGTATATTAGAGGTCTGTAATGGGGAAATGGGTTATTGCATTCTTAGTTTACCAGTGGATGGGGGTTGTTTGGCAAGGGTCGAGGGGTGAGGTCCTAGGATGGACAAAAGGGGTGAAGGTGATAATGGCATGGTAGGTGAGGTTATTGTATGAGGTCTAGGAGATTGGATCTTCTTTTTAGGGGCCAGGGTAAGTTTAGCATTAGTTTTGGAAGATGTGGCTAAATCTAATTTGATGGGTGGGTGAGTAAGGCTAGATGTCGGTATGACTCCTAAGGTAGGGATAGGTTAAGTAAGGGAGATGATATATGTGTGGGTAGGTGTTTGGGTGTAGATGTAGGTTAGGTTGTGGGAAGAGGTGTGTGTTGGGCCATGGGTGATGACATGGAAAGTGTTGCAATATTTGTAGTTGTGTTTGGTTTGGGTGCTCGAAACACTTTTGGATAGATAGTGGAGGTGGCATCGAGGGACAACTACATTTGTGTTGAAACAGGAAGTATAGGGTGTCCCCAAAGTAAGGCTCTATAAACATAGTCTAGGTAATCGGCCAAGCGTGAAAATGGTGTTGTTGTAAATGGGGCCAGCATGGATCGAGTTGCAATCCTCGTAAAATGTGTTTGAGATACAGGTAAATGGCTAGCCTCAGACTCTGTGGGTAAGAGAGCCAAAAATATATCAGCGGGATCTTAAATGTTTGATGGTGAATGGTCATCAATAGACACTGGTACTTCTATAGAATCTTCCATGGATAGAGGAGAGGATGGGCCCTACAAGGTAGACTCTCCTTTTGTTGGAGTAGGTGGTAGACCCGCATCTTCTATGAGTAGGAGAGGTGCCCCTGAAAATTGCTCAGAAATTTGTGGGGTCAAAGGTGACATGCTAAGTATAAGCTCTTCCACGGGTGAAGAAGAAAAGGAAGGGGGTGCATATATGGGTGGAGGAGTAGATGAAATAGGCTCTTGGCATATAGGGGAGCTTGGGCTAATATTTCATCTATGGAAGGAACATGAGGCAATTGGGAAGCAACTGCTATGTCATCAAAAATAGCGTGAACCTCACGAACATTGATATCATTGTTTGAGGTATCACCAACTTGGTTAGAAGATGGGGCATGATTAGGGAATGGCTTCTTGAAGATATGTAGGTTTTGGTTAGTGGGTGCATTCGGGCTATCCAAGACTAGATCTCTGTTGTATAACATTTCTTGGATGATATTCTTGAAGGTGATGTAGTTATTGTCGCTATGACCTTTGACACGATGATCGTTGCAAAATTCATGTTCCTTATACCATCCAGGCATGGGTCGCTCAGGGTCAAAACTAGTATGTGGTTTTATAGGTGGAAGGGTAATGGCATCAACCTTAACAAGATTTTCCAAAACAAAAGAATAAAATTCTCCTATCGAAGTGTACTTTCGTTGTTCTCATTTGAACTAGAAAGATTGAACAGGAGAGAGAATAGAAGGAGATTTGGTTGGGTTTGATTGATGAGGGGGGCCATCCTTGAGAATTACGGCATTGGTAGATCCTTTGGGTTTTGAATAGTTGTTTTGGGGTTTCAAAGATGAAGAAGCATCATTTGATTTGAATGCGATGTTCTTGTTACGAAGTTGAATTTTCTTCTCTTTGATAGCATGAATTTCCAATTTTTGTGCCATGGTGAATGCCTCGTCAAAAGTTTGAAAGGTCTGCACCTACAGGGTTGGTGAGATGTGTCTTGCACAGGCCCAAGTAAATAGCTCTATGAGTTCAATTTAAGGTAATTGAAATTTGAGTTGGTCAAATAGGTTGCGTCAGTGAGCAACAAAGTCAGCGATAGACTCATCGTCATACTATCATGTGGAATAAAGATCAGTCATGGTAACCTTCTTAACAATGTTGATGGAGAAGTGATCTAAGAGAGCTTGGGCTACTTGATTAAATGAGTAGATGGAGTGTCTTGGTAGCCCACTATACTAGTCCATTGATGGTCCTATCAGGGACATCGGGAAGGTTTGTAGAAGTAAAGCATCGTCATGGGTGATCAAGTAACACCCATGTTTAAAAGACTGCAAATGCTACTGTGGGTCTTCTTTGCTATTGAAACAGTTGAATTTTGGCATTTCTAATTATATAGGGTATGGAAAAATGGGGATGGACTGATGAATGGGATCATTATAGATTTCATCATAGGTGAGACAATTGTGTGAGTTAGAAACCGATGCTTCTAGTGTCTGCATCCTTTCCATCATCAATTTGATAAGGTTGTTGGTAGGTTGTGGTGGAAGGGTTCCTCCTATGGTATAAGGGGGCTGGTATTGAACTTGTGATGTGGGCGGCATTCCATTGTATGGTGATGCAAAATAGGGAGGTTGAGAATAGGGGACTGACATAAAGGGTATGTATCCAAAATGGGTGAAAGACGAGATAGGGGGTTGTTGATAGTATGTGTATGTAGGCGGGATGGTCGTAGTGACTCTAGTAGCGATCGGGGGTAGTGTTTATGGGATGGAGAGGACAATATTATGGAATGGAGTAGGGGTCACTGACACCACGGGTGGTTGTGTTGTAATGGGTATTTGTGAGACAATGGGCATGGATGAGGTTATGGTCTGGGTGGTCACTGAAGGGACAACAGATACTATAGGTTCAACTGATACTACAGACACAGTGGTCATAGCGGGTGTGGGGCCTAACTATGAAACCATTGGGGACTAAGTAGGTAAGGGTAACATCGAGCTAGCAGTGGCTGATGCAAAAGCAAGGACAAGGGCAGGAGAGATAGATATGGGCATGTTGTATATTAACTATCCTGATGAATCCTAAGTGGATGAATGGGAAAGGTAGAATTGTAGGGTTGTGGGGTTCTAATCGAGGATTCATGCGATCAGAGGATCCTCACAGAGAAACACCGATCTAAGATCTTCTCAGAAATTGTTGCAGTCATTTTTAAAGCGTGGAGAAAAATTATACGACTCCGACGACAGTTTGTTTGCAGGAAACGGAGCTCGTTTGCAAAAGTTATAGCCCGCTGAAATTTTTGGGCAACTGGTGAAATTTGGAGTTTTGTGCAGGTTGGACATGTGCATGCTCGCCAAGTGTTGCGATCATATTGTGACACATGGACGAATTGTGTGACATATTAAAAAAATGGGTTTTGGAACGCCGGTCTTGGACACTCATTCTCGGACAAATGGACCCCGCTATTTACTGGCTGGGGGCCCTCAGCCAGGTTCGACACACTCGATTATGGAGGGGTGCCTTGGCCTCCTTCTCATTTAACCATTCAACCAACTTGTGTATATAAACCTCTATATTTCCTTTGCGCCATGCATGTGGGACATTGGGCATGTATGATTTAAATTACCCACGCCTTATAACTTATTTGCACTTTTCCACGCATTTTCTATTCTATTCAACGCTTTATCCATCCCACTTTTCACGCATTAGTTTAAACTGTCCACCGCATGCATTATACTATGGGATTATGGGCACCTAAAATTAAACCATGCACCATCCCCAAGAAATGCGCCCCAAAGCGCCCTACCACATAGGCTAAGGCGGCTTTCTAGCCATTCAAAAACTGCGCCCACCTACCATATTAATCCTTGTCCAAGTCTTCATGCGCCTGAATGTGGGATTATAATCCCAAAAGGATAAGCCAAAAGCCAAGGAGGAGAATGGAACTCGGGTGGGCCGAGTAAAATGATAAGCGCCCAGCCGGCATGCTAGGAGGCGCATAAACAATATAAGAAGGGTGATATTCTATTTGTAATGCATTCGGGACTGTGTAGTAATATTGTAATGCTCATATCTTGAGCTAGGAGTGGAGTTTGAAGGAGATGTAAAAAGCAACCCCTGTTATTTTCGATAGAGGAAGACTGTGAGAAGGTCAGAATTTTGTAGAATTCTTTGTAAAGAATTATTTTCAAGATTTTAATAGATCGGTCCCATTCAACCAGACCCGGAGACGTAGGCCTCAAGCGCCGAACTCTGTTATCAATTCTTGTGTCACGTTGCTGGTGAATCCTCTTCATTTCTTTCAATATTTGCACAGTACTTGTAGTTTTTATTCTTTTATTAAAAATACAAAAAGAAATAATGCACAATTTTTACATCGAAAATCAATACAAAGCAAGAAAATGTGTGTACACAATTGCTAGTTAAATTTGGTTTTCAGATCATTGGTATCAGAGCTGGTTTTGACTGATTTTTGGTTCAGTTTAACGTGTTTTGGATTGCAAGTTGTGTGTTGGATGTTAACAAGGTCTCGATCTAAGAAGGGTGAAGGAGAATTAGTTGAAGGAGATCCCAAAATTGGTACCAGACGATCTCGAAGTCCTACAATGGCGGATCGAGAGGAAGTGGAACAAAACTTTCGTCAATCCTTCCAACAGATGAAGGAAATGGTGGAAGAAATGTACCAAGAAAGGAAAAGGGAAAAGGGGACTAGAGAAGGTAAGAAAGAAGAAAGCTCTAGTTCTGACATTCCAAAAAGAGACTCCTTAAAATCTGATTTTCTTTCATTAAAGTTAGATATCAAGTTTGAATTGCCTATGTATACTGGAGAGCTAAATGCAGAGAAGTTGGATAACTGGGTCAAGCAAATAGAAGTATATTGCAGGGTTCAGAGAATTGTTGATGATGAAGCAAAGATTCATCTGGCAACTCTTCGGATGGGTGGAACAACACTCATTTGGTGGGAGAGTAAGCTTCAGGAAGTGGAAGAAAACAAAGGTATAGAAATCACTTCTTGGTCTGAATTTGTTTCAAATCTTAGGCAACAATTTTATCCTCTTGGTTATAAGCAACAAGCTATGATGGATTGGCAAACATTAAGACAAACTAAGGGACAAAGTGTTCAAGAATACACACAAGAATTTAGGAAAAGGGCTCTAATTCTGGGAATTTCCCTAAACACAGAAGAAACACTGCTCAAATATATTGGTGGATTGCATAGTTATCTAAGGCATATGATACTTGTTTTAGGTACTACTAATCTTGATGCAGTATGTGTTCAAGCAACCCATCTGGAAGCACGAGGGAAAATGACAAAGGAGTCCTCTTTCTCTTCTTTTAATCAGAAGAACAAGCAATCTGAAGGAAAAGGTTCGAAAGAACAAGGAAAAGGAAAGGGTAAGCATAAAACAAACTCTACTGTTAAGAAGGAAGATGAAAAACCATTTTGTAATCATTGTAAAAAAAACCATGATGAGTCTAAATGTTGGAAATTACATCCTGAAAAGAAGCCTAAATGGATGGTTAAGAAAGGAAAAGAAAAGAAAACAAACACCGTAGTGCATGATCTTGGTTCTGATTCAGGTGATGAAACCAAAATCACAGCTATGGGTTTACAAGGTAAATCAACTCTTTCAATTTCCAACAATAGCACTACAGATGTTGCATCTTCTTCTAGTAAACAAACTACACCTGACGATAAGAAAAGAAATGAGCTTTTCCACATTAGAGTAATTTCAAAGCATACGAAAATTGATACTCTTTTTGATAGTGGATCTCAAGCTAATTTGATTTCAGAGGAGGTTGTTAAAAAACTAGGGCTCAAAACTACACCACATCCTAAGCCTTATCCTTTGGGCTGGGTTTGTGATGATGCAAAACTGCAGGTAACTAAAACTTGTACTTTCAGATTTGCCATTACAGACAAGTTTATTGATGAGGTTGAATTGGATGTAGTTCCTTTGGATATTTGTGGGGTGGTTTTGGGAAGTCCTTATTTGTATGATCGTAAAGCAATCTTCTATAGGGAAGAAAATAAATATTTGCTTGTAAAGGATGGAATTGAGTTTATTATTAGAGCTCACCGTGAAAAGAATAATCTATCCTTGGTAACTGCAGGTCAAATGAAAAGGCTTGTCAACTCAAGCAAAAGTTTTGTGCTCATGGTGGTCAAAGCCAAGGAAAAAGAAAATGAGATGGCTTTTGAGACTTGCGATCTAAAACATAAGGATGAATTGGTAAGAATTGTTTCTCAATTTGATGATGTTTTTCAGGATCCACAAGGTCTACCTCCCAAAAGAGGGGTTCAACATGAGATACAGTTGCTTCAGGATGCACCTCTTCCCAATATCGGAATGTACAGGTTGTCAGTAGTAGAGAACGAGGAAATCAAGAGACAGGTAATGGAACTTTTGGCTCAAGGTATAATTCGTCCAAGTACATCCCCATGTGGTTCACCAATTATATTGGTTCCTAAGAAGGATGGCACTTGGCGAATGTGTGTTGATTTCCGTGCTTTAAACAAGATTACTATAAAGAATCGTTACCCTCTTCCTAGAATAGATGATTTACTGGATCAATTAAGAAATGCAATTTATTTCACTAAGTTAGACTTAAGAAGTGGTTATCACCAAGTAAGAATTGCAGAAGGTGATGTTTGGAAAACTGCTTTTAAAACGAAACAGGGATTGTTTGAATGGTTAGTGATGCCTTTTGGTTTGTGCAATGCACCGGCAACATTCATGAGAGTTATGAATGAAATTTTTAGGCCATTCATTGATAATTTCGTTATTGTCTACTTAGATGATATTCTTATTTTCAGTAAATCATGGGATGAACATATTAAACACATCCAGAAAGTCTTAGATGCACTAAGGAGAGAGAAATTGTATTTGAAGATGTCAAAATGTGAATTTGGAAAAACATCTTTAATTTACTTGGGGTATATTGTAGGAAATGGAGAATTGAAAATTGATCCTGCAAAAATAGAGGTTATTGTGAAATGGCCTAGACCCACAAATGTGACGGAAGTTAGAAGTTTTCTAGGTGCAGTTCAGTACTGGAGGAAATTTATTGCTAACTTCTCATATATTGCATCTCCTTTGCATGCTTTGACAAGTATTAAACAGGTCTTTCAGTGGGGAGGAAAACAACAAAAAGCATTTGATACACTGAAAGAGAAGATAAGTACCGCTCCGATCTTGGCACTTCCGGATTTACAACATTCATTTGAGATTGAGACGGATGCTAGTGACTACGCAATGGGGGCAGTTTTGATGCAGAACAAACGACCAGTGTGTTACCATTCAGAAACCTTTACAAGTGTGGTAAGAAACTATCCAACTTATGATAAAGAGTTGTATGCTTTGGTTCAAAGTGTTAAAAAATGGAAGCATTATTTAATGGGAAAAGAAACAATTATCCATACTGACCATCAACCGCTTCAATATTTACAAACACAAACCAAATTGCAGCAGTCTAGACATTTCAGGTGGATGGGATTTTTGCAACAATTTCATCTTGTAATCAGGTATAAAAAAGGTATTCAAAACAAGGTTGCCGACATGTTGTCCAGACCACCAGTGGTAGTAGCATCTATCCTTTTACAGCATAGTTCTTTGGCTCATGTTAGTTACAAGGAACAATATGCAAATGATGTTGATTTTAGAGAAGTGTATGAGGATTTAGTAAGTGGGAAACAAGTAGGAGAAAAAGATTATCATTTGCATGAAGGATTGTTATATCATTCTGGAAAACTTTGTATTCCAGAAAATGAGCGTGTGCATATGATTAGGGAAGCACATACTTCTCTTATTTCAGGGCATTTTGGTGTAAGTAAGACAGTTGCACATTTACAAAAATATTGCTATTGGCCTAGAATGCATGAACATGTAAACCGATATATTAAGGGATGTGTTCTTTGTGCCACAAGCAAGCCAAGTAACAGGAAATTAGGACTTTACACTCCTCTTCCTGTTCCAACACGGCCTTGGGAAAGTGTTTCCATGGACTTTGTAGGAGGCTTGCCCATGACACGGAGAAAACATGATTACTTATATGTGGTAGTGGACAGATTTAGCAAAATGTGTGTGTTGGTTCCATGTACTAAACAAATAACTGGTGAGGGAACTGCACATTTATTCTTTCAGTTTGTTTGGGTTCATTTTGGTTTACCTACTTCAATCATATCTGATCGGGATTCTAGATTTCTTGGGGAATTTTGGTCAACATTGTGGGGGTTAATGGACACAAAACTGAAAAAGAGCACTGCTTTTCATCCACAGACTGATGGTCAAACAGAGGTTGTAAACCGCACAGTGGTACAATTACTTAGGGGCTATAGTAACAAACACCCTAAATTGTGGGATGAACATATTTATTATGTGCAACATGCTTATAATCGTGCCTTACATTCTTCTACTTTAAAGTCTCCATTTGAGACTTGTTATGGATATCTGCCTAATTCTCCATTAGATATATATTATGGACATGAAACTGTTGTTAATGGTGCAAGTGATTCTGACAAGGCTAAAAGATTTGTGCAGAGAATACAACAGGTTCATCAGTATGTCCATGAACAATTGGAGAAAAGCCAGGCTAAGTACAAAGCTAGGCATGATAAACATAGAACTGATCACAAGTTCAAAGTTGGTGATTCAGTTTGGCTTCACATCAGCAAGGAAAGACTGACAGGTGAAGGTAAAAAATTGAAACCTATACGGTATGGTCCGTTCCAAATATTGGAAAAAATTGGTAACAACGCTTTCCGGTTAGATTTACCTCCATATATGCAAATCTACTCAGTTGTAAATGTTGAGAATTTAAGATTGTATGAACCGCCTATGATTGTTGATCATGATGATTCTAACATTATGCCTTCCATTGATGATTTTGCTCCTGAGTATCTTGATGAGTTGCAGGAAGACATCATTTTGGACAGGAAAGTAAGAACTTCACGAAGGGGTGATATTGAATATCTTCGTGTTGGGTTCAGAGGCATGCATCCGAACAAGGCAAAATGGATGGAAACCGGAAAGGTGAGGGAGAAATACCCTCACCTATTCACCAATTAGGTTGACTTTTGGGGTCCAAAAGTTTCTCAGTGGGGAGGAATGATCCAGAGGATCCTCACAGAGAAACACCAATCTAAGATCTTCTCAGAAATTGTTGCAGTCATTTTTAAAGCGTGGAGAAAAATTATACGACTCCGACGACAGTTTGTTTGCAGGAAACGGAGCTCGTTTGCAAAAGTTATAGCCCGCTGAAATTTTTGGGCAACTGGCGAAATTTGGAGTTTTGTGCAGGTTGGACGTGTGCACGCTCGCCAAGTGTTGCGATCATATTGCGACACGTGGACGAATTGTGTGACGTATTAAAAAAATGGGTTTTGGAACGCCGGTCTTGGACACTCGTTCTCGGACAAATGGACCCCGCTATTTACTGGCTGGGGGCCCTCAGCCAGGTTCGACACACTCGATTATGGAGGGGTGCCTTGGCCTCCTTCTCATTTAACCATTCAACCAACTTGTGTATATAAACCTCTATATTTCCTTTGCACCATGCATGTGGGACATTGGGCATGTATGATTTAAATTACCCACGCCTTATAACTTATTTGCACTTTTCCACGCATTTCTCTATTCTATTCAACGCTTTATCCAAACTTTTCACGCATTAGTTTAAACTGTCCACCACATGCATTATACTATGGGATTGGGCGCCTAAAATTAAACAATGCGCCATCCCCAAGAAATGCGCCCCAAAGCGCCCTACCACATAGGCTAAGGCGGCTTTCTAGCCATTCAAAAACCGCGCCCACCTACCATATTAATCCTTGTCCAAGTTTCATGCGCCAAATGTGGGATTATAATCCCAAAAGGATAAGCCAAAAGCAAGGAGGAGAATGGAACTCGGGTGGGCCGAGTAAAAAGATAAGCGCCCAGCCGGCATGCTAGGAGGCACAAAAACAATATAAGAAGGGTGATATTCTATTTGTAATTCATTCGCGGACTGTGTATTAATATTGTAATGCTCATATCTTGAGCTAGGAGTGGAGTTTGAAGGAGATGTAAAAAGCAACCCCTGTTATTTTTGACAGAGGAAGACTGTGAGAAGGTCAGAATTTTGTAGAATTCTTTGTAAAGAATTATTTTCAAGATTTTAATAGATCGGTCCCATTCAACCGGACCCGGAGACGTAGGCCTCAAGCGCCGAACTCCGTTATCAATTCTTGCGTCACGTTGCTGGTGAATCCTCTTCATTTCTTTCAATATTTGCACAGTACTTGCAGTTTTTATTCTTTTATTAAAAATACAAAAAGAAATAATGCACAATTTTTACATCGAAAATCAATACAAAGCAAGAAAATGTGTGTACACAATTGCTAGTTAAATTTGGTTTTCAGATCGAAAAGAATGATGTTGGGAGCGTGAATTTGGTCAAGATTTGGATCTATAAAATCAAATACACGCATCGACGATGGTCAGTTTGACCAATGACGGTTGCAGGAAAACCGACGTCAGTCACAAAAATTGATGTTGGTTACTGCAGAAAATCCCCAATTTCAGAAAATGAAACAAGGTTGATAGATGGTACAAGGAGATGTTTTATGTATGATGGTAATATCAACCGAGCATAATAGAGTATCAATAAAATATGTTAGTGCCCAAAGGGCTAAAAATGAGAACAGAATGATGAATGAAGATTGTCCCAGGACAAAGTACCCAGGAAGTTAGGAGCTGACACTGGTTAGGTATAACCGACAACGGTAAGATGAAAACTGACGATAGTCTGCGGGATGATGCCAGTTACTATGAAATTGCTATGTACCTTGGGATATGATAATATAATATATATATGGGTTGATGGAGATGCCGACATGTGGCACACATCCCCTTATCTTATTATATCATTCATTTATGATTTATTATGCTTAGGAGGTCGGCCTCAGTATTGGCCATAGGTTAGAATGGTATATATATGGGGTTAGAAGGTTGTAGTTAATCATCATATTGAGTATTGGAGTGTTATTGTATGGTTTGGAGGTTACCCCCCCTCGAAGTGGTATTGGAGGTTGCCCCCTCGAAGTGGCAAAGCTATTATATGAGCATATTGTCATCATTTATCTATATTTTGGTGTTCTCTCATGTTATTCTGTTGTATATGTTCTGATTTTTACAAGTAATATCCTTACAAGTGGTATCAGAGCAGCGATTTCGGCCAAAATTAGGGTAAAAACCCTAATTTTTTGTACCTTGGGATATAATATTATAATGTATATGGGTTGATGGAGATGCCGACATGTGGCACACATCCCCTTATCTTATTATATCATTCATAAATGATTTATTATGCTTAGGAGGTCGGCCTCAGTATTGGCCATAGGTTAGAATGATATATATAGGGGTTAGAAGGTTGTAGTTAGGGATCATATTGAGTATTGGAGTGTTATTGTATGGTTTGGAGGTTACCCCCCTCGAAGTGGTATTGGAGGTTGCCCCCTCGAAGTGGTAAAGCTATTATATGAGCATATTGTCATCATTTATCTATATTTTGGTGTTCTCTCATGTTATTATGTTGTATATGTTCTGATTTATACAAGTAATATCCTTACAAATGGTATCAGAGCAGCGATTTCAGCCAAAATTAGGGCAAAAACCCTAATTTTTTGTTTCAAGTATATCTGGAAGACGGTATCGAACTTTTTCTCAATTTTTACATCATAATTTGGAAACACTCTAAGTCAGAATATCTCAAAAATTCAGCTCCATTGGATTTGTTTTACAGATGTTATTGGTGTTTTAGGTTTTTTCATAAATTCACTTTTTATGAAGCAAATTGTGGTATTTTTTATCAAAATTTATATTTTCAGAAAGGTCTTGAAATTTCAGTTAGGGTTTGTTCTTTGTGGTTTTATCCATCTACCGAAATATTTTTAGAATTCCTAAAACCCTAGTTTTGTGGATCATGGGGATGGTAGCTTTTTTTGGAGATGGCGATTGATGCTAGAGAATGGTGGAACAAATTTAGGGATAAATTCTCTAAACCATCAGATATTTGGTTATTCATGTTGTGGATTAGTGTCCCTGCACAAATTTTCTTTTCTAAGTTAGAAAAGGAAAAGTCTAATTGGTCTTTGCAGGAACTGGAACAAGTTTTCATGGACATATGGGCAACAAAAGAAGTAGAAGCAACATCAGAAGAAGAAGAAGAAGAAGAAGAAGATGTTGATGATGAAGCTGCTACATAGGATAGGATTTCATATGGGTGGTTGGATGATCGAGATTGGTGACAAGTGTGCAATAAGTTAAAGCACACTCATTATATGGCTTCTTCTTATGTTTCAGGGATGAAACATGTCAAAGAGGGAGGCAATGCTATGTACCTTGGGATATGATAATATAACATGTGGCACACATCCCCTTAGTTATATGTATATATATATGGGTTGATGGAGATGCCGACATGTTGCACACATCCCCTTATCTTATTATATCATTCATTTATGATTTATTATGCTTAGGAGGTCGGCCTCAGTGTTGGCCATAGGTTAGAATGGTATATATATGGGTTAGAAGGTTGTAGTTAATCATCATATTGAGTATTGGAGTGTTATTGTATGGTTTGGAAGTTACCCCCTCGAAGTGGCAAAGCTATTATATGAGCATATTGTCATCATTTATCTATATTTTGGTGTTCTCTCATGTTATTCTGTTGTATATGTTCTGATTTATACAAGTAATATCCTTATATCCTTACAGAAATTGAGACAGAAATGAAGAAAATTGGGTTGTGATTTAAATCAAGTGAAGAATCAAACTCAAGAATCTGAGAATGAGAAGATGGGGCCCTAACACACTCAAATAAAGTCAGAATACTCCAACTATGATGAGGAGTGTGCAAGAAAAACAAAATGTGGAATCATGTCCTCACACCTCAAAACACAAAGCAAGAAGA
The DNA here is from genome assembly GCA_019776745.2 of Taxus chinensis. NCBI lineage: Eukaryota > Viridiplantae > Streptophyta > Pinopsida > Cupressales > Taxaceae > Taxus > Taxus chinensis. The sequence continues at coordinate 3,493,113 of CM034151.1, read as the reverse complement.
ACGCTAATAAAAACACGATCCTAAGAGTGATTTTTCTGTATGTGTGTTTATCTTATGCTATTTAGAACTACCTGTGTGTATTTAGGACAGAATTTTTTGGTTAGGAAGGCATCCTACGAAGAATGATATCTAAAAGGAGAGGTTTCAGGTATGTTATGGCGGGGGCGGGTATTCCTCTGAGATGATGATTGGCAGAGGAAACAAACTGGGGAGTACCTATCAATCTAATCGTGTGATCACAGATAGTTGTTCCCAGGTAAGATGTTGTTTAAGAAAGATGTGTATATTTTAATTTTGTGCAAGTTTGGTAAGACACAGAGAGAGAGAGTGTGTGATTTCTATGATTCTTTGTGTCAACCATCAGCTACGCATGACTTCCAATATATAGGTTTCCCTCATTTTAATGTGAGCTAAATGCAGCAAATTAGAATGTAATGCAACCAATTTTAAGCCCAAATCGAAAGATTATGTTCGATGACACAAATGGTGAATAGGAGAGGGTATGATCTTTCACTAAATGCAAAACGTAAGAAAAATGGTTCTTTTTAAATGCACCAAAAGAAAATGTATCCTTTAGAGCAATTAGAAAAAAGAGAAGATTACCAAGGAAGAATATTAATGTGTAAGATTTTTGAAGGGAAACAAACACACAACTTTTTCCTAGGAATGAATAAAATTCAGTAGAACCCCTGATGGGTCCCACCGGGTGTGCCACAATGTTTCACCATTTTCTTTACATTTTTGAATGACGAAACAGATAAGGGTAAGGTCTACTAGGAATACCTGTTGAATGGGTTGGCTGATGGTTGATGTGCGCATTAAGACTTCTCGATCCAATGCCGATTGTGAGAGCTTCCTTTTGGCTAGGAGGAACTACCTATAATAGAAAACAATACCAAAAAAGAGAAGTTAAATGATATATGACAGTGGACTACCTAGTGTATGCTAGTTCTGGGAAGTGTGATACTTCCTAGATAGATTTCAATCCACTTTTTAAAAAAAATTATTGTGAGAAATAAGTAAATTCCTAATGTAGTTGATATGGTTTAGGTATCTCATTCAAGTACAATAAGCAAATCCAATCACAACATGCTATGTTATAGTTGGATCTATAGGATGAGATGACTGTCAAGGTACTGGGACTGCTCAGGGTCTGATTCTGGGTTGTTTAGATCAATTGGTAGGAGGTTGTTTGGCTCTGTTCTTGGGTAGGGTATAAAACACAGAGACCAATGTCGGTTGGGTATAACCGACAAAGGTTAAGGGAGACCGACGATGGTTATGGGTAACCGACGTCAGTACAGTAGGGTGACAGTAATTCAATGAAAATCTTATTGTATAGTTTAGATGAGGTTAGATGGGGCTAAAAAAAGGAGATGGCGAGATCTCTGTGAATACTGAGAACACTCAGAGAGGTGGAAGAGCTAGGATAGGTGATCTGATAAACGGGTGGGTGAGATTTTTGCGTTTGTTAGAAAGAAGGCTATGGAGGAATGGGAATGTTAATAGAAGAATGGTAATAGAAATGATAACAACTCTATGCACATAATAGGAATAGAAATGATTAATGATAAAACACTTACCAATATTGTAGGTCCAATGGTTGGGTGGTGGTGATGATCGGTTGATGGAATGGAACTTGGTGTAATAGTGATGCTTCCCAGAATGTTACCGTGAGTGCCAATGCTTCTAGATCTATCTTGGTGTTGGCTATGGATGTTTAGGTGCATGAAAAGAATCTGGTTCTTCTTACATGCAGCTCTCTTCTTGTTTTCTTGCTTTCAGCATGTATCAACCCAAAAACAAGGTTTCTTAGGTGAATAAATGGTAACTGACGATGGTTCTGGGTTAACTGGCATCAGTTTAGGTGTGACCGGCATCGGTTAAGGTAGGATTCCCTAGGTTTGCTAAAATGGGCCGATCTTTCTAATTTCTTGGGCCCAATTAGTTTGTTCCCATGGATCAAAATGGAAGCTTCCCTTCTAATGGGTGGGAATGTGGTTAGAGAGATTTTAGGGTTAGACCAAATCTTAGCTCATTAAGGTAAGTAAGACTTAGTTATTGTTAGTTATGGGAACATGCCAAGAATAGGCCTACGGTGAGGTGGAAATTAGGTCAACTATGGTAATAAAATAATGGATATTGTGAGGATGGGTATTTAATTAAATTAAAATAATTAAATTAATTATTAATGTGGGGTGAAAGGGGGCCATGGTTCCCATGTTTAAGTTGGTTATCCGATTAGGTGCTAAGGGGAATGTGACCCATTTTTGGTGTCTACACTACGTACATGTCATTTTACACATTCTACACCTATGGTATTCACATTCTACATATCGTGTATTCACCTTGCATTTACATTCTACACATAGCGTATTTACACACTCTACTCATCATATGGTCATCACCTATATCATATCACCTTCTACGCACTACACTCACTACCCTATGAAGCACTTTAGTTCCTCGGTCCATACTTGACTGTTGAGGGTTTACCAATCAAATGAACCTTACATTTAAAACGTGCTTATCATCTGACCTTTCATCATGTGACATTTCCAGCTTAGTCACATACACTTTAGGCTAAATTGTCACCTATTCTATCATTTTTAATGGTATACACCTTAGGTTACATCACCACTCTCTCCTTTCATGTTATAGTGATATAAACTTAAGGATAAATCATCACTCACACATTCATCTTATAGTGATATACGCTTAGGCTAAATCATCACTTATACATTCATCTACTCGTGATATACGCTTCGGCTATAGGGTTCATGCACACGTCATTTCTAGGTTACATCTTGTAGTCATTTTTACACCCACTAAAGAACAAGGGAACGCCATGCGCACCAGCCTATCACCCAGCGGGCACTGGGCACTCACCTGAGGCATGTGCAGGCATCGAGTCTCTCCTTTATGTGAGTTTAGTGGGAAACATCATCTATGATAGGAATTTAAAGAGAGTGAGTGGAGACAAAACATGAAATCATCATAGAGCTCAGAACGGCTTCTAGACCAATGCAGTCATTCCAGACAGAAAGATATTTTAATAGAATATAGGACTGAACCAAAACAGAAAGGAAAATGCATAAGGATTCATACTTATTTCATAAACATACATGAAACAGAACTATGAAGATATGAGGATGGACCAGAATCATTAATGATCATATTCAAATAAGTTGGTAACCTCATTACATCCATTAGATCCATTACAGAACACCACAGTATGGCAGAACTGAAGTCATACATCATAACTGGATTTACATCCATTAGTTCTCAAAAATAAATTTACAATCCCAAGCCCCTTGATGCATCCTTCTCCTATATTTTATCTACCCAACCCAATACAACTCCTCGCGGCATTTCTGCAGAGCTCCACTCTCTATTGATCTCTCCCCCTTTTCTTCCTCTATAGAAGCTTGTATTTATAGGCCCCTTGAACTACCAAACCACCTTTCTAAGGCTTCAGATCCATCACCAAGTGTCTAGATGTGGTCCTCCATGGGAGCATGATCCTCCAGCCTGAGCTCTCCACTCCTTGCCATGATGGTCTTCTAGAAGCTTCCATCGCAGGGCATATTCCTTCCTAGGCCAACCTTGTCACCAGGCTAGCACCTTATCCACTCATCATGCACAGGTGGTCAATTTTCTCGTGTCCTGCCTGATACACCAAATATGGATAAGTCCTAAGACCTTGTTCTACCGACACGTAACATGGTTCCTTATAAAACCCTCCTAGAACCCTACCTTACGCATGCCTTCTCCTTGCGTGCCCACCCCTCAACTTAGGCCTTGTGCGCCCATGCACCTTTTTGTACTTAGTCAATATTTTAGGGGCCCAACATCACCCCACACTTTACCTGTTCTCCGCCCTTGGGAACACTTCTTCAAAGAAATAATTACAATAGAACTTAATGTCTTGGAAAAAGAATAAGGGAATGAAGAATTGGGAAAAATGAAAGAATGGGGAAGTGTTGTCATTACTACAACAAGATAGGAAAATATCTTTGCAAGTCGGCCTCCAACTTGTTCCAGGCATCGACTTCATTTTGCACTCTCTGGAAGAGGTCACCGACTAGGGCGCTTACCTCCTCAAAACCCAGTCCATTTCCTTGAGTGTTCAATGTTTCAACCATTCCTTCCAATTCCTTTCCCACATCCTCAAGCACATCCATCCTTCTTGTAATCTGTGGGTACAACTCCTTCAGCCAATTTTTAATTGAACCTCATAAGGTTTCAATAGCTTCTGACTTCTTCTCGACCTCAGCCAGGATCCTCTCCCACTCTGCTCTATTTCCTTTGTTCTTCTCTTGGAATTCCTTGAGCTCTACCTCGTGAGTGGTGACCAAAATACTCACCACTTTATCTCTATCTGCGCAATTGTCATACGTAGCCTCAGCAGTATGGGTAGAAATTTTTACATCAGCAAGAACCTTGTTGTACTTGGCAATGATTGCTACAACCTTCAATTTTTCCTCCTTCTCCAGGCATGCTGCTACTTCTTCCATGGATTCTAAGGCCAGAGGTTTCCTTTCCATGGTGAGGATGCATGTTAAGTCTTCAAGGCACTCAAGGGAAGATCCATACTTTTGTGTGGGTGGTGCTAGGTCTAGATGCTTCAAGTTAATGGAATTTGTGATGGATTCTACCTTCTTATATACTTCACGCACCCTTTCCTTTTCTTCCCTTAGTTCACGCTTTAGCTGCACGCTAATTAGTTCCTCCTGCTTCAAGTTCTTGGTTCTCTCTTCTAGCTCTTCTTCCCTCTTTTCTAGCTCTACCTCTAGAAATTTTACCCTGTCATTCCTTCTTAATAACCTGGCTTCCAGTTCAACTGAGACCTTATTCAATGCATTGCAGACTTGTTCATTCTGAAAGCTGTTGAGTGCTCACCAAGGGGTTGTCTCCTTTTGAATCAGGCATCTTCATTAGTGCCCCTTGGCTTACCTCAAACTCTAGCTCATCGATGTGGGACTCAATTTCCCATGAAATCATTTTCCTCATCCGAGGGTATGCACCTTCTTCATCAAATGACTTCATTGCCAAGATTTGATCTGTTGGGACTGTGCTTTGGAAGCACGCATGCAACACCTTGTTTGGATCATCAATGTAGCTCATTCTTGGCCCCTGGATCTCCATGCAATTTCCTCCTATGTGTGTGCCCTTAGGAACAGTTACTGATAGACTGGGGCCTCCCGCGTTGTCATGATATTTCCCTACGCTTTCTTCCCTATCTTCATTCATCACTATATCAGCGTTGTGCTCCAATTCTTGTTCTACCAAGGCTTCAATGATTTTCTTTGCTTCTCTTTCTGCCACCTCATTTACTTCATCCTTAGTGAGGCTTGGAGTCCTCTGACCCTTCGTGCTAACCTCTTCACCTCCTCCCATGTCCTGGGTGCCCTCCTCCTCCTGGCTGCCCTTCCTTCACACAAAGTGATAGTCATTCTTCTCCCCTTCACCTTCTTCTTCTGAATCATGCACACTGAAAACAAGTGGTTCTTGGTCTCCTTCAGGTTCATCTTCTTCATCATCATCCCTCTCACCCCTGTATTTCTCCAAGCTCTCTATTTCCTCTGAATCAGCTTCCTCCATCACCTTCTATTTCTTCCTAACTGGGGATTCTAGTATAGGAGATTTTACTTTCTCTTCTTCCTCCTCTGGTGATTTCTCCTCTGTGATAAGCTTTTCTTGTTCTGGTGCCTCCTCTCTAACTAGGGACCTCTTCCTACGCCTGTAAGTACTTGTTCTAGTGCTTGTTCTTAGGGCACCCACCACTTGAGTATCTTGGACACTTGGTGCCTTTTTCTTTATCTCTTCCATCTCCTTTTTCTTGGGTGTGGTCTTCTTTCTACCTGTTAGGTCTTCAGGTATAGCTATCTCATTCTCAAGATAAGTTCCCTTCTCAAACTTGGGCCTTATGTGAAGGTATACACACATCATAGACCTCTCTGCAATAGGTAGAGTCAGGGGTTTCATCATCTAAACTTCATGTGATACATACTTTTCCATGTATGCACACTTGTTGGGGTAGACCAACGTCCTGTTCATCTCCCTGTGGTCCCGATCCATACTTCCAAGGTCAAACTTCAGCTTCTTGGATTCCTTGAATCTATTTACTCCCACCTGGAAGTACTGAGTGGTGAAGGAAAATGGAAGTTTACACCATGGGCTCATGCTTTCATCAACCAACCTAAATCTGCCAATGCAGAAGTGTTGGTATACTATGAATTCAGCTTCTCCCTCTGTGAGCTTTGGCAGTTGTTCTAGGATCCTCCACTCTACCCTGAATGCATTCCTCAAGCACGTATACCATTTCTCAAGACGTGCCTTGTGAACGGTCGTCATGCTATCACAAGTGTATTTTTCGAATCTCTTTGCGGGTGAGGGGTCTTCCTCTGGGTACTCCCATACAAACTTATCTGCCACATCTGGCACTCTGATCTCTAAAAACACAATAGTTAAGAGGACATTTCTGAAAAGTATCTTGTCACCCTCCTGTGCGCTGCTGATGATCTCATCCACGATGTACACAGACAAGTTGTAGATGGCACCCTCCGATATCCTTCTGCAAACATTGAGCCATGATTTGTTCACTTGCATCCACCTCTCTTGGTCATTAAGTTTGGTTACCAAGCACGTGGCCATTCTCATCACCGGGTCTTGGATATCCACAATATCAAAGTACCTTGACCCCTTCTTGTATGCATATGCGGTGATGTTTCTTTGATGGCTTCTTTGTCACATAGGTCATCCTTTATATCTTCTCCTTCACAGATGAGACCTGTGAATTTTGAAATCAGCTGAGGAGTTATGCACATCTTGTGCCCCGCAAAGTGAAAGTGATCTTCATGTACGTGCGACATCAGCCACTGATAGAGGTGCTCAGGCTTCCCAAAGTAGGGAAACTCATAGAGTTGCAACAATCCCACCTTCTCCAACTTCACTTTTACTTCATCGCTATAAATGGGTAACCCTTCTGGTGTCCTCTTGTTTGTCAGGCACACTAACTCCAGCACCATTTATTTTTTAGTCATGTTTGTGTGATGGTTATAATCACTTACTGTCATGTTTCTTAAATGGGACTCCCACTCCTTTCCAAGAAAAACCCCATCTGGGTACTGCATTTCTGCATACCATTCTTCATTGGTACTTGCGGTGGTTTCTTGTTGTTTTCCCTTGCCCTTGCCTTTTCCCTTCTTAGGTGTTACAGCTGGTTTCTTGGGTGCCATTGTGTAGGTTATCTTTACACTTCAACTTCTCTTGCTCTGCTTCTCTACCCTTTCCAAGCTTAGATCTTGAACTTGTGAAGAAAATCCTTTTCAACCCATGCCCTAGCTGCCAAACCCTCACTGGAATATCCCCTTCACAAGATGGTGCTTCTCCACAACTCTCTCTACGCCCGTGAACTATTTCCCTCCTGGTTTGCAGATCCAAACTAGTCACTCATGGTTAAATTTCTCCAATTTTTCTTCACACGGATCAACTCTGGAAACCCTAGTTCACAAAATCTCTTCCTTCTTCATATTCACAATGTAAATAATGAAGTGTCCAACCTTCTATTTATAGTTTTTCCCACTTTTCAACATTAAATGCTACCTTACCTACCACCGTACTTCAACACTTAATGTGGCTTTTTCAACAAAACCTGACTTTAGCACTTTAACTCACGCACCCAATCCTTGCACAGACAATCCCCCAACCTTCTGGCACACAACCAATCCATCTTGATAGGAGACTCTTGCGCGCACGTCACCAGTGCCAAAGGTACTTCTGTCATGATTTTTTCTCTCACCTACCTCATGTTTTCTTTTGTGCTTCTTCCTCTCTTGTACGTGGATCCACAATGTAGCCTTACCCTGACACCAACCATCCTTTTTCACCTTTCCTTCCATGCACTTCCTTTCCTAGGGCCATCCAACCGAGCTTTCCAACGCAATCCTTCCTGGTTCTTCACACTTTGCACTTTCCTCTACATTATTCTACCCCACACTAAAATGATGCATGGTCCTCTACGCATTCACAACCTTCAAAAAGTAAAGAGGTTACCAGCACCCAAGGCACAACACAAAAACAACAACGAGAAAGGGAAACACAAGAAAAGAAAATGCACTAAAGGAAATCCTAAACTAACTGGCAACACTACCTTATTTACAAACACCAAGAAGGCTTATTTATAGTAGGGCTTCAGCCTACTCCCATTGAAGTGTCCTGGAAATCTCATCCCATCCAGCGCTTGCAACTGGCATGCACCTGAATCAAGGATGTATGAGATGATGTAGGGGCCCAACCAATGGACTTTCAACTTCCCAGGATGGCACAGAAACTTGAATCATATAGTAAGACCATCTGCCCAACCTCAAACTTCTTGTTCTTAATGTGACGATCATGCCATGCCTTTTCTTTTTCTTTTTCAGTCCTCTTACTCCACCTGGCTAATGATCATCTCTCATCCAACTGCATTAATTTGTCTATTCTTTCCTCCAGCACTTGTTCATCATCTAATCCTCCTGCGCACGCTATACGCAGAGAAGGTAACATGAATTCAACTGGTAGGACAGCCTCCATGCCAAACACCAATTGGAATGGTGTGGCCTTATTCAACCTCTTGTAGGTTGTCCTATATGCCCAAAGAACGGTTGATACTTTGTCATCCCAATCCTTTCTACCAACATCACAGATCTTAGTCAATGTGTGACTAAGTATTTTGTTAAACACCTCAGCAGTTCCATTTGCTTGTGGATGGTAAGGGGTAGTCTTGTGATGAGCCACCATGAATTCTGCTAACAGAATCCTTACTGTCTCATTCAAGAAATGTGTACCCCTATCACTAGTCAAACTCAAAGGGCATCCATACCTTGTAATAATGTTTTCCCATAGGAACCTTGCTGCAGTAGCTGTTGTACAATCCTTAGTGGGTGTTGCTTCTACCCACCTTGTCAAGTAATCTATGCAAGTGATTATATATTGTGATCCAGTCCTACGCGCAGCTGGTGCAATAGGGCCTACAAAGTCTATAGCCCACTTTTTGAATGGCTCAACACTGGGAATAGGGTGCAAAGGCATTTCATCTCTTCACCCTGGTTTTCAATGCACTGAAAAATGGTCACACACCTTGCAATATTCCTTGCAGTCTTGATATAGGGTCTCCCACCATAATCTGGTCATTATTATTTTGCGTGCAGTGCCATCACCTACATAGTGTCCACCTGCACTACCTCCATGCACCTCCTATATTATGAGTAGGCATTCATGTTCTAGCACACACCAGTGTATAATCTCATCACGTCCTAATTTGTATAAATCCCCACTAATCAACATGTAGGGCACGGAGCATATAGCTAACCACTTTTTATCCAATTCCTTCATTCCTTCCAGCACTACACCTGTCTTGAGAAATACTGCAATATCTTCTAAGTCTGAGGGCGCGTGCCGAAACCTAAATAGTTGTGCATCTAGCATGGTATCCTCAATGCTTTGCACGTCCTCCCCTGAATCGATTCTAGACAAATGATCAGGTCTGGAATTACTTTTTCCTGGTTTGACAACCACCGTGAACTCAAATTCTTGGAACAATAGTACCCACCGACATATGCGCCCTTGTAGAATGGGCTTGTTCACTAAATATTTCAATGCCATATGGTCAGTGTAAAATATAAATGGAGTTTCTAGCAAATACTGTCTGAACTTGTGAAGCACGTAGATCATTGACAATGCCTCGCGCTCAGTTGTAGTATAATTCTGCTCCGCTGATGTTAACTTCCTGCTTGCAAAGCACAAAGGATGATCAACAATCCCTTCACCAGGTTGTGCAAGTACTGCTCCAATGGTGGTTCCTGAGGCATCAACATGAACATGGAAGGGCTTATCCCAAGAGGGGAATCATAGTATGGGCGTGGTGACAAGCCTATCCTTTAAAGTGTCAAATGCCTTCTGTTGCGCCTCTCCCCAATGAAAGGCACTTTTATGTCTAAGAAACTCTTCTAAAGGTGTGGCGATCTTGGCATATCCCTTGATGAACTTCCTGTAGTACCCCATATGCCCAAGAAATCCACGCACTACACTTTGACTAGTAGGCTCCCTCAATCCCACAATTACTGCAACTTTTGCGGGATCTACTAGTAGGCCTTCCTTACATATGATGTGTCCCAATAATGTTCCAAATGGGGTAGCAAAGACACATTTCTTAATATTGAGGGATATCCTCAACTGCCGACACCTTTCAAACATTAACCTTAAGTTGTCACAATGGTCCCTCACTAGCCCATATACTGTCCAATCATCCAGGTAGACTTGAAGAAATTTATGGATGAAGTCCTGGAAAGCTTGTACCACAATGTGCAAGAACACAGTAGGTGCATTCTTCAACCCAAAAGGCATGACTGTATAGGAAAAAATTCCCCACTCAGTGGAAAAATTCATCTTCCTCTGGTCCTCCTTCACGATCCTTACCTGGTGATAGCCCGAGAATCCATCTGTGAAAGAGTAGACCTCGCGTCCTACCACTCCTTCTAAGATCTCTTCAGTAAATGGGGTTGGGAAAGGATCAATGATACACACTACATTCAGGTCCCTGTAATCAACATAGATCCTTATCCTTCCATCCTTCTTGATGCTAATTACCATTGGACTTATCCACTCTGACTCTTCAACAGCTTCAATGATGCCTGATGCTATCATCTTATCTATTTCCTCCTTGACCTTCACGCACAGGTTAGGATTCATTTGGTATGGTCTCTTCCAGACCGGGTGCACACCCTCCTTCAACTTAATTCTCATTTCCCCCAAGGAATGGTGAATGCCTTTTAGTTCATGATACCCACGCGGGAATAAATCCTCAAACTCACATAAAAGATCAATGATCTTAGAGACTTCTTTCTCCAACCAATAGTCTCCAATGATTGCCTCCTTGGGTTCTAATCCTGAGCCAATGTTAACCTTATTTATCTTTAAAGGTTCATGATAGGAATGCACCCATTCATCAAAACTATCTAACACCTCGCGCATCCCTACAGAATGGTCAACATCCAAGTTTTTTGCCTCTTCCCCATCAATTATATACACCATCTTTCCTTTTTCTTTCTCTATACATGTGTGCTCAAACCGTATCTCTTCTGTTTCTTCTTCCTCAAAGCATGCCTCCAGGCCAGGTTCACCTAGCAAGTCCAGTAGCCTATCTTCTTCCATGGCACTATCCCCAATGGTAAGGCACTTGACAACCTACAATGCCTTATCCACCAAGGGTTTTGTACTCTGATACTCGAATGTTTGAATGAGATCAGCTGCTAACTCTTGCCAATTTCCTGTCTGGTGGCATGTCTCAGTGTGAATGTACCATGCACGTGCACAACCTTGTAGGGTGGAATACAACTTGTGAACCCATAATGAAGGTGGAAATGCTTCTGTGCACTTCCCATCCAGGTTGTCTCACATGCTTGGATATGGAAGGAAGCGGTCTCTTTACCATGGTAGTCTTTTATAGCCGTGGGCACGTTGCTCCTGCAAAACCTTATGGAGAAGGAAATTCTCACCTCGCACCATTCCAAGAGGTTATCCTGATGTGTCACCCACCAGTGCGCAATAGTTCTGAGTAGGACATAGCTTAACATCCCTCTTCATTCATTCTCCTTCTTCCACTGAGCTTCCATCTCCTGTAAAAAGATCTCAGGGAAGGCTCCTCCTGAATACTTAGGTAGCTTCTTTCCTCCTAGGCACTGGACCATACGTGCCTTTGTCACCTTTGTCACCGATCCTCTCAAATTTCATCTGATTAACTCATAGGTCCCATGCGCCCAATTATCACACGCTATACTAGTGGTGTCACTTAAGGACTGAGCATCTTCAAACTGGATAACTCCTTCTATGGGATGGATTACCTCTGGATCCCTGATTGAGCACACATATATTCTATCCAGGACCTCTTCTCCCAAAGGTTCAGTATAGGGTGTTGATTTTCCATCAGCCAGGGGTATGATGACCCATTCCTCCTCATTTTCAAAGCTTATGTATCCCTTGTTGAACCAAAGATCCACATTGTTCTTATAGCACCATGGGTGCCCAAGTAATGCTGGGAAATTGTCTTCCTCGGTGAGCACCAAGACTTCGAAGTCCCCAGTAAACTTAGCCCCCTGAATGGTGATAGTTGCATCCTTTAAGACACCGATGGGAATTGCCTTCGTTTTGTTTTCCATATACAACACATTCAAAGATGGATGTAATGCAGGTCTTCCCATCTGATGCCATGCATCCAAGGTGAGAACATTGACCTCCGCACCTGTGTCAATGAGGATATTACTAAGGAGCCATCCATCCATGATCACATTTAACATGATCTCCTTATCATAGTCAAGGCTGTGAGGGGGAAGGTTTGCATGCAAGACCTACCTCTCACACTCTTCTCTGGTGCATGGTACCTTCTCTCTCAACCATGCTCCTAGCAAGGGAATAATATTCTCTTGCCTTAGCATTTTACATACTTCCTTGACCTCATCCAGGTCATCCTTTGGCACCTCAACCTTCCTTCTTTGCTCCTCCCTCCTGGACTACTCCTTTAGACACTGGATTTCTCCTTGTAAACTCTGAATGATGTCCATGGTTTCTTGATATACCTCCTTCTGATGCATAGGGTCTGGGTACTTCCCATGTACCACTTCTTCCCTTGAAACCAGGTTCTTCTACCTTGGCATTTCCTTTCCATGCATGGCCTCTACTCTTGTTGTTACCATAACAGGTTCCAAACCTGCATCACGTGTCACCCATGGCATCCATTGTGTGTCAGCCTTCTTAATGCTTACCATTGCAGCACCCTTGTCTTTCCAGTGCTGCTGACTCATGTGCTCAAACAACTCAGGGCACTCCTCATACTTGTGCTTCTTCCCACACCATGAGCACTGCAATAAGTCTGGGCACTCACGCTTGTAGTGGTCTGTAGATCCACAATTAAAATAGGTTCCACGTGGGAACTCACTTCTTCCTCCATGGTTACCATGACCATGGAATCCTCCATGAAATCCCCTTCTGTACATGCCTCCATCTTCATGCTCCTCATAATGGTGATCATCACCCTTAGAACTACTGGCAATGCTGGTCTGGCGCACACCATGATCAATGGCCTCATGGATCTGGTCAATAAGATGACAATCCTTGGTATCATGGGTCGTAGAGGTGCAGATCTTATAGTAGCAAGATACATTCTTCCTAATTGTGCATTGTAGCAAGGGACATCTACTTGCATCATGGTCCCCATGACAAATCTCACAGTCTACTGCAACGGCGCGTACTATCTTCCGGGGGAAACTATCCTTGGCATGCCCCTCTACTTCACAATATGTACACCACATTCCACTGTGAGTCTCATGAACTGAGTTTGCAGACAAATTTTCCAGCTGCTTAGCCATAGCAGTGATTTGAGCTTCCAGAAATGGGCTAACACCAGTGTCAATGCTCCCAACAGCTTCAGCGCATAGGGAAGCTTCCAACGCCTCACGTGGGTCTGTGAAAGTTTTATGAGATAAAGCTCTTCTAAATGGGGTTATCAACCCTCCAACAAACCATTGAGCATGTTGTGAAGGGTGAATGTCATATGAAAACTTTGACAGGAGAGTCTTAAACCACACGTCATACTCCCACACACTCTCTGCCATTCCCTGTTGAATCTCCTTAAGGGCACTGATGCTCTTCTGTTCAAACTCAGGGATGTGGAATTCTGCTAGGAAGGTATTTTTCAATGTGGTGTAATCTACCACCATCTGATGGGGGTCATACTTCCTATACCAGCTATGTGCGCACCCTTGCAACATTGTTGCAAACTGACTGGCCTTCCGTTCTGGGGTTGTGATCCCCTTTGCGCACCATAGCAACTCACACTTGTGAACATGCTCCGCAGCATCTTCAATACCCCTGTAATCTGGAAAATGTAAAGACATCTCAAAGAAGACTTGAGGAGGTGGTTGAGGCCCTTGTCCTCCTAATCCAGTCCCTTAACTTCCTTCGATGTTCCCTCCTCCACCGGATCCACTAGATCCACCAGGTCCATGTGCCTCCAGATCCACCAGTTCCAGCTCCAGATCCACCAGTAGCCAGTAATGGGCCTGAAACAGTCGCACCTAGTGTCCCCAATGTCCCACTAAACTACATGCCAACCATCTGTGAGATTGTGCCACTACCAAATGTGTGTCCCATGCCACTCCCCGATGTGTTACCCAAGCCTTGTGTATTTTCTCCTTGTCCAAAAATTCCTCTGAATACTGGAATAGTATGTGTAGCCATAGAAGTAGGAAATGAAAAATTGTATCTCCTGGGCGTAGATCTGTCACTTCCACTGATACCAACTGGGTCAACGATACTCCTCCCTTGATCTAGAAAACCAAGCACCAGGGTTTGGTCACTAGGTGGGTTCAGATGCACGCCAATGACTCTTCTCTCTCCATGTGATGAACTCTCATCAGAAGCTGAAGGGGTCTCTCTTACGCACTTTGCCAAGATGGGGTAGCACAGACTGCTCAGGTTCCACATCCTCTACGTGAACCTCAAATCCTTCCCACAATGTCTGCCTCCATATATCCATCACACTTGCAACCTCACATTGTCTAGCAATATCCCTTTCACGTGCTTCACTATACTTGAGCCATCTCTCCTCCCTTTCTTTCTCAGTCGCAATATCTACCATCTTCCTCCACCCTAGCTTCCTCACCCAACACTCAGAATGGTTTAGCCAGCCATCAGAAATGCCTCTAAACTCAAGGTAACAATCAAGATCTTCATTGCCAGAGGGATAACATGTAGAAATGATCCTCTGGGCTCCCACAGAAACTCAAACTCAGCAACATCTAGACAAGAATATGTGGAAATAGCGTATTCCAGGGTGTAGCTAGTCAGCACTCCTTTCCACCAATGATCCACAACATGAGTCCACATCGAATCTACATCTTGCAACCTTTGGTACTCTTCTTGGGTCCACGTGCATGATCTATAATACCAGATTGATCTAGATGCATATGCTGAGAGCCATTCATACAACTCTACTGGGAAGCAACAGAAAAAAATTTCATACAAATCATGGTAGAGGTTCTCTTCTACCCATCTACGTGCATCAAACTCAGGTCCAGTGCTGAATCTCTGAGAAAATTCATCCTCCATGCTCTTAAACCATGATTCAACACTTTCCAAAGTTAAACACTCTGTCATCACTCATTGCACAGATCATGATGTATGTTATTTCCCACTACAACTTCAAAAAGAGGTCCCAACAATGGAACCAAGATGTAGTCATTTTTACACCCACCAAAGAACAAGGGAACCCCATGCACACCGGCCTATCACCCAATGGGTGTTGGGCACTCACCCGAGGCACGCGCAGGTGCCGAGTCTCTCCTTTATGTGAGTTTAGTGGGAAACATCATCTATGATAGGAACTTAAAGATAGTGAGTGGAAACGAGACATGCAATCATCATAGAGCTCAGAATGGCTTCTAGACCAATGCAGTCATTCTAGACAGAAAGATACTTTAACAGAATATAGGACTGAACCAAAACAGAAAGGAAAATGCATAAGGATTCATACTTATTTCATAAACATACATGAAACAGAACTATGAAGATATGAGGATGGACCAGAATCATTAATGATCATATTCAAATAAGTTGGTAACCTCATTACATCCATTAGATCCATTACAGAACACCACAATATGGCAGACCAAAGTCATACATCATAACTGGATCTACATTCCTTAGCTCTCAAAAAGAAAATTTACAATCCCAAGCCCCTTGATGCATCCTTCTCCTATATTTTATCTACCCAACCCAATACAACTCCTCATGGCATTTCTACAGAGCTCCACTCTCTATTGATCTCTCTCCTCCCCCCTATTCTTCTATGGGTGCTTGTATTTATAGGCCCCTTGAACTACCAAACCACCTTTCTAAGGCTTCAGATCCATCACCAAGTGTCCAGATGTGGTCCTCCATGGGAGCATGCTCCTCCAGGCCTGAGCTCTCCACTCCTTGCCATGATGGTCTTCTAGAAGCTTCCATCACAGGGCATATTCCTTCCTAGGCCAACCTATCACCAGGCTGTCACCTTATCCACTCATCATGTGCAGTCAGGTCACGCTTTTCTCATGTCTTACCCGATACGCCAAATACGGATAAGTCCTGAGACCTTGTTCTACCATCGTGTAACATGGTCCTTCTAAAACCCTCCTAGAACCCTGCCTTGCATGCCTTCTTCTTGCGCGCCCACCCCTCAACTTAGGCCTTGCGCACCCATGTCCCTTTTTGTACTTAGTTAATATTGTCATTGTCCGTACCATCCACACATATGTGTGTTCACATCCTTATCTAGGTAGCTGTTTAACACATCTAGTGACTCTCAAGTTCAAATCTTCTAGTTTTAAGCATCCAAGTTCCTCATTTTCATGAGAAGAGTGCATACAAGACAACCTATAAAAATAAGTGAGTCTTTTGAGTATTTTTAGTTGTCAACTAGAAGAAGAATAAGAAGAGTTAGATAAATTCAGAGATCACCATCTCCTCAAAAAAAAATTCCAATCCTCCTCTTGGTATGCCTTTCATGCTTTCATCTAGGGTTTTAAAACCTATTCCATTCATAGCACAACAAAGAAATTTTCCCTTTGTTAGTTTGAATGGTGGTAGTCCCTAGGCTCCATACATACCAATGTCTTCTCTTAAAAGTATTCCTTTCTTCACTGGTGAAAATATTACTACCCTTGTTGATCATATCCACGATATTGCTAATGTGTTTTCAACTCATCTAGTTATACATTATCTGTGTGATTTACACATTGTCTCTTTACATGCATGTGCTTTCGTACTAAAATTTGTTTTGGCTAGAAATCCTTGTTTGTGCACACCTTGGTTTCTTCCAAGTGCATTCCCTTCCCCCTGCAGGGCTGAGTTATAGTGTTCATGTGGTTGGTCTTCTTTTGGAGCCACATTGTCCTATCAGCGACATCACATGCACCCCCAAAGAGGGAGGACATCATTTGGGGTTTTTCTACATACTAACACAAATATTCTACACCAGTTCGGTTAAATTATATATAACGAGTGGGTTCAAACCAGTCTATGAACCCCATACATAGTGGATTTTACAGGACGTGGTGTCCCTAACATTTTGGGAAGTAGTTACAAGGTTGGAGGTTACACTAGGTGTGCCTCTCTACACTACTTTGGCCAATGGCATCGGATCACCCAAAAAACCAAGATGATATAGAGATCTCTTCACACACATTCAAGGAAACAGTTAGATCTTGGAGGACACAGAGAATTTTCTCCCTACACTTCTTCGGCTAGTGTGACACGAGATCGCCCAAAAAACTCGCAGTACAAGATATCCTTCTACACTCTCTCTCGACATGGATCAGGTGCACATGTTCCATTTACATTGTCCATTTGCATTTGTGTATTTTACACTTACATGCTTTCATACACATATATCTTTTACTTTGCATTTTTACACTTATATACATACATATTTGACTACTTTATCATTTTCTCCTTACAGGTCTAGCCGTATAAGAAATAAGTAGTCAAATGGGGGCAACAACAATAAAAACGTCAACAGCAATACTTCGCGACAACACATGCTTTACTAACCATGCAGGTATATTACACACCACAGCAACTGCACACCCGTTCCGCCTTAGGTTCACTCTCATCACTTTTTCTTTATGTATTTTTCATCTTTAGTTTCCACGTTCCTCCATATTTTTTCATTCCACGCTTTGTCTAGTCCTTCGGTGCATTTCTACTACACTCTTCATGGACATCGGGTACGCATTTCTATCTACTTTATGTTACCAAGCTTTCACCTCACCAACATAAAATGGGGGGGAAATGTAGTCACAAAATCATGCACTTTAGACATTTATTTATCTTGGTTTCATACTACTATTAAGAAGGTTCTTGAGTGAAGAAAGTACTAATTAACCCCCATCTTTTGGCCATCTTGTTTTATTTTATTTCATCAGTATCACCCCTTTTCAGCCACATGCCTAGTCTATTTTGGTTATTTCCCATCATTTTAGCCTTGAATGGGGCGCTCAAGCCAGTACTGGGGTGCCTGTGGGTGCCTTGGTCCCACTGAGGGTGCCCCAGTCCTTTTCACGCTTTCCTATCACTTTTTGGGCTCTTTCTAGCCATTTGGCATCTTAATTTTTCTCGTGGTCGACCTTTTCGGGGTTAATTACAAAATTAGATCAAGAGAACCCTATAAATATAAAGTTATGAGACCATAATAAGGGACCTTGTATCACTTACTACTATCACTCCATCTAGAGTTACATCCATCAATTGCATTGGAGATCACTTGCATCCACATAGCTCCATCATCAAGGCTAGGACATTTGTACCACACTTCATAAGGGGAGGGATTCTATTTTATTCCATGCACATATTCTATTACATTTTATACACATAGTTATTGCTCGCTACTTCACAAAGTGTGACTGGCACAAGAGAAACCTAGGGCATGTTCACACACACTTGCACATAGAACTACAACGGGTCTCAGATGTAGTGCAATGCTCAGTTAGTAAGTCTGCCATTGTGGTCGTTGAGGATAGTCCAACCCCTTCATATGCATTATTCCTTTTTTGGGTTTTCATGCTTATTTTGGGGTCGTGTAGGTATTTTATTCATCTTGGAGTATTGGCGACATTCAATGTAGGACAACGAAATTGATGCGATACACAATGAGAGTTTCATAACACCTTCTGACCTTGTAAAAACTAGTTTCAAAGCTTTTGCACAGACTAGGGCACCCAGATTGCATACCAGAGTGCCTGCAAGCGCCCCCGTCCTCCTCCAAGTGCCCCAATCCAATTATATCCTCCAAAACCATCCTTTTTGGGACTTTTGCATAGTCATTCCTATTCCTAATTTTTCTAGTTACCTCTGCAACACTCTTCGACAAGCATCTATTATCAACTGAGTTATTTCCTCACTCTCTTTTTCACATTAGGGTTAGCATTTCCTTTTACATGGTTTTTTATCTTGCTTTCATACTTATTTATTGCATTTATTTACTTTATTAACTATCTATATAATACTTACTGAGTCCATTTTTAGTTAATCAGAAACCTTCTTGAATTGTTGTATGCATGGAATAATATATTCTCTCTACATCATTATTTTTTTCAAGCTTTTTCAACACTTAGATTCGTCTAGAAACTATAATTAACCTCCCTACAACATCACAAGTTATCATTCCATTCATTTTTGTTAAAATTTTCCTTAAAATATGATTTCTTGGTCTTATGTTGAATTGTGACTCCTAAGTTGTTAGGGTTTTGAGTTTCTTCATTTGAATCTTTTCATAACCCTTCTAGGCATACATTTTACACTTTCTACTCATCCATTCACATTCCATGCATTTCATTAATCACAAAACCACTGCTATAGTAGACATACCTTTGTTAGAGTAGGTATTTACCTTAGCTCATGTTCACCTAGGTACTTTATTTACCTTTATTGTATTTATCCTCACCCACTTATGTGTGTGGATTTTTCTTTTATCTTATTTAGATATTAGGAGATATTATCTAGTTGTTAGGTATAGTTCTTTCCTTGATCTATGGTATTGACTAGATCCTTGATGTCTAGTTCTCTCCTAAATCTATGGTCTTGACTAGTTCTTTGATGACTAGTTATTTCCTTGATTTATGGCTTGATCTACGACCTTAACTGGTTCTTAGATTGTTATTCTTTACCTATTTAAGCAAGGCCCATTCTCAATGTATTTCATTGAGTTCCATAATAATATATGATATTGCTGCTCATTTGTTTACAAAGGTTTATGTAAAATTATTCTGGCGAATTACTTTCATCTTATTGATCGTGATGTTTGATTAGCATCTATGTTCTTGGCTTGGTACGATCTGGTTATCGTTCCTTTCAACCTTCTTCAATGACTTGGTATAGTATTCCTTAGAATTTTCATACTTCATCTCATAACTTTTGTGCCTTTAATTCCTTGTACCTTTCTTTATCTTGCACATGCATAGTGACTAACCCAAACACAAAGTTTCTCCTCTTAAATACAAGTAAAAACCTCAAAATATATCTAATTTCAATAAGTAGAATGACCCCTATCATGCAATCAATCTATCATTCCTTAATGTCTCAGTCTTTACCATATCAAATACATAAATCAAGAAAGAACAAATACACAGTTGTTTCATTCATATTTGCAAAACTCTCACACTTCTTTATAGAAGACCTGTTTTTCAAATTTATCTTAATCTCCAACATATCATTCTTTAGCCTCTAGGGCTCTTTAACACCCCCTACCAATTGGTTTTTTCCTCTCCAAACCTCTCTCTCTCTCTCATTTTATTCAAATCACACCATTTTACCCTCACAAAGAAGGTAGTTATAACATGGTTCTAAGAACCTAATCATAATATCATCTAAGTTTTAACATGATAACCCCTTAGACAAATAAATCAACTCATTTACATCATATAGGGTTTTAAATGTCCTTTTATTTGAGTGCATATCTTCACACTCACATTAGACTCCCCTTTTCATGACTTAAGAATTCAAAGATTGCAAGAATGTGTTTTTGGAGGGAATTTTCAATATTCCTCCATATTTCCATTAGAGGAACTTAAGAAGGTGGAGGAAGATTGCAATATCATATAAAATGTCCCACAAGACTCAAGTGATTCCAAAATAGATTGAAAGCCAAAAAAATTCCATTTCCACGGTGATGCTCCTGCATTATTCTCCCTTAGTGAGAAAATTGAACCTGTGTTTAATTATCCATATTTTTCCTTTTCTTCCAATCTCTCTGTTTCTTGGATTTTTCTCATTTCTTTATTTTTTTGAGTTCACCTTCAACTTTCTTATCTTCTTCATTGTCTTGTATGGTTCTTCTTTCCTTGAAATTGTTTATTTTGTCTTCATTTTGTTGTTTCTTCATCATCTTCATTTTATTTTTCTTCATATCTTAGTTGTACCTTTTCATCTTTTTCTTTTCTTTTTTTACCTTTTTATTCATTCCTACAAAAACACAACTAGAAGAAACATTAGATGTAAAAGAATGAGACAAACTTGTCTCAATTTTGTCTTCTTTCATGCACCATTTAAGTTTTTCATTGATTTTCTAATCACTCTCTCTTATCACTACTCTAGTTTGTTGTTTTTCATCATATTATTCTCCTTTTTCTTGCTCTTGAATCTATTCTAGACCATCATTCTTATTATATTCTTCCTTGTGCAATATTGTTAATGGTTTTCCCTTCATTTTCACTTCATCTTCATGCTTATCATTGAGATCCTTCAACTAATTTGAACTTGTACCTATTGTAACCAACTCCTTAAGGGGATTAAATAGTTCTTCAATCATCCTTATCTCTTCATACAATATAAGATCATTCATTATCTCACTTTCCTCATCAAATTTGGGACTCACGAGGTTAATTATTCTTTATATTCTCTTAAATTTTGTGCTTTAACCTTATACTCAATTATCACTTCCTCGGCTGATACATGCTTATCATTTCATTCTTTCTTCTTAAATCACAAGTTGGTTCATACTTTAAAACACTTCCTCCATTCTTCCATATTTTACCTCCTTTACTGTGTCTTTGTTTCATTATGAAATCCGCTTTTCCTTTGTTATGTTCCTCGTGACCTCCATTGCATTTTGTAGCCTCATTAACTTCCTGCTAAAGTTTTGCATCCTTCTTACAATCGCCTAATTTCTTGAGGCATTTTGGCACTATATATCCATGATTCAATTCATATTTTGAAGAATCAACTTCACTCTTCTTTGTTCCAACCTCTATATCTGAATTTTTTTTCTTCAAATGCATGATAAAAATCAATATTCAAACCTTTATATGCCTGCTCATCATCCAACTGTATTGTCACATCTCTTTGCATTATTTCTTTGCTTGTCATCTTTTTTTTTATTTCTTTCTTGTCTTCTTATTCTTTTGAAATTCTTTCCAAATAAATAAGAAACTCTATATTCTCTTCATTTTCATGTTGAAGTACTTCAATCTCATGTTTATACACTTCCATAACCTATTCTCTTCTTCTAGCACAATCATTTGTTTCTATGGATGTTCTTCTTGCTCCATTTCTTGAAAATCTTAATACCTTATCTTTAATCTTCTTCATAAAATTCCTCATACCTACACACATACAGTTCACAACATTAGATAGTAAAATTAAAGACCAAAATGTCTCCATGAGTGCCTCCTTCTTTGAGACTTTCTTCTTTTTCATCATTTCTTCACCAAGTGCTTTTTCTTGCACTTTTTCTCTTATCCACTCTTCTTACAATGAGAACTCTTTTAACTTCTTCTCTTTAATTTTTATCACTTGGAAACTCTCTCATTTTCAATCCTCCATAAGCTTTTCCCTCTTTACCTTCTTCTCTTCTCTTGGCATTCATATTTTATCTTCTTCCTTTCTTAACAAGTGACTTTATAGGCCACTTCACCCTTCTTTTCAACCACCAACCATATGTCTAGTTTATTTCTTGTAGATATCACTTCTCCAAGAATTCAAGCCTTTTCGAATAATTTCTTAACTATCCTATTGCTTCATCCAACTTTGGTCACTGCTTCTTGTTATTTGTCTTCATGTCTTCTCTTCTCTCCTTAAGAGCTAACATGTCAATTTATCAATACACACTTGCACCAAATCTTGTTAGATTCTTATTCCTCCTAATAAACATGCTCTGATACCACTCTGATGTAATGGAGCTAGTAGATTTGAACCATCATCACAGATTTAGTTTCATAATTCATCTAAATCATCAAACAAGTCAAAGCTCAATAACTTTCAATGTGCAATAGCATACCAAATTCTTACTCGAACTATTACAAAGGCTATTTTCACTTGGTATATACTTAAACTCATCTAACAAACAAGATTTTACCACTTTCAAGAAGGATTGATATCTATTTCTCTATTTCACTTTTATAAGTCACTTTAAGCGCTATTAGCCCTTCAAACCAAAAACCTTGTTTTCTAGGATATTATACAGGTATTTAATTTTTTTGGGTCTCCTTTATAGATACCATTTAGGGGTATTCAATTGTCTACAAAGTTTTAACTCCCAATTCAAAGCACATTTCCTCCAATTGCTCCCTTATTGTTTCCTCATTAGGTCTCTTTGTAGCCCTGTTTTGACCTAAACCTCATATCTCATAACAATATAAAAATTTTATTGAAAAATTGATTACATTTTTGGATACCCATTCTCAAGTTCTAACTTCATGGCAAATTTCATTCTTCAACTCATAACATAGTTCGCCTAGTTCATCTCTCACTTTTATATTAGCCCTTCAATTAGGTCTTTAAGCTCATATTCATAGCTCATACTAAACAATGGTTCCTTTCATTGTATAATATTTTTAACTATTTTTCAATTGGTTAGATAATCTTTATTAGGCCTTCTCTAAGTCCTTGTAAGTTTCACATCATGTTTATATCTCAAACACTAGAAATGCTCAAGTGACTTACCATTCTTCGTTATTGCTTCATTGTTTTTTAGTTCATATAATGTCTTATACTCAAAATGGTTTCTACCTTTCTGTCATGTAATACATATCCCCTTCAAGACTATAATATATCAAACCACATTTATAATTGCATAATAAGTTTATTCCCTTGTAACTTTAGTTCAAGTATGCATCTAAACTCAAGAAATGAGTTATCATTGTACAGGTTTGTCAAGAAAAAATCCTAGTTTATGAATTTATGAGACAAGTTATTCTTTCACAAAAACATAACACCTTCTAACATGTCAGATTACAATTTCTTAACCAATCCTTCATAAAATATCTCTTAGGATAGTGATTTGTCAAAACTAGGTTCTAACTGTTCCAAACATGGTACAATTTTTTTTAAATTTTCCTTCTCACTTGTTTAAGTTATTCATTTCCCTCATTGTTCATATGTTACAAACTCTCATTTAACAAGTGTATAAGCTTCATAAGACATTCAAGAGAAGGTTTAGTCACTTTAGTAAAGTCTTCACTCATACCCCTTCGAAAAATGGATTATCATGCACACTGTCAAACTATGTTTTCATTATTTAACCTACCATTCTTCTTTCATTTGCCTTGAAACTTCAAAGATCCCTTTCTCACTCCTAAATACTCCTTTCTACCAATTTTTAACCTTTTTGCTGAGTATAACTCAATTTAGGTGCATTTCTATCATTCAAACCCTAAAACAAGGTTGTTTAGTCCGAGAGGAGGAAATTTTGCTTTATTTTCATCTTATTATTTTTTCAATATTTGTCAACACTTAGATTCCTTCCAGAAATTATAATTAACATCCCTAAAACATCACACGTTGTCATTCTATTCGTTTTTGTTAAAACTTGCCTAGAAATATCATTTCTCAGTCATGTGCTAAACTATGACTCTAAAGTTGTTGGTTTTGAGTTTCTTCATTTGAATATTTTCTTAACGCTTTTAGGAATACATTTTACACTTTCTTCTACTCATCCATTCATATTCCTTGCATTTCATTAATCACAAAACCACTGCTATAGTAGATACACCTTCTTCAATGATTTGGTATAGTCTTCCTTAGAATTTTAACTTCATCTCATAATTTTCTCGCCTTTAATGCTTTGTATTGTTCTTTATCTTGCACACCCATAATGAATAACCAAAACACATAATTTCTCCTCTTAAATAAAAACAAACACCTCAAAAAATATCTAATTTCAACAAGTAGAATGACCTTTTCAATGCAATCAATGTATCATTCATTAATGTCTCAATCTTTACCATATCAAATACATAAATCAAGAAAAGAACAAATACACAACTATTCCATTCATATTTGCAAAACTCTCATACTTATTTATACAAGACATGTTATAAAAATATGTCTTGATCTCCAACATGTCATTTTTGAGCCTCTAGGGCTCTATAACACCCCCCCACCAATTAGTTTATTCCTCTGCAAACCAATCTCTCTCATTTCATTCAAAAGGTTCTATGAACCTAATCATAGTATCAAATGTTTAAAAAATATTGAATTTTTTGTAAAATCCTAATTACATAGTCACAACGCAATAATAAGCAATGAAGTGCATATTTGACCTAAGCAATAAGCTAGATGAAATTAAAACCCTATGTGCAAGAGAGGGAATAGGACACTTAGCTAATTTCACAATTGATCCCAAAGTGTGTTGGACTGGAAGACTGATGAACAAGAGGAGGAATTTGTTGCAACCACGCCTACAAAATTGTGTGAATACCAAATGTGCCTGGACTGGGGTGTTGGGATCAAGTCAGGGGTGCCTGGGCATTCTAGATTGCTTTTGGGTGCCCGTGACTGTGTAGAACCTTAGAAAATTATTTTTCTTGTATTGCTTCTATGTTTTTATCCTTCGTTGTTTGTCGCCTGTGTGCCCCACTATGCACGTAGAATTTACCTATAACCTACAAAACAAATGATCTCCTGCAAAACCCCAAAACACATCAAATATTAAAAATAAAAAGATGTAAATGGGGAGTTGGACTGACCCCAGAGGTCACCCGACATAGTGAACTTACGACCGAGAGTTACACTACATCTCAGGCTCCATGTAGTTCTGTGTGTGTGTGTGTGTGTGTAGAATCATGCCCTATGTGGCTCTTGTGCAAGATGCACTTGAATATCAAGCAATATCTAGATGTAGCAATATGCAGTCCTTTGTCCATTGAGTGAAGTTAGATGAATGCTTTGATGCTCTTGAAATGCATTTAGATGCAACCTTAGGTGATGGTATTAGATGCTTAGAGCTTGGTCCCTTATTATGGTCACATAACTTTATATTTATATGATTCCCTTGGTTGAATTTCTCAATTAACAACTGGAAGGCCAGCCCATAAGAAAATAAGATGCCCAAAAGGAGCAAGTAAAGTAAAGAGAGGTCGGGGGTGCCCAAAGGGGATGAGAGCACTTGGGCATTGGCGTCCTAGCTGGGTGATGGTGTCCAAAGTCAGAAAAGATAAAGCAATAAACTATCGACTGGGTTATAGGGTGTAAGAGGCCAGAAAGAAGACATGAAACACAGACAAAAGGCCAAAGATCATTGTCAATTGTTAATTTTCTCACTTAGGAATCATATGAATAGTAGTATGTGACTAGGACCTATAAATGTACCCAAAGTGCATGATTTAGTGTCTACATCAATTGAGTTTTAACATGCTCAACCCTTAGTTAGATAAATAAATAAACTTAATTACATCATATAGTTTTTAAATGTTATTTCATTTAATTATATGTCTTCACACTCGCATTAGACCCCCCTTTTCATGACTTAGGAATTAAAATTTTGCAAGAATGTGTTTTTAGAGGGAATTTTCAAATTTGCTCCATATTTCCAATGGAGGAACTTACAAAGTTGGAGGAATATTGCATTATTAGCTAAAATGTCCCACAAGATTCAACTGATTCCAAAATAGATGGAAATCCAAAAAATTGCCACCTCCTTGATGATGCTCATGCATTAGTTCTTTACCTTGATGACATTTTCATTAGAGGGAGTTCTTCATCATCCATTGCAGCGGTGAAAGATTCTCTACATGATATATTTTCCATGATTGAATTGGGTTGTTACATTACTTCCTCAGAACTACAATTTCATAGTCTAATTCAAGGATAATCATTGCACAACCTAAGTATGCTCTTGATTTACTTGTTTGGTTTCACATGCTTGATTGTAAGCCAAATATAACTCCCTTTCTATCTGGATTCAAGATTGAGGCTAATTTCACTTCACCATTGGTAGATGTTACCTTGTATCAACAACTTTTAGGCAACCTTATATATTTGAATCGCACTCGACCCATCATTTTATATGCAGTGGGTATGGTCTCTAGGTTCATGGAGGAGCCTCGTGAGTTACATTGGAATGCAACTAAGAGGATTCTTCACTACACTTAGGGTACACGCATATTTTTGATTCACTATGGATCTGGTATTGATGTTGAATTAGTTGGAAACTTACATTCAAACTGGGTTACCGATATTTAGGATCGCGATTCCACTTCAAGTTATAGCTTATCACTAGGTTTGGCCCGATTAGTTGGTAAAACAAGAAGTAAAATACTATTGATTTATCATATACTAAGGTCAAATACAAAGGAGTTATTAATTTTATCACTAAGGCCATATGGCTTCAAGGGATTCTAATAGAGTTTTGTATTCAATACAGTGGAACAACCAAAGCACCATTCAGATTTCCAAGAATTCGTTCCAGCATCAACAAACTAAGCACATCGAGAGTCACATGCATTTCATCAAGGATTTGATTCATAGACATGACATTGATCTCATATATTTCAAGACATCAGAGTAGGTTGCTAACATCTTCACAAAACCCTTCATCGAGAGAAAGCTTCTTCACTTGCAAGCTCTTCTTGGGGTATGATTTATATCAACATCATATTTGGGGGGCTTCTAGTCCTCCTTTATTGTTTCTCTCTCTTGGGGGAATTTTTTCAATAGGGTTTTCTCTTTTTTCTTAACTATCTAAGAGTTGCATTGTACTTGGGTACCTCATCAGGCATTTTAGTCAGGACCCACTTCTTCTATTCACCTAACACTATATTTAAGGGGGTGTTAGTGTAGGATATTATTTTTCTTGTATTTTTTTATTTACTTGGTTATTCCTACACACATGGGTTTTTCCTACACTCATGGATTAGCTTTCTTATGTGTCATTTGACTGTCATAAGTGTCATAGGAGTTACATTTAGTTTTCATATATGTCAGATGTCATAGGAGTTACTCTTGACTGGTTATTCTAGGTATGGGGGTTACACTTCTATTCTCAGTCTTTGACCACTATTTTAGGGGTTGATACACATTACTCTCATATTTGTACACCTCATTTGAGAGAAAATTTAGTTGATTCAGTTATTAGCTCATTTAATGTGTTGAGTGTTAAAATTCATTCGTTTACATCTTCCTTTGTGTGATTTCTAAATTCTTGTAACTACATAGTGCATTTGTTAAGCCGGAATCCTTGCGCACTTTGCTAAAGCAAAAGTTTTGAAAGTTTTTATACAAGTCTGAAAAGGGGTGTAAAAATATGGTTTCAGGCTTTGTCAGGGTTCTCGCATGTTGTTTTATTCATTGATATGACATTATTCTATTGTCTTGTCACTTCCCCTTGGCCATTCCTTTCACAAGTGTTGGGTGCTCAAATCCTATGCGTATTAATCACAAACTTTTTCAATGCCCTTTAGGGTGAATTACCTATTTAAATGAAACGTAGTTTGCCTTCTACAAATTTGGTTTCATGAAATGCAAAAAATTCCCCCAAATGTGTGAGGAAGTTTGTCCTCAAGGTTTACGATAATGTAATGAAACTGATTCAACCCTTGATGTTTTGTTAAATATAGTCATGGGACTTATCATTAAATAGTATGAAAATTACAGTCTTATAGCTTAATACGTTGGTTGTATTCCTTCTTAAGATTCCCTCAGGCCTTAGATTAGGCTCCATTGGGAACATCTTGGTATACATGTCTCTGGCATAAGGAATCTCATGAAGGTTTTTCTTTGTTTTTGTTTAAAGAGCCTTCTAAGGTCTAATCCCTTCTAAGTAAATCTTATTGTTGGTTTTTATGTGATACTCTTCTTGTATTCCCACCTTGGACTTGGGAATTCAATGTCTCAACCAAGTCTCTCTTAAAGTCCCTATCTGGATTGAACTATCATGTCTTCTTGTTCTATTTGGTACTTTATACCAGATATTATCAATCCCATTAAGCAGGTTATCTATTTTGAACAAGACCATTTTTATTTAGCTCGACCCAAAAAAATGGGTGTTGAGGTCGACATGGTGCTTTTCAATGTATAATTTCTATATGAAATTGTAAAATGATATTTTTATCAATTTGTATTTTTTACTTTTTCCAAGAAAGCGCTCTTAGTTTAGTTTGGTAGAACGCAGGTCTCCAAAACTTGATGCCATAGTGTTATGTTTGTGGAGCCTATTTTCATGTTAGAGTGTGGTACACGTTCTATGTGTTACACTCGGGTACTTTTACGGTGGTCCCGCTCACCGGTGAGTGGATTAGGGGGGTTCGGGGGCGAAGCCCCCGAAGCAAATTTTCATGGGTGGTTTATTAACCCATGGGTAATGGGTAACCATTATGGGCTGTTTTTGGGCCCATGGTTTTTTTCGGTACCCATTGTTTTATAAAACCGCCTCTTCGGCTACCCATAGGTTTATGGGACAGTTTTGTTTTTGCCCGTTGTTTGATACCCACGATTTTGTAAAATTGCTTAAGTAGTTGTCTATTTATATGGTCTTATGCATATGATAGATAGAAAACCAAATGTATTGCAGATGTGCTTTGAATTCAGGTGTGAATTCTGTAAAGTTTGTTGAGCATAGCTCCAAACGGATCTGGGTATTGTATTGAGAGAGTCGAGGCTTGTAATAAAATCTGAGCAAGTGATTCTTGGTGGACGTAGCCCAAATTGGGTGAACCACGTTAAATCTTGTCTCTCTGTGTTGTGTTATTTATTTTGCACTTTTATTTGAGATCTGTAATATTTTCTGCATATTAGTTTCTACTGTTGTGATTCTGTAAGGGATTATTCTGCATATTTTATCTCTTATTTCCTAACACATAGGTTTAAATCATATAGAGTGTGATCCTTTTTTATTGGTCCAATCTTTTGGATTGATCATTCCATAAACTAGAATGGTCAATGGAATCTCATCTCCCAAAATCAATAGGAGACTCATTCATTCATGATAAAAATGATCTCAAATATCCATTAGCCAAGGATTTAAAGGAGACCAAAAACATACAAGTCAATGTTAAACAATCTTCTTAGAAGGTGGTCTATTTCAACCTACCCAACATTTTCTTCAGGTATCACGCCCCTGATCAACGAATCAAGGTATTTTTGTTTATGACTAGGCCCAAGCCTAGCGATGAAAAAGTCACAAAAAACAATCCCAAAGATTTGGCTAACAACAAGAACTAAACCATTGTGACTATTAGAAAACAATAATAGGAAATAAAAATAGTTTGGTGTCACTTCCTAAATCCCCACCCTCTACTCACCCATCTGACAACATTTTAGTGTCTTCGATTCCCATGCCAACTATTAACACACAAAATTAGCACCCTAGGTTTGATCATGGAAGATCATGTTGGGGTTAGCATACCGATTGTACAGATAATATATCAGATCTAAGCATACATGCAAATAAAAGTAGATATTCTACCAGAAGAAATATACAAACCAAGACACATAAATCAACACTATTTAATGTGGTTCACCCAGTGTGGGCTACGTCCACCAAGAAACAAGACAATCTATTATCCAAAGCTTTAACAAGATATACAATGAATATTTACAATCTTCCACACCTCTAAGATGTTCATTTCTTTCTTTCCTCAAGCTTTTGCTTCATCACCAAGAATTATCTCTCTCACCAAATTTTGCAAGTTTTTTCTAATTCTTGTTAATCTCTTACTTCTAAACCCTAGCTTTTATGCTTATATAGTCGTTTATAGACTTAGGGCACTTAGCCATGCAATTACAATCAATAGATATACTTTAATGCTAAAAATAGATCTAATTCCCGAGAGTTACTTATAACATCCTCGCATAGGTAACCAACGTTGATTAGACCTAACCGTTGTCAGTTCCTCCCTTGCCTGACCGATGCCGGTCCTGGGTGACCAATGCTAGTTCCCCCTAACCGATGATGGTTATTGTATTTTCCAGCAAGTTTCCAGTAAATGCTAAACTGAACTAATTGAGCTCCACAACTCAACAATCTCCCACTTGGAGATTAATTACTGCACCATACCTATACAACATCATTCTTGGATCCTTCCTTAGCTTTTTTTCTTCCTCTTCAAGTCTCAAACTTGAAGACCAACAGAAGTGGAGTGTAGCTCCAACTTCTCCTTTACTAGTGGCTTCGTTGGCATATCTGTAGGGTTCTTGCTCATATGAATCTTTTCCAGATTCAACTTTCCATCCTCCAATACCTGTCATATGAAGTGATACCTCAACTAAATGTGTTTCATTCTCGAATGAAATGTTTAATTCTTTGCCAAATGAATTACACTTTGACTATCACTAAACATTTTACAATTACTTCGCTCCTTTCCCAACTCTTCTATGAACCTACTCATCCATATCATCTCCTTGCTAGCCTCTGTAGCTACAACATACTCTACCTCTGTAGTAGATAAAGCCACAACCTTCTGCAATCTCAAAATTTAGCTAACTGTTGTTCCACCTATCATGAAAATATATCCAGTAGTGCTCCTTCTACCATCCAGAACTCCAGCCATATCTGAATCAACATAGCCATGTAAAGAAATATTCAAACCTCCATAGCATAACTGCATGCTAGATGTCCCTTTCAAATACCTGAGTATCCATTGGACTGCTTTCCAATGCTCTTTAACTGGATTGGCTATATATCTACTCACAACTCCCATTGCTTGTGTAATGTCTGGTCTGGTACAAACCATAGCATACATGAGACTCCCAACTACTGAAGCATATGGTACTCGTGTCATGTATTTGACCTCCTCGTGTGACGATGGACATTGATCTTTGCTCAATTTGAAGTGTCCAGCTATAGGTGTGCTAACAGGTTTTGCATTCTACATGTTGAATCTTTCTAACACCTTAGAGATATAATCTTCCTGAGATAAATATAATTTCTTGTTTTTCCTATTTCTATGTATTTTCATGCCAAGGATTATTTTTTCAGCTCCTAAATCCTTCATAGAAAATGTGTGAGCTAACTTTCTCTTAAACTCACCAATGTCCTGCATACTAGATCCTGCAATAAGCATATCATCCACATACAGTAACAAAATAATATATCTTCCATTTTCAAGCTTCTTGAAATAAAAACAATGGTCAAATTAACATCTCAAGTAACCATGCTCTTGCATAAAACTATCAAACCTCATGTACCATTGTCTTGGAGCTTGTTTGAGCCCATATAGACTCTTTTTCAATCTGCACACTAATTTCTCCTTACCCTTGACTTCATACCCAAGTGGCTGCTGCATATAAATCTCTTCATACAAATCACCATGAAGGAAATTTATCTTTACATCTAGTTGCTCTAAATGCAAATCCTCTACTGCAACTAAGCTCAATACAATATGAATAGAAGTCATCTTAACAACAGGGGAAAATATTTCACCAAAGTTAATACCTGATTTTTGTGCAAATCCCTTTACTACAAGTTTTTCCTTGTATCTTTTTTGTCCACCCTCTTCTTCCTTGATCCTGTAAACCCACTTGTTCTGCAATGTTCTCTTACCTGCTGGCAACTTAACCAAATCCCATGTCTGGTTTTGTTCTAAGGAGTCCATCTCCTCATCCATGTCATGCTCCCACTAAATGTTAGTCTTATCTTACATTGCTTCATCAAAGATATCTGGTTCACCATTATTAGTCAATAATAAATAAAATATAGGTGTAAATCTTTCTGGAGGTTTACTTACCCTTTGTGAACTTCTCACAGGAGTTTGGGGTACCGGAGGCTCAATCTAGACCTCCTGGACATTCCTATCCAAATCTGACAGTGACCAATGCCGGTCACCTCTAACCAACACCAATTATGCTAACCGATGCCAGTTTGGATCTTTTGTAACTGATACTGGTTTGTCTGACTAGTGTCGGTTAGGGGTCAACCGACACTGGTTACTATGTAACCCTGCCGGTAATTATTTTAAATCTGAGAGTTCATTTTCATTCACAAACTTCTCAACTGGTTCATCCTTGGGTACTAAAATTTGATCCCTGTACATTCTCTTTTCATTTCATTCAACATCACGACTCCTAATAATTTTAGAATTCTCTAAATCCCAAAAATAGAAATTGAAATCACCATATCCATAACCAATGAAAGTGCATCTCTTGGATTTTGCATCCAACTTCTTCTTATTTTCTTTATCAACATGCACAAAAGCTTCTAAACCAAAAACTTTAAGAAAAAAAGATCTACCTCTTTTCCGGTCCAAGCTTCATCTGGTATTCCTCCATCTAGTGAACTTGAAGGCCCGCGGTTAATCAAATAAACCGTTGTATCAACCGCTTCTTCCCAAAACTGTAAGGGCAATCCAAAATGTATCCTCATACTTTTATCATGTTCCATGATTACCATGTTCATTATTTCTGTAACACCATGCTCCTGTGGTGTTCTTGGAACCGTTCTTTCTCTACGTATTCCATTCACTGAACAATAATCATTGAAATCCTTGCTACATTATTCACCACCATTGTCAGATCTAAGGCACTTTAACTTAGAATTTGATTCATTCTCAACAAGGGTTTTCCATCTTTTAAAAGTTTCAAAAACATCATATTTATGTTTAATACAATAAACCCATACCTTTCTTGTAGCATCATCAATGAAAGTAACATAATATTGGAATCCTCCTTGAGAAGCTACCTAAGTTGGTCCCCACACATATGAGTGTACAAGCTCCAATTTCTACTCCTTCTTAATTGCCCTAACTTTGAGAAATCTCACTCTCTTTTTCTTTCCAAAGATACAATGCTCATAGAAATCAAGATCCAAATCTTTCAAATCTAATAACTTACCCTTAGCCTTTAATATTTGCATTCATTTTTTACTCATATGGTCCAATTGGTTATGCCAAATGCATGCATCTGAATCTAAAGTAGATAATACAGAAAAGGAATCAGTAATATAGGTAGATAAATATAATGTTCCTACCTTCTTACCTCTTGCCACAACAAAATCACCCTTGGTGACTTTCCAAGAGTCTCCTGTAAAAGTAACCATGCAACCAGATTCACCTAGTTGCCCTGCAGAAATAAGATTCCTCCTGAGGCTTGGCACATGCCTCACATCTTTCAATACCCATGTATTTCCATTCTGAAATTTTAGATGAACTTCCCCTTTACCAGTAATACAGCAAGGTTCATCATCACCCAAATAAACATGCCCAAAATTGCCTTGGACATAATTTCTGAAATAACCCTTATTAGGAGTTACATGGAAAGAAGCTCCTGAATCTAAAACATGTGATTCAATTATATTATCTAAAGAAATAATAAGAGTACCTTGCATTACTTTTGATGAAGAAATATTTGCTTCTTTACCTTTGTCTGGTTGTTGGTTCTCTTTTTCGTTTGACCAACAATATTTCTTTGCATGTCCTTTCTTTCCACATTTCCAACAAATAATTTCCTTACTTCTGGATTTAGATTTGTTATCCCTTGACTTTGATTTCCCATTACTCTTACTCTTTGATCTCTCCTTTTGCTTGTCCTTGTTTTCTACATTCAAAGCATTTCCAGATGATGGATCCTTTGTACTCTTCCTGCAAATTTCTTCATTCAAGATTATACTAACCACATCATCAAACTTCAAAACATTATTAGCATATGTTGTATTACTAACAACCATTACCAAGTTATCCCAACTATCATGCAAAGAACATAAGAGTAAAAGTGCTCTTACTTCATCATCAAATGGTATTGTAACCGATTTTAACTAATTTACATTAGATCGGAAATCATTCAAATGACTAGATGCAGATCCACCTCCATGCATCTTAGAACTAAATAGTTTCTTCATCAAATAAAATCTATTTGAAGCACTAGGTTTTTCATATAAATTAGCAAGAGATTTCATTAACTCTACCGTAGAAGCCGCTTCTGTAATATTGGAAGCCATGGATGCTGTCAAGCTCAATCTTATAGATCTCAAAGCCTTTCTGTCAAGAATCTTCCATTCTTCATCAGTCATCTTCATAGGTCTAGACTTCTCATCCAACGATAAATATAAATCTCTTTGATACAGATAATCCTTAATCTGCATCTTCCATAATTGATAATTTCGGTCATCAAATTTCTCTACCTTGTATTTGTTTTCTTTTGCCATTGTTGTAGCTCCCACTCAATCAGAAAACCCTCTGTGAGTAAATTTGTCACAAGCAATTTTCAAGAGAGTACACAATGACACAAGGTTTAATGGGGGAAACCCAAACTGGGAAGAAAACCCACTAAAACTATGAACTATGCTTAGGACCAATTTGTCATGCTTCTATTACATTAGTTTCAAGGTTGAGCTTCAACTCAACCTAGAGCTACAACTCCACAATTTAACTAAGTGACAAATTAGTTGGGAGGCTTCAACCTCCTATAATTTAATTAGCTTCTATTAATATTTAGTGAGCTTTAACTCATGAGGAAGATTCAACTCCCCAACTGCTAAGTTGCCACTTAGACTTGTTCTGCCAATTTGGTCATTCTTGAGTTACTATCTTCAACAGTTGATGATGACCATATATTTTCTCTCTATCTTTGTTGCCCTATCAACTTCTAAATTCTTCCCCTTATCAACATTTACAAGTGTTCTCTCCAATTTCAACAAGATCTACTTGCATGAAATATACTTCCTAAGACTTGATCTGATTCTCACTTCAATCTATGTATATGTACTGATGATTGGTTTTACTGCTTTGTTTTAAAGATCACTTCTAAGATCTCTGCTCACTGGTTTTCCTTATTTATTTTATCTATCTCAGTCACTATGATCTGCACTTTGACACTCAACTCACACCTTTGCATCACTCCATATGCCCTGTAGCAGTTTGATAAGATATGTCTATATATTTATTCCACATTGTCTTTCCTTTCTTCAACTTTCATACAAGCAATCCATTTATCAATTGCTTGATCATTCAGATCTCATATCTTCATACTCTACCAATTGCCATTTTTCCTTCTTTTCATTCACTTCCCACAATACTTTGTTTATCTCATTCATTGTACCTTTCATACTTCATAACCTAGATAACAATCTAAACATCCAAAAGACATATTTTAGTACAATCTACTATGTGTGTGTGTGTGTATCTCACTCAACTCTCTTTCTTATTCTACCCATACATCAATATCTTCTCTCTCAGACACTTCACAGTTATGATGTGTCTTTATAGAAAAATATTTTAATGTCTCTTCTCATGCTACTGATTTTCAAACTTCTCCTGATTTTTTTCTCCTCGAGCTCTCTACTTCAAAAATTATTCTATATACCATATCAAGACAAAAATGTGATCATTTTGTGTTTGATACTCTTATGAAATAGTAAAAAAAAAATCAGTTATCCTTGAGACTCCAAGAGTCATTTCAACTTCAAAACAGGACAAGCAGGAACTTCATTCGAACTGTGCTCCTTCAACTATTCATTTCAACACAATTTGACTTCTTTTGAAGTGCAAGGGGCTCTTCAACTTAGCTATTGAAACACCAAGAGACCACCATGCAAAATAAGACAAGAAATAACACGTTCATCTTCCTCAATGATCTAAGAAGAATGTGATAGTTCATATTTTTAAAATCATGTACCTTTTAGTCTTCTACAGTTTACATATACTTGGTCTTGAAGGACTTGAAATATTTCAGCCTCCAATCATTGTCCAATCTCATTGGCATAATCCTTTCCACTGAACGTCTAGTTCAGAAGACTCATATGCTCTTTTTGATACAAGAAACAACATTAAATTCATCCCTTCAAGGCATCATGAAGTTGTAGAACAATTTTGAGGATATGATTGACAAACACTCCCAGCCTTTTACTTGTCTAGAGCAAGAACAAATCCTGATACTAACTTCTGTCTCTGAATTCCTTGTACACGTAGATGAACTAATATTGTTCAAGATAAAACATGTATGTCATTACCTTAGTTACCCTTATTTCATCATGAATCAACTAAGAGAAAAGACCATAAACTTGACCAAGGCATTAATGCTTCCCTTAAGAATAACACCACTGAAATAGGTCACTTAAAGATAGATATCTTACACTTATGAACTCATGCTCATTCAAGAACTCAGAAAACTATCAATGCTTATTTTCTTCATGTCATTTTGATTCATCATGTGATTGTACTGAAATCTCCAAAAAATTGACAAGAAGAGTGAGGATTGTAATTTTACCAGTCAAGTATGTCTGTGTGGGAGGATTACATTTGATTCTCTACCTTTGGAACTTAAACCAATTTAACCATTCACTTCTACTTGATTTGACAACCCTTTGCAACTTATATCAAGCAAATCTTTGACTTGAACTTAAAGAAATTTTAGAAAACACGAAGAAAACATCAATATCTCATACTTTACACAGTTTTAGATGACATAGTCGATTAAAGCTCATTCCATACTCTTCCAAAAGAAAAAATTCTTCTTACAATGGATTGAAAATTCCCTCACAGAGAAATTATCCAAGTTTCATAATTTTTTGTTGGCTAAAATGGGAGAATCGAACAAAACACTCATTTACAAACCCTAAATCAGAGTATTTTACTAGTCATTGACCCAAAAAGAAATTTAAAGCTATTTCTTCAAAAAAAATCATGGAAATGGAGTATAAAAGCTTTTGAATGCTCTTACACCATATTTCCTTATTTCCAAAACAAATAGATTCATTGACTTGATGGAATTTTCTTGGAATAGATCATTGTTTACATGCAAAAGTTGAGAACTAATTGTACAAATGATAGATTGAGAAAGAGTCCTTGATAAGCAACATGATCACTGCTTCAAAAAAAGTGAATGAATTTAATTTGGATGATGTAGATCTTAAAACTCATCATTTTTGGGTGGATTTTTTCTCACAACACTTAGCTATGGACTTGAGTTGGCATGATCTTCAAACATGATAGTGAAGAACTCCAACTAGTAACCCTGAATCTAGTCAACCTAGAATTTCAAACATGTCATTTCAAATAAGAGATCTCACCCTCAAAACATGTCCTTTACCTTCTGATTTACCCTATATACATGTTTCCAAACTGATCAAAGCTTTGAAATGGAAGGTAGGTCTCTTAGGACAATGCTTTGAAGTGAATTGAGCCAAATGTTCTCTAGGAAAGTATGTGCCAGCAAGGTTTATATGTTTGACTACACCAAAAAGTCTTGAAGATGCTCAACCACATTTCCATGTACCTGTGGAAGAAGTATAAGCTCTTATTTAGCAATATCTTCATTGAAACTAGTTAGAACATTTACATGTCAGGAGCATTCACATCAAGATCAGTGACAAAGGCAACAATGTGTACCTTCAAGAAGCAAAGCCTTATAAAACCTTCTGAGCATGAGAAACACCATGAATGGACTATGAAGATACTCTAGAAATCATTAAACAAGACTTGGAGACCAATTTCACGTTTTTTCTCTTATCGATTTGGTGCACAGCCCAGGAAAGAGAAAAACTGCTCCACCAAAATGCTCATAAATTTTCAACTACACCTCCTTTTAAGAAAATTATTTTTACACGTGATTTCTATTCTAATTTACTCCAAAAATTCCTTCTATTGTTTATTCGAAGGATTCTCTATATTTTCACTTGAAGGCTAAGAAGCCAGGCAACTAAAAATGAGCTTTTCAAAAGACCTATTTTACAAAAAAAACTCACATAACTTGCTCAAATGACCTCAAAATGACCTGAAATTTTGCATGAAGCACCATGACACCTTCCTCCATCATCTCCCATGATTTTTTTGAAAAGGATAGGTCTGAAATTATCCATCCCATCTCATTTGCATGCAAGAACACTGCTTGTTCTCAACACCATTTATGACCAACATACAAAACTGACTCCTAGGGGTGAGATGAGCCTAACCTTTTCTCACACATGTTATGGATACTCTCTTAAGGCTTATCCCATGCTTTTTCTAACCTGATATTCCCACTCTTGTACTCCCCCTTTGCCATCAATGCCATTGACATCAATAATAACAACCACCAATGCAACAAGGTGTAACATCATTTGCATTATTTTATTTTTGGGATTTGATGCACTTTAGTGTTTTTGTAGGTCATTTGTTCATTGCAAGTTATAGGTGACATTTGCAAGCTTGGTGTGACATACTAGCAATAAGAAGCAAAGGACATTGAACATCTCACAACCCAACAAAACTAGTTTTCACAGCTTATGCACAGTCACGGGTGCCCATAATAGGTCTACAATGCCCCAGGTGCCCCTGACCCTCCATAGGCACCCCATTCCAACATATTCTAGCACCTCTGTGTTTTTTTGAGTTTTATTGCGATAATTTGCAATTTGGATTTCTCAGTTTGATAGTTCTATACACATTTAGGATCATAGTGAAATAACTAAGACATTTTATCTTCTCATTTGCACTTAGAGTTTTAAATCTTAATTTCTTATTTACTTGGTTCAAATATGTACTTCATTGTTTACTCATTTACTGCTACATTGCAATTAGATTTAGACATCTATAAATTCTATATTTGTTTAATCATTTGGTGAACCCAACGATTCAAACCCTTCTTTTTGAATATGGCCTCACCTTATCGATTCATGGATCAATTTTCTTATCCTTCTTTCACTCCTACTAAATTTTCTAGCATGGTTGTTATTATTGCTGATTTCATGCAAGTTCATACTAAGCATCCTCGTTGATTTATTATGCCTATGGTTGATCCTAATATCAATGTAGT
This sequence comes from Taxus chinensis, assembly GCA_019776745.2. Taxonomy (NCBI): domain Eukaryota; kingdom Viridiplantae; phylum Streptophyta; class Pinopsida; order Cupressales; family Taxaceae; genus Taxus; species Taxus chinensis. Next base: position 3,453,603 of record CM034151.1, on the reverse strand, counting down.
AACTACTCACTGCACTTGTACTCCTACGGATCCACCCGTTTCTTCCCACTACCTATAACTTTTGCGGCTCCACCTACCACCTCTAAGGGCTATGATATCATTGAGCAACTTAATAATACACCAGCCAAAATATCTCTCTATGACTTATTGCACAATGCGCCTGATTGTCTTCATACACTAGAGGCATCCTTTCGATCTATTCACTTTGAAAGTGATAATTCCTCGATGGCATTTACACACCTCATTCAGCACCTCCAAAATCTTCCACGTGTTATATATTTTACTGATGAGGACATATCGCCATCTACTATTGAAAATCCATGTGCACCTTTGCTTATCACTACTATCATTGGCACCATTTATATCAAGTGTGTACTCATGAAAATGGATTTGTGGTTAATTTATGTGCTCGACATTGCAGACAATCTAATTGCTAAGGATTCTAATCTTATTCGTGGGTATGATGTAACTACTCGCACGTACTTGAGAACTACCACATTACCTATACAAGTTGGACATAAGAATGTCCCTACAATATTCGTCATTAGCGATACCTTGTTTTAATTTAATCTCTTGTTGGGTAGACCTTGGATTCATGTAATGCGTGCAGTCCCATCTATTGTTCATCAATGCGTCAAATTCCTACATGATGGCTACGAACATACCATTGATGCCGACCTTGATCCCTTTAAGTTCTGTTACATAGACCCTATGACCACTATGCCTATCACTACCTCGTAGCCTATTCCATATAGCAGTATTGACACATATGATATCGGCCAATCCAGTGCCTCACCATATTTTTGCACCACTCTGACCACTCCATCTATTTATACTCATACTACAACTATTATTTCACCTACTGTGTCTAATCCAATAGCTACTACTGATCCATTCGTTGATGTTCCTATTGCTCCTACATCTAGTATACCTCCCACCAACATCCTTGATACTTCTATCTAGCATGACAATGTCACCACTGATGATTCTGATGATGACGTCGATGCTATTGAACTTAGTGATGACAAATTGTGCAATCTCAATTTTAATCCTATTGATGTAGATGACTCATATTTCAATGACACTTTCATTATTGATGGCCCTGGTGAATACAAATTCAAAACACCCCTTCCTTCCACTAATGTTATAGTACTTTATCGAGGGTATGTTCATACTTTGGACGTCATTGCACCTTCTTAGGGGCAATCTACATCTGCGCAACCTCTTTTCACATGGACACTCTTCATAAATAACTCTTATTGGCATCATATTTTGGTGGATCTTACTTGCTCTGACACTATTTTCACATATGATGGCTTGACGTGGCTTGGTTTTTCACTCAATGATATCTTACCATAGTCTCATTCATTTCATCTCTATCATGGATGTGTCCATATTACGATTGCCTATGGTCTTCATGTTTTCTATCTCACAGTCTTTGTGGCATGCACTCCTCAGAATTCTCCACTGACACTTGGGCAATCTTGGTTAGATTACATTGGGGGAACGTTGGACCCTCACCTTACTAGCATTACATTTCCTATTCCTTTCGACCAAGTTTCTATTTGCAATGATTCATCTTTAGGCTATTCACAAAATCTCACTCATTGGTATGCACATGGAAGTCCACCAACACCTTTCACCGATAAGGAATATACAACACACATGTACAATTTACGTCGAAATGGCTCCTTATATGATCCACTGCATAATATTATTACCATGTTTTAGACGCATCACTGATTGGCTTCAATCAAGACAATGATGATCTTTTAGACAATTTTACCTGATCATACTTATCATCATCCACTTGGGGGGCATCATGCTTAATATTCTTGTTATCCATTTTCCCCCCTTGGAAAAATGGACAAGTTGAAAGATTTGGACTTAGACATTTTTGGGGATCTGTTAGCATATGGATTTGCACGCATGCAAATGACATGCAACAATGTGAGAACGAAGTCCCTCCTCAATGAAGGTGAGGCTGCCTTTATTGAAAACCAAAACTACATTTACATTTGTACATTCAAAATTGTATGTGGGGGTGTTTTGGAACATCAATGGAAAGAAAAGTGAATGAGGGAAATGGAATAGAATGAAGGAAATGAGTGGAATGGAATGAACTGAAAGAACATGCAAGAGTTAGGTAAAAATAGAACCTAATATTGCATGAAGAGGAAAGATGAATGACCGACACAAATAAAACAGAGTTTGAGTTAGCCAAACAATAATGTGTAAAAGGGAATACACATGAGCAAGTAGATAATCAGAGCTTGATCATTGTGAACTAGAACAACTGATTAATAACGTTGACAATAAGATCAAATATAATATTTGCATGCAAGATTCAAAACCCCTAACATCTAATGAACATAACAACATCAAATGTTACAAGAGACAATGAATGAGACACAAAGTTTGTATTCCATTAACTCCAAAAAAAAATTCACAAAAGAACACAAAGTTTCTTCCTGAAACAAAGCTTGCACAAAAGTATTTTCTTCTCCTCTCTCAAAGTCACCCTTTACAAATGAGCCCCTCACTTCCTTGTATAACCCAAAAGTTGGTTACAAAGTAGTTAGGGTTTTACATGATCATTAAATAAGGCACTTAAGTGACCTTTGACTTTTTCAACAACTTTATTAAAGACAACCCAAAAGTAGAATTTACTTAAAATATCCATTGTTTCCTGAAAACAAATAACAACACCTTTTAAAATATACAATAATAACCAGTGCCTTATCCATTGAAATGGGGTCCACCTATCTCAAGCGTATGAGAAATGAACTCTCCCACTTTGTTAGATACCAAGAAAATCAACTCCCTACACTACCAGTGAAATTAGGATCTGCCGCTTTTGCCAGTTGAAAGGATCTAAACCTACCCAAAGTTTCAAACATCTTTTCTTCTTCTGGAGGTTCACTTGGTCGAAGGATAGCCTCACAAAATACCTGCAATTCAAGAATTCTACTTGGCATATAATTTAAATTAACAATTTTGGATTGAGCATTCTCAAATAAGTTCTTCAATTTGATGCACCGCTCCATGGAAACTGACGATAAATTGTTGGTAGGAGTGTACATGTCCTTAAACAATTGTGAAAATTGTTCTTCCACCTGCTCCGATGAACACCTTTGATTATGCTTATTTATGAGGTTACAAGGAATCTCAGCCATCAATTCCTGAATCAAGGAGAGTGAAGTGAAGGCTTCATTGCACATGCTGTCATAATGGGTCATAGAATCTTTGAGAAGTGTTTTTCTTGATTTGAGATGTAGACACCAAAGAAAACGTGTCCCTCGATGTTCAAATTTGAGAATTCCTTCAATAGCTAAAATTGAAGATTCCATACTTGTCATTTCTTGTAAACTGGGCAATATCTCATCCAAATTTGATATAGCAGAAACAAAAGTTTCTTTGAAAGAAAGAATTGGATCAAGACACACACTGACATCTTCATGAAGCTTAACTGTGGTCTTGATCATTCCCTGGCCTAAAACAGGAATCTCTGAAAGCCAAGTTTTAGTGACATGGCCCAATGTGTTTATTTCCTTTGACAAATTGAGAGTATCTTCATCTGGGGCAGCCACTGCATTAGGTACTGGGAAGGTGGATGATATGGGATTTATCAAATGTTGAACATATTCCACCAATTGATTATTTTCAGCTTTGAGCCGAGAGTTTTGAGACTTTTATTTCTCAAGTCTTTTTAGCACGATATCAATTGAATCTCGAGCCATCGCCATGTTAGTATTTTGTGTTGATCTCCTGAGCAGAAATTGTGAGACTTTAGAGTCTTGGAAATCCATCTCCTTTGCCCCATTGTGAACGAGTGGTGTTGAAATATCATTGAAGTGATTTATGAATTCGTTGACACACACCTTAGCGTAGTATTTGGTCTTTTTTGGAGTGATGGATTCTAACATTGACGCAATCACTTCCAAGTTTATCACTATTGGCTTAATGACCCTCTTTCAATTCTTCAAGATATCATGTAGCCAAGTGGGAACCTCTCCAAGTACCTCATTATACATGGTTCTCATGTTTTTTGGGAATTGATCTTCATCACACTAAAGGGGATCACCTTCGGGTGTTGCTGAAATTGGATCTTCTTGTTCTGAGAGAGATGTTGTCACCATTTCCTCCATTTGTGGTGGTTCTTCAAATGTAGGCGGGGAAAGAACCGGATCATCAACTTTTGGTTGAGAATTTGTGACTACTTCCACAAGTTGGGCTGGTATATTTTGAGGTACTTCATTAGCGAGTTCCACCTCCAGAAATTGTGTGATATAGATTACAGGTGCATGTACCTAAACAAATGCTCTGAATTATAGTGTTGTGTTGTTGATTAGGCCTAAAGAATTAGGGCAATCATGCAAAGACGAATGATGATTGGAATGAGAAATTCTTAAGATGTGCTCCTTCCCCTCCTCCACTTGTCATTTTCTAGACCTTCTAGATAATACGGGTGCGACAGGAGGAGTATTTTCTTTCCACTTCCTGCGATTCTTTGTAGTTCAGTGTTGTAGTTTGCAGCGTGAGTTGAGAAGATGATTTATTAATTTGTTTGTTCCTCTTTTCATTGTAGATGGATGGTTGTTTCTCTTCACGCACAGTCCTCTTGTGATGATCTGAATCCTCTTCAAACCAAATGATACTTACCTCGTGAACTCGTTAGATCCATGTCTCTAGTAATACACAATCCCCATTTGACCAATTAATCTTGAGTGATGAAGATGTGGAAGATGAATCAAACGTAGGATCAAGCACGTTGGAACCATCATCAACAATTTCATGAGTTGAATCTCTGACTTTGAGGGTGATCATATGATCTAAGGTGAGCATCAAATGGTCTCAGCGTCAGACTTGAATTTCATCCGCACACCCCTCTAAGTGATCCTCTATTTGTGGTACATGTTTGTACTTTTGACCAAGTGTTTTCTCCTTGAGGCCAAAGATATCAAAATCGAATCTCCATGAAAATAGATGAAGTGTGTAGATTTCCATCTCCCTCCCCACGCTTTTCGTAGCTTGGAAAAAAGAACATTTGTAGACTATGATTGAGATAGGGAAGCAAATGTCGGGTCGATTCCTATCAGTGAGGAAACTATTGACGGAGAATAATTGCCGTGACAACTTCATGAGAACCCATTTTTTCGCTGACTTATCTCGAGATCTTATATGGCATTCCATTGAATCCACTGATTCATATGTAAGAGAAATTCTGGTATTGAATGAACTAGGTTCCCACTTGTATAATTTACTTTTTCACCACCTCTGAGAACATTTCTTGTGGGGTTTTGCTCAACATCCAAATGACGAAGAACACGAATGTGTCGTTGACATGATGAAAATGAGGCAGAATCACCTTGAATTTCAGTTAGGGGTAGAATTGGAATACGTTATTCTTGGAATCATCCATCGTGCCAATATTTTCCAATCCACTAAAGATCCTTCTTCTCACAATGTTATACACCAGTTACGATGTCATGTAGAAATATCCCATCATTTTGAATTCAATCAACTGCTTATGTAATTTTTCATTGATGACGGTGGCCCAATCAACATGTAATGCTTGATCCAGAACGATGAAAATGAATTTATACATCCATGGAAGGAAATGACGCATAGAAGGAAGGCCAAAGACCTACCTGAGAAGTGTGATCATGTTGCTAATTTCCTATTTGAAGTTGTAGTGCGGAAACACATTCGTGAGACGATTTGCACAAGAACGTTTCTGAAGCAGCCAAATTTTGTTAATCATCTTTCGACATGTGAGAGGATTGTCATCCCAAAATCGTGTAGTTTCTTTGGTCACTTCAGTGGCTTCCTCCCATAGTGGGATCCTGTTCTGAGGTGCATGGTCTCTTAATCAGGATAGGCGCGGCTTTTCCTTGGCTGGGCGTGGAATTTTAATTTTCTTGTTTTATAAATTGTTCCTTTTTTTTCTGTCCTACGTGGAATTCCTCCTGGGCTAGGCACGTGGTGGTCTCTTCTTGTTGGGTGCATGTATTTACCTTTAGTCTTTTTTTAAAAAATAGTTCTTATTTATCCTAGGCGCGTCTCCTTTAGGCTGCTTGGAAAACTGCTTGGAAATGCGAGGGAATTTATGTTTTTTTGTTGAGTGAGAGATCCTTCTTTGCAAACGTGGGTTCCTTTCTCTAGCACGTGGGTCTGCTCTTTTGGCTTTGTTGTGCGTGGAATCTCCTTAGTTGGGCACCTGGAGAATGTGTGAGCTTCTTTTAATTTTTTAAAAACTATTCCTCTTTCTTCCCATGTGGGATTCCTCCTTTCTCTACCCAATGCGCAGGCTCAAAACAAATGCCTCTTTTTCTTTTTTTTTGCGTGGGAAATTTTAACTGTTCCTTAGCATCCTTGGGAAGCTGCAAAAATGTGGCTTTTTTCTTCCTCTCTACAGACAAATGCGTGGAAGATTAATGGATGTGACAAAATATTATGTCCTTTAGGAGAAATAAGAAGCAAAGCTTCACACAACTTTTTCCAACGAATTTGACGAAGGAAGTTATGGGATTAATCTAACTTCCTCTCTTCCCAGGTAGTGGGCTTAAGTGTCAGGGGGAAATGGGGAAAGCAACAGACAATTTCCAACGGGAATGGGTTGGCAATCCCCGTTCAATTTCCCCATGTGGGAAATTGGGGAATTTCTTGCCCGTTAGCCAATCTAGGATTTGGCAATTGGTGGAGAAAATCCCACATGCGGAAAAAATGAAGAAAATTGCCAGGAAAGGGGAAATCCGAGTTTGGGAAGCCAAATTGGCATTCCCCGCAGTTGGAAGCGTAAGCTTACTTCCTCAGCAATAAAAATTTTCCGAATGAACTTTTAATTTATATTTATTTAATTAAATACTTCTCAAGTTATTTAAAAATCAATTTTATCAAACAAGAATCAATTGATTAATTAAATATTAATTAATTAATTTTAATGTATTTTAACATGATTTAAAGCATGGCGGGAAGAATTCTTGCTCAAAAAAGACGAAACGAAGACCGAAATGATCACAAAAATGAGACGATCGCAACGAGGGAAATGAACCACGCAAAGTAACACTTTTCAAAATTTTCAAAATTTTCATTTTTTTATTATTTTTAAACAATTTTGCGAAGTCAAAATTGACTGATAATAGGATCTTAGCGGAGAACCTGCAAATTTAGTATGCCACAGATTTGAGTTGCAAATGGAACTAGTTCTTTGTGGAATGTACGATTCACAATGCAAAATAAAATCCATGACGTGAAAGAGTAGTTTTTTTGTCACTAATGCAACAATAAAAGGAAAATTTGAAATGCGACTAAGGTTGGAAGTCATGAAACACTATCCCGATGTTCCGCAAGTTTCCCAATTTTAGTATTACGTAGTTTCCCCATAAGCTGTAGAACAATTGAGCACATTCGTATACATAATGTCACGTGAGGAAGAGAGTTATATCTCCTTGGAATGTTGGAATCATAATAAGACAAGGTGTGGAAGTTTTCAAAGCCACAATAAAAGCCGTAAAATATCCAAGGCCACGAGACATTGAAGAAGTTGCAGAATGAAGAAAACCCTTCAGAGTCTTCAAAGATGCGTCTAATTTGAAATCCAAATGATCAACCAATCCACTAGTCAGAATTAATGGGAGTATGGGCACCATTCTTTACAACCTGTAAAATTTGATGGCATGCGATAGGAATCATGTCAGGTGCCCACACCTTCCTACAAACATCAATGATGATCGATCTTTGATGGTTGAATCCATCATTTTTTGTGCCTCTCTCTCTCCCTCTCTCTTCTCCACTCATCTTTTATAAATATAGAACCATGACATTATAAAAAGGGGGGATTCCAAAAAGGTGTAATGGAACTCAATTGAAATTATTCTAGAACTCTTCGAGTTGCAGGCCTTAGATTTCGACATTTTGCGAAGCGATTCTTGCCTTATTTCTTGCTTGTAATGAATTGTGCATCTTTCAAACAATAGAACCCATGTTTTGTGGCTCTTTCTGTCCTAGCTCATGTTGTGTTACATTTATTTCCTTTCATTACAATCATAAATATATTGTGCATATCTTATTCTCCTTGAAGGATTTAAATTTGTTGTGCTTCATGGAAATGATGTTGAAGAATATAGTTCGGGAATGTGTCACTCATGCCTGACCTCTCCCCTCTCTATTCTTCCTCTCATTTTTCACTCAGTGGAACGTATCCATCCTTTCTTGGTGTTATCACCTTTATTAATGTAGGATTTCCCTTTCCATTGACTTTTCTCTCTCTCTCTGGTCTCTTGGATTGTTAGAATAGGAATAGATGACTGCATTTTCTTCATTGGGAGTAGTTTAGCATTAAGTTTAGGTAGAGGAATGAGTCTTCTCTCGAGGTTGATCTCATTTATGCAAGTCCCACACTTGTGAGATCATCCAATGTTAGCAAAGAGTAGGGATATGCAATGCATAATCCTAGGGTGCTACTTTTTTGTGATAACAATTCCCCCCCTTCTCACACTAGTAGTTGTTGCACATACTATACACTTCACACACATCATACAAATCGTGATCCATATGTATCATCATTACCCGATGACGCATTCTCGTGCTACATTTCATGCTTGACTGTTGAGAGAATCCTATACACATGAGCCTCACACACTACACACCTCAAATTTCATGCATTCATCTCTTTCTACACAACATCTACTATGCACATTCATGACATATCTTTCTGGTATCTACTTCTACACGTTGTGGTCATTTCCCTATAACACACTCTAATTCCATGGTCCATGCTCAACTTCTAAGGTTCTACATCTCAAAAGGACCTCACCACACTCACGTGTTCACACACTCAATCACTCTTAATGCTCTATGATTCACAATCACATATTTTTTAGTACTATCAAACAACTTCCCAATGACGCACTCTTATTTTATGGTTCATTCTTAATTATTGAGGGGGCATTTATTGATGAACCTCATTATCGTGCATACACATCCACTTGGGGGGCATGCGGCTCCTACCACACTAACACTACATTCCATTCCATCTCATCTACATCATCTTGCATATCTTGGTCGCATTTACTCTTGTTTGCTTAGGCTTACTTGTACACTTTATTACACATGTTAGGTAGATATTTTGTATGTCATTATCTTATCATATACACATGCACATTCACTTGCTTTCTATTTGCGATTATAGATTCTACATATCAATACACACAACATTGATGTTTGGTGCAGTACCTCTTACCAGTCCCAAAGCGGCTCCTAGGGGCATCCACTTTTGTACACATTGCATGTGTTATTGTTTCATTTTGTATAGCACACCATTATATCGATCATACACACTTTGACATACTTTCTATCTTTCTAACATGCTAATGGGTGCTTTATGTGCAACATTTTTCTTACAATTCTATTTGATTCCATGGTTGTCTGATTCTCTGCTTACTACTGTTTGCATTTGTATGTCATTGTTTACAGGATTTTCCCTATGTATTGCTTATTCTCTAATTACTTGCGACCTTGATTGTCTTGTGACATTGTAAGCGATGTCTCATATTTGAAACCCACTTTTTTTGGCCTACTATGTCTTCTTATGTATTTACATTGTCTTTTGCGTGCTTAGCTTATACATTTTCCTTTACATGTGTGTTTATTTTACTTTTACTAACACTTGTCTCCTAGCCACTTTGTTTACATGTGCCTTGGTTTCTACCAAACACACTCCCTCCCCCTGCAGTGCATAGTTTCAACACATCGGTCAGTCCTCCTTTGGGCCACATACTCCTCAGCGACATCACATGCACCCCAAATGAGGGGGCATCATTTGGGTGAATCAGTCACCCCATACAACAGCTCATGATCACTATACAACAATTCATAGTCACCACACAACACATTTCATAATCACCACTCAACACAGATCAATACCGGTACAACATAATCATGAGTCACAAAAACGGCCCAGATCCTGACTTGGGTTCTTACCATAGCATAGACACCAGCACCCAGACCTAGACAATAATGCTTGGGCACCCCTGACCCTTCCTGGACACCTGTGACCAAGGGGTAGTTACACAACATTTGTCAATTCATTACAGTCTACAACACTTCACACAACAACTTTTACAAAACATACAGTCCTTCAGCACTTGGCATACATGCATTGCACAACATTTTATACTTTGGCGTTGGATCAGAACTGTTCGAAATAGATCATATTTTTACACACCATTTGTTGTGGTGTTCACATTGCGGGAAGTAGTTAAAGGTTGGAGGATGACACCATATTTTTCTCCCTACACTTCTTCCATGTCTTGGTGTGAGATCGCCCAAAAAACTCACATACAACGTAACTGGCATGAGATCACCCAAAAAAATTGTTCTTCTACATCATCTACAGGATCCTTTCTACATTTTTCACTCATGACGGATCAGGTGCACATGTTCCTTTTTGCATTTTCACATATTTCTTATATATTTTTTACTCATTTTGATCATATACTCGCGTATTTGACTACTTGATCATTTTTCTCTTTTGTAGGCCCATCCTTATGGGAAGGGGTAGTCACATCACATCAACAACATCAATCATCGACACCAAAAACAAGCACAATCGCGACCTCTACACATACGCTCTTACCCTAGGGACATCATCATCACTTTTCACTTCCTCTTCTCTAGCTACCACGCTTCACATTTTTATCACTCCACGCTTTTCCTTGTCACTTGACACATTTTTCACCATTTATCTACGTGGTTATTAGGTACACATCTTTTATCTACTTTATGTTATCGAGATTTCACTCAACAACATAAAGTGGGGGCAACTGTAGACACTAAATCACGCACTTTGGGTATTTATCTAGTCCTGATCACATACTACTATTCATATGATTCCTAAGCAAGAAAAGTACTAATTAACCCATGTCTTTGGCCATCTTTTCTTGCTTTCTGTTATCATTCTTGATCTTTCACACCTTCTCCCCCAGTTTGTCTTTTCATACTTAGGAATTTCTCATCTTGGACACTAGTTCCCATCCAAGATGCCAGCGTCAAGTGCCCCAGTCCCCTCTGGGCACCCCCGACCTCTTTGTACTTTTTTCACATCTTTTGGGTCCTTTCTAGTTGCTTGGGCATCTTATCTTTTTGGTAGTTTACTTTTTCGAGGTTAATTATGAAATTTAAGCAAAGGAATCCTATAAATATAAAGCTATGTGATCATAATAAAGGACCGAGAACTAAGCATTAGCTATCACTACCTAAGGTTGCATTCAAAGGCCATTATTAAGAGCATTCAAGCATCCCTCTAGCATCCACACACAAGGGAAATGGAATGTTACTTCTGCATACACTTCATAGGAGGGGAATTTTATTCTTTTATGCACACATCTATTTATATTTCTTACATCTAGCTACTTGCTCGCTATCAAGTGTGAGACACACACGCGTCACCTAAGGCCCAATTCCGCACACACACACATAGAACTACATTGGGTCTGAGATGTAGTGCAACGCTCAGTCGTAAGATCACTTATTTGACAGTCGAGGATAGTCTGGCCCCTCATTTACATTATTTTCTTTTTTGGGAATTGATGCACTTTAGGGTTTTTGCAGGTCATTTCTTCATTATAAGTTACAGGTGACATCTGCGGGCTTGGTGCGACAAGAAGCGAAGGACAAAAAATGTCTTGCGGCTGAAAGAAACTATTTTTTAGAGATTTTGCACAATCACCTACCCAGAATAGGTCTACAATACCCCAGGTACCCCTGACCCTCCATAGGCTCCCCAATCCAGCATATTCTAGCACCTCTACATTTTTTTGGGTTTTATTATGACAATATGCATTTCGTATTTCTCAGTTCGATAGTTTTGTACACCTTCAAGATCATAGCAAAACAACTAAGTCATTTTATTTCCTCACTTGTACTTAGGGTTTTAAATCTTAATTGATTATCTTCTTGAGTAATTTTTTTACTTCATTGTTTACTCTTTTACTGATACATTGCAATCAGATTTAGGCATCTATAAATTCTATATTTGCTTAATCAAATTGTAAAATTCACATATAACTTGTAAAGATACGATGACCTGCAGAACCCTCAAACTACATCAAATCCCAAAAAGAAAATATGCAATATGGGGAGTTGGACTAACCCTAGCGGTCACCCTACTGAGTGAACTTACGACTCAGCGTTACACCACATCTCAGAATCCATGTAGTTCTTGTGCATGTGTGATAGAATTGTGCCCTAAGATTCCCTTGTACAAGTTCACATGATAGAGGGGGATAGCTAGATGTACTAATCTAAATAGATATGTGGATGACAAAATGAACTTCCCCTTCCTATGAAGTGTATGCAAAAAATGCAATCCCTTGTTCCTTGAATGAGTGTTAGATAGATGTCTTTGATGCTCTTAGAATGCCTTTGGATGTAACCTTAGGTGATGATAATAGATGCTTAGAGCTTGGTCCTTTATTTTGGTCACATAGCTCTATATTTATCTTATTCCCTTGGTTGAATTTTGTGTTGGACCACGATTTTCGTTAGACCAAAACCCATAGGTGTTAGTCTTTGATACAATCACCAAAGTTAGGATCTATGAGAGGCGATTAGTCCATGTCACGAAATTCACGGGGAGCGCTGGACACACATGCCAAAAATCTCCCCCTCGGCATTACCCAAGTGAGTTTCGAACTCGAGACCTGTTGCTCTGATACCATTTATTGGACCACGATTGCCATTAGACCAAAACCCATAGGTGTTAGTCTCTAATACAATCATCAGAGTTAGGATCTATGAGAAACGGTTATTCCATGTCATGAAATTCACAGGGAGCATTAGACACACATGCCAACATTTTGTAATTGACAACTGGAAGGCTGACCCATAAGAAAATAAGATGCCCAAAATATAAAAGAATCCCAAAAAGAGCGAGTAAGGTGGAAAGAGGTTGGGGGCACCCACAGGGGACGAGGGTGCCTGGGCGATGATGTCCTGGCTAAGCATTGGTGTCCAAAGTCATGAAAGATAAAGCAATAAAGCTCATAATGGGTTATAGGGTGTGTAAGACTGAAGAGAAGAGAAGAAACAAAGCTAAGAGGCCATATATAGCTATCAATTACTATGTAGGAATCATATGAATGCAAGTATGACGTTAGGACCTAGAAATGTACCCAAGCGTGTGATTTTGTGTCTACAATTACCCCCACTTTATGTTATTGAGTGAATTCTTGATAACATAAAGTAGATAAGAAATGCGTACATGATAACCATGTATAATGTGATGGTGATAGTGTGCTGAGGAGATAAGTGAAAGCCTAATGAAGCGTGGAAGCTAAGAAAGAGGAAGTGACCCTAGGGGTGAAGCGTATTGTGTTGTACCTGTTGTTGTGTTTGATGTAAGGCTACTTCTTATTGTGTATTAAGGATGGACTTGTAAAAGAAGAGTGAAAGAGTAATCAAAGTCATATCTCATGACAACTCTTGCAAAAGTATGTAAAAGTGTGTAAAAAGTAGTAAATGGAAAGTGTATAACAATTAGCAAATGGAAAGTGTGCACCTGATCCATGAAGAGTGAAAAGGATAGAAAAAGTCCTGAACTATTGTAGAAGAGTGAGTTTTTTGGACGATATCACGCCAAGAGCAAAGTTTTTTGGGCGATCTTGTGCCAAGAGTGAGTTTTTTGGGCAATCTCATGACAAGTGCAAGTTTTTGGGCAATCTCACGCCAACTGCGAGTTTTTTGGGCAATTTCATGCCATAGCAAAAGAGTGTTGGGGAGATAGGTCTAGTGTTACTCTACTTTCATGATTGCTTCCTGAATTATACATCATTATAGATGGTGTGATCCATGTTTAGTTTTGTATTGTTCCAGATGTACTGATTGTCCTAATTAAAGGAGATTAGAGGAGATTGCATGCATTCTATATTTTGAGGTCAGTGCTTGATCCTGTGAAACTGCTCTGTGAACTTTTGTAGACCGTGTTGATCTGAGAAATTTATTGTATCTAACCCCAGGACATAGGTGCCTAGGAGAGGTCAGGAGTGCCCAGGAACTAGTTTCTATAGCTAGGTATTGGTGTCTATGTTGAACTGAGGACCTAATTCAGATTCCAGGCCATATCTGTAACTATAGATTGTTATGTTCGTGTATTGAACTATGTTATGTTGTAGCTATAAGATGATGTATGGGGTGATTGATTCACCTAATGTATGTCCCCCCTCATTTGGGGTGCATGTGACGTCACCAAGAGAATGTGGCCCAAAGGAGAGGACCTGAAACTGAGCTAAAGTGTGTACCCTACAGGGGGAGGGGAATGTGCATGATGGAAACCAAGGCACATGCAAAAAATATGACTAGATACATGTAGTAGTAGAAAAAGAAGCAAGCATGTCATGGAAAAGTAGTGTAACAAGAAAATGTGCATACAAAAGAGAGACCGTAAAAAATGGGTTTCATACATGGGACATCACTCACAATGTCACAAGACAATCAGGACCAAAGCAACCAAAAGCATACCGTGTGCATATAAGACAAAGGGAATAGCCTGCAAACAATAGCATACAATAACAAAAAATGTCAAACAAAGTGTAACAAACAACCATGGTGGAAAATAGTCTTGTAAAGCAAATGTTGCACATGAAGCACCTCTTAGTATGTTAGAAAGATACAAAGTATGTAAAAGCATGTATAGATAAATGGAAAGTAGTGTGTTATTAAGAATAGGACGTAGTAAATCATTGGAATAATAACACTTGTGATGTGTAAGAGTAAGAATGTAGATACCCTCAGGAGCCTCGGTGGGACTGGTAAGAGGTACATTTCCAAGCACCATTACTACGAGTAATGATCTACATGAAGTTTGTATTCACAACTAGAGAACAAGTGAACTCGCGTGTGTATATGGAAAATATATTGACATACTAAGTATCCGGATAACATAGTATGTAAAGTGCAACATGTAACCAATATAGGAAAACAAAGAGTATGTACAACCAAGATATGCAAGATGTAGTGTATGTGATATAGTGTGATGGAATGATATGCAATATGAATGTGATAGGAACAACGTGGCCCCCAATGGATGTGGATGTGTATGAAGTGAGTTTCATTTATAAAAAACCCCTCAATAATCAAGAATGAACCATACAATAAGAGTGTGTCATCAGGAAATAGTTTGAAAGAGATGCTAAAAATATGTAACATGAAGTGCAGAGCATGGAGTGTAGAAGAGGTGAGGTTCAATTCAAATTTAGACCCTCAACAAAAAAGTATAAACCATGGAACTAGAGTGTGTCATAGGGAAATGGTTTGATAAAGATGCTAGAAATATGTAACATGAAGCAAAGAGCACTGAGTGTAGAAGAGGTGAGGTTCAATTCAGATTTAGACCCTCAGTAGTTGACTATGAACTGTGGAACTAGAGTTCTTCATAGGGAAATGGTTTAATAGTGTGATACTAGAAAGATGTATCATGAAGTACAAAGTGTGAAGAGTACAATGTGTGAGGTTCATGGATGTAGTATGCCCTTAACAGTCAAGTGTGAACCTTAGCACAAGAGTGCATCATAGGGTAGTATGATGATACAAAGTGTATAAAGTTGTGTAATGATGCTTAGAAAGATGAAGTATGAAGCACATAGTGTAATGATAAACACATGATGATGTTATGAGGGGGGAAGTAAACATGATGCCCCCCAAGTGTATGAGAGGTGTAGATCTAGTTGATGTTGCTAAATCGATTAATGTAAGGATTAGTTTGCTTGATAAAAGTGATTAGATGTTGAAGTGGAGGTTGTGAAGGGATATTGAATGATGAAATTCGAAAGAGGCCCTCTAGAGTTTGTTGGTCTTTCTCAGTGAATGATTTCTTATCTAAAATTACTAATGTTGTAGAAGACTTAGGAGGAAGAGGTGTTGGACTAATTTTGAGAGGTGGTTGCTTAGTTGGAGTGTGTAGTCATTTTTACCCCTATCATAAAAGAAAGGAACCCCATGTGCATTGATCTATCACCCAGCAAAAGTTAAGCGCTCACCCGAGGCACGCGCAGGTACCGAGTCTCTCTTTTATGTGAGTTTAGCGGGAAACATCATCTATGATTTGTGTGAGAGATTTCAGAAGGGAAATTAGGACATACAAGAACCATAGGGCTCAGAACGGCCTCTAGATCCTTGCAGTCATTTCAGACTGAGTACTTAACAGAATCCATAACATGTAGTATGATAGAAAGAAACATACAAGCATCAATACTTAGCATGAAAGGAAAGAGAACTCATAAGAGAGAAATATGCAGCTGAATCATTGATATTCATGTATATTTTATAACAGGCAACCTTATTACATCCATGGAACCATTACAGAGGGTCGCAGAGAAGCAGACCGCAATCATGCATTGCACTGGACTTAAAGTAACTAAGCTACCAAAAAGAAAATTTACAACCCCCAAGCCTAATGCATCCTCTCCCGAATACAACTATCCACTTGACTGAGTCCTCACAACATTTTTGCAGAGCTCCGCTCACTCTCTATTGATCTCCTTTTGTCTCTGCAGGTGCTTGTATTTATAGCTTTCCTGGACTGCCAACTCGCCCTCCAGGGCCCTCAGATCCGGTGCCAAGTGTCCGAATGTGGTCCTCCATGCGAGCATGCTTCTCCAGGCCCAAGCTTTCCACTTTATCCCATGTTGTTCTTCTAGAAGATTCTATCGGAGGCATGCTCCTTCCTAGGCCAACCTGTTGCTAGGCTAGCATCTTATCCATGTGCAACCGGGTCATGCTTTTCACGTGTTCTACTCTAAATGTCCAAATTGACTAAGTCCTAAACCCTTGGTTCTGTCTTTGCACGTCACGCGCCACGGGATTCCTCAAACCCTTCTCTTGCGCGCTTTTGCTTTGCATGCCATTCCATAACTGGGACCTTGTGCACCTATGTGCCTTCATACTTGGTCAATAATCCAGGGGTCCAACATCACCCCACACTACACCTGTTCTCCATCCACAGAAACACTCCACTTAACCAAGATGTACCTTGCCTTAAGGAACCAAGATGTATTCTTACATTTTGTAAAAGAATAAAGGAATGAAAGACTTTGGAAGAAAGGATGACTGGGGGGGCATCAACTCAGCAAGCTAGGAAAATCCTTCCGTAAGTCTACCTCCAGCTTGTTCCATATGTCGACCTCGCTCTGTGCCTTCTGACAGAGGTCACCGATCAGGATGCTCACCTCATCAAAACTTAGGCCAATACCCTGGGTTCCCAAAGTGTCAACGATCTTCTCCATCTCCTTTCCCAGGTCTTCGAGTGTGTCCATCCTCTTGGTAATCTGAGGGTATAGTTCTTTCAGCTGGGCCTTGATTGAACCCCTTAATGTTTCAATCACCTCATATTTTCTATCTACTTCGGCGAGGACATTGTCTCTCTTGCCCTGTTTCCTTTATTCTTCTCTTGGAACTCCTTTAGCTCCACTTCGAGTGTGGCGACCAAGGTGCTTGCTACCTTATCCCTGTCTGCGCAAGTATCATATGTGGCCTCAGCAGATTGGGCAGTGATTTTAACCTCTACGAGCACCTTGCTATACTTAGCAACGAGTGCTACCACCCTCAACCTATCCTCTTCCTTTAAGCAGGCGAGCCACTTCCTCTATAGACTCTAGGGCCAAAGGTCATCTCTCCATGGTGAGGACGCGCGTTAGATCTTCTAAGCATTCCAGAATGGATGCGTACTTCTGTGCGGGTGGTGCTAGGTCTGGGTGCTTTAAAATGATGGCACTCTTGATAGACTCCACCTTCTTGTATACTTCCTGCACCTTTGTCTTTTCATCCTTTAACTCATGCCTTAGCTATTCGCTGATCAGTTCTTCCTGTTTCAAGCTCTTGGCCTTCTCTACTAGCTCCTCTTCTTTCTTCCCTAGATTTCCCTCTAGTGCTCTTATACTGTCATTACGTGCAAAGAGCCTAGCCTCTGTCTCGACTGTGACCTTGTTGAGCGCATTACAGACCTACTCATCCAAGAGCTCCTGGGCATTTACCAAAGGATTGGCTCCCTTAGACTTTGGTACTATTATGATTGCTCCTTGGCAGAATTTGAAGTCTGGCTCGTCAATGTGGGATTCAAACGCCCAAGAGAGCATCTTCTTCATTCTGGGGTATGCACCCTCCTTTTCAAATGACCCCATGGCTAAAAGCCTTTCTGTGGGTACAGTGCTTTGGAACCACACGCGTAACACCTTCTTTGAGTCATCAACGTAACCCATCACTTGTCTTTGTTCTGTATCAAGGGTCCTCCTACCCGAGTGCATGCCTTTGGGAAAACTCACTGTTAGAGCGGGACCTCCTCCCATGTTGTCATGCTCCTTTTCAATGTTTTCCTCCTTTCCTTCCTTCAGCACTATGTCAGCGTTGCGCTCCAACTCTTGGTCTACTAGGGCCTCAAGCATTTTCTTTGCCTCTCTCTCTGCTACCTCAGTGATCTGCTCCTTTTTGAAGCTTATGGCTTCCTAATTTTCCATGCCAACCTCCTCACTCTTTCCCATGTCTTGGGTGCCTTCCTCATCCTGGGTACTCTTGTGCTGCATGAATACAAACTCCTATTTCTCCTCCCCGCTCTCTTCTCCTGAGTCGTACATGCTGAAAACATGTGGCTCCTGGTCTCTTTCAGGCTCATCCTCCTTGCTATCATCTTCTTCACTCTCATCTTCTCTTCCACCCATGTACTTCTCCAAGCTGTCGGTCTCCTCCAAGTCAGCTTCCTCTTCCATCCTCTACTTTTTCCTGAGAGGTGGCTCCTTGACAGGGGATTCAGCCTCTTCCTCTTCCTCAGGTGACTTTTCCTTGGTGAGGGGTTTCCTAGGTGCCTCCACTTCTGGTGTCTTCTCCTTCACTGGGGACTTCTTTCTCTGTGTGTAAGTACTGGGCTTGGCACTCATTGTTGGCATGCTCACTGTCTGAGCAGTCTGCACTCTTGGTGCTTCTTCTTCTTCTCTTCCCCTCTTCTTGGGCACGGGCTTCTTCCTACCCATGGGATCGTCAGGTATGGAGACATCATTCTCCAGGTACATGACCTTCTCAAACTTGGGCCTTATACGGAGGTATACGCACGCACTGGATCCTCCTGCAATGGGTAGCATTATCAGCCTTGTCATTTGGACCTCATGCGACATGAACCTTTCCACGTATGTGCACTTTCCACTGGGGTAGTTCAACCTTTTTCGCATCTCTCTGTGCTCCCGGTCTAGACTTCCTAGTTCCAGCTTTAACTTCTTGGATTCCTTAAATCTGTCTACTCCCACTTGGAAGTATTGAGCTATGAAAGTGAAGGGAAGCTTACACCATGGGCTCCATGATTCATCTACCAGCCTGAACCCACCCAGGCAGAAATGTTGATATACTGCAAATTTGGCTTCCCCTTCAATGACTGCTGGAAGTTGTTTAGGGATCCTCCACTCTGCCCCAAACGCATTCCTCAGGTGCGTATACCACTTCTCCAGTCACGCCTTGTGGGGTGCTGTCATTGTGTCGCAGGCATACTTCTCAAATATCTTCGCGGGTGAAGGATCCTCGGAAGGGTACTCCCATATAAATTTGTCCAATGCATCAGGCACTCCAATCTCTGAAAATACGATGGTTAGCGAGATGTTGCCGAAGAGGATTCTTTCCCCCTCCTTCGTGCAATAGACAATTTCCTCCGTGATGTGTATAAATAAGTTGTAAATGGTGCCTTCTGCAATCTTCATGTAGACATGTAACCAAGGTTTATTGATCCGGGTCCATCTCTCTTGGCCATTCAGCTTTGTTACCAGATGTGCGGCCATTTTCATCACTGGGTCCTTGATGTCTGAAATGTCAAAGTACCTCGACCCCTTCTTGCAGGCATATTCGTTGATGGTTTCCTGAATTGCCTCCTTGTCGCTCAGGTCATCCTCCAAGCTGTTTCCCTCACATATGAGGCATGTGAACTGAGAGATGAGTTGGGGAGTAATGTGCATCTTGCACCCTACAAAATGGAAGTAATATTCATGTATCCAGTGACATTAGCCATTGGTATAGGCATTTGGGTTATCCAAAATAGGGTAACTCATAGAGTTGCAACAACCCTGCCTTCTCCAATTTGACCTTAACATCATCATTGTAGATGGGCAAGCCCTCTGGTGTCCGTTTGTTCATGGGGCACACTAACTCCAGTGCCATTTCTTTCTCAATCATGTTCATTCAGTGGTTATAATCACTCACAGGCATGTTCCTCAGGTGGGACTCCCACTCCTTACCCATCATTACCCCATCTGGGTATTGCATCTCTGCATACCACTCTTCATTCGTATTGCTCACGTCAGGTTCTTGCTGCTTGGCCTTGGCCTTGCCCTTTCCTTTCTTGGGTGTCATTGTCGAGGTCCTCCTATCACTTCACTCCCTCCTTGTTACTCTATTCTTCCACTTCTTCCAGCCTCAGATCTCAAATCTGTGATGAAAAACCTCTCAAACCCGTGCCCTAGTTTGTCAAACCCTAACTGGGATAAAACTTCCACAAGACGGATGCCTCCTCACAACTTTTCTCACGCCCGTGTAACCCCTTCCTTCTGGTTTACAAATTCAAACTGGTTGCTCATGCTTCAATCTCATAGATTTTCTTCACACGATTGAATCTAGAAACCCTAGTTTGTAAAACTCGCTTCTTTCTCTATTTCGCAAAGTGAAAATGAAAATGCCTCGACCCTTTACTTATAACTTTTCTCTTTTCAAACATTAAATGCTACTTCACCTACCACCATACTTTTTTCATTTAATGCAGCTTTTTCAAACAAAGTCCATCTTCAACGCTTTCACTTACACGCCCACCTGTGTAAAAACCCCTCCAACCTTCTGGCGTGCAACCAATCCAACATGATAAGAGACTCTTGCGTGCGCGTAACCAACGCCAAAGGCACTTCTTCTGTCCTGATTTTTGCTCTCACCTACCTCGTGTTGCTTAATGCACTTTATCCTTAGTACGTGGGATCTAAAAGTAGCTTTGTCCTGACACCAACCATCCTTTCATCTTTTCTCTCCACACACCTCTTTTAACCGGGCCATTCAACAGGGATTTTTGACACAACTTCCTTAGCACTCTAACCATACGCTCCTTCACATTTCTCCACCCCACACTTAAAACGATGTGTGGTCCTCTACACACTCACAAATTCTCCAAAGTAGGAATAAGGTTACCGGCGCCCAAGGCACAAAACAAAACAACAACACGAAAGGGAAACACAAGAAAGGGAAATGCATAAAGGAAATTTCTAAACTAACTGGAAAAACTACCTTATTTACAAACACCAAGAAGACTTATTTATAGTAGGGCTTTAGCCTACTCCCATTGAAGTGTCCAGGAAACTTCATCCCATCCAGCGCTTGTAACTGGAACACGCCCGAATCAAGGATGTATGAGATTGTGTAAGGACCCACCCAATGGACTTTCAACTTCCCAGAATGGCGTAGAAACTTAGAATCATATAGTAACACCATCTACCCAACCTCAAACTTATTATTTCTAATGTGGCGATCATGCCAAGCCTTCTGCTTTGCTTTTTCTACTTGTTTGGCTCCACCTGGTGAGTGATCATCTCTCATCTAGCTTCATTAACTCCTCAATCCTTTCTTCCAGTGCTTGTTCATCGGCTAACCCTCCTGCACGCGCTATTCACAGAGAAGGCAACATGAATTCAACTGGTAAAATAACTTCCGTGCCAAACACCAACTGAAAAGGTGTGGCTTTGTTCAGCCTTTTATATGTTGTCCTATAAGCCCACAATACTGCTGATACTTTGTCATCCCAATCTTGTCTTCCGACATCACAAATTTTGGTCAGGGTATGACTCAGTATTTTGTTGAATGCTTCCATGGTTCCATTTTCTTGTGGGTGATAGGGTGTAGTCTTGTGATGAGCCACCATGAACTCTGATAACAGGATCCTCATGGTATCATTCAAGAAATGTGTACCCCTATCACTAGTCAAACTCAACGGACACCCATACCTTATGATAATGTTCTCCCACAAGAACCTTGCCACTGTGGCTATTATGCAATCTTTAGTTGGAGCTGCCTCTGTCCACCTTGTCAGATAATCCATGTAAGTGATGACATAACGTGACCCAGTCCTACACGTTACTGGTGCAATAGGCCCTACAAAGTCTATTGCCCACTTTTCAAAAGGCTCTGTGCTAGGGATACGGCGCAAGG
The DNA here is from genome assembly GCA_019776745.2 of Taxus chinensis. Classification (NCBI taxonomy): domain Eukaryota; kingdom Viridiplantae; phylum Streptophyta; class Pinopsida; order Cupressales; family Taxaceae; genus Taxus; species Taxus chinensis. Next base: position 3,431,391 of record CM034151.1, on the reverse strand, counting down.
CATTTCATCTCTCCTTCCTGGTTTGTTAATGCATTGACAATGGTCACATGCTTTACAATAGAATTTACAATCCTTGTATAGGGTTTCCCACCACAAACCTGCCATTAATATCTTACGCGCAGTGGCGTCACCTGCATAATGCCCACTCGCACTTCCTTCATGTGCTTCCTCCATGATGGCCAGTCGCTCATGCTCTAATACACACCTACGCAAAACTTCATCACGTCCCAACTTGTATAAGTCTCCACTGATTAACATGTAGGGTGTGGTGTGTATGGCCAACTGCTTTTTCTCTAAAGTCTTCATTCCTTTTGGTGCCACACCTTCCTTTAAAAATACTACAATCTCTTCCAAATCTGAGGGTGTGCGCTGTAACCTAGAGAATTGTGCATCTAACATTGTTTCCTCAATACTCTGCGTGTCCTCCCCTGAATCAATTCTTGACAGATGATCAGGCCCATAATTGATTTTCCTAGGCTTCACTAGAACGGTAAACTCAAACTCTTGAAACAACAACACCCACCGACATATGCACCCTTGTAGAATAGGTTTGTTCACTAAATAATTTAATGCCATGTGGTCGGTGTAAAACACAAAGGGTGTTGCTAGCAAATACTACCTAAACTTGAAAAGTGCATAGATCATTGACAATGCTTTGCGCTCAGTTGTGGTATAATTATGCTCTGCCGGTGTCAGCTTTCAACATGCAAAACACAAAGGATGATTAACAATCCCTTCACCTGGCTGTGCAAGCACTGCTCCAATGGCGGTCCCTGAGGCATCTACATGGACATAAAAGGGCTTGTCCTAAGAGGGAAAACATAATATAGGTGCGGTGACAAGCCTATCTTTTAATGTATCAAACACCCTCTGCTACGCCTCTCCCCAATGGAAGGCACTTTTATGTCTAATTAGCTCCTCTAAAGGTGTGGCGATCTTAGCATACCCTTTGATGAATTTCCTATAATAGCTCATATGCCCAAGGAATCCATGCACTGCGCTGTGGCTAGTAGGCTCCCCTAATCCCACAATAACCGCAACTTTAGTAGGATCTACCAGCAAGCCCTCCTTATATATGATATGTCCCAATAAAGTCCCAAAGGGTGTAACAAACACACACTTCTTAATGTTGAGGGATATCCTCAACTGCCTACACCTCTCAAACATTAACCTTAAATTGTCACAATGTTCTTTAACCAGACCATATACTATCTAGTCATCCAAATAGACCTGAAGAAATTTATGGATGAAGTCCTTGAATGCTTGTACCACTATGCGCAAAAAAATAGCAAGCGCATTCTTCAACCCAAAGGGCATGACCGCATATGTAAAACTTCCCCACTCGGTGGCGAAAGTCATCTTCTCCTGGTCCTCCTTTATAATCCGGACTTGGTGGTACCCTGAAATTCATCCGTAAAGGAATAGGTTTCACGCCTAGTGACTCCTTCCAAAATTTCTTCAGTGAAGGGGATCGGAAAATGATCAATGACACAAACTATGTTTAATTCCCTATAATCCACGTAGATCCTAATTCGCCCATCCATCTTGATGCTAATTACCATCGAACTTATCCACTCCGATTCTTCCACTGCCTCAATGATCCCAGAAGCTATAATTTTTTCTATCTCCTCCTTAACCTTCATGCGCAAATTGGGATTCATCCAATAGGGCCTTTTCCTAACCGGGCGCACACCGTCCTTTAGTTTTATCTTCATCTCCCCCAAGGAATGGTGAACGCCTTTGAGCTCATGGTACCCACACGGGAATAAATCCTCAAATTCACGTTACAGATCAATGATCTTAAAAACTTCCTTCTTCGACCAATAATCTCCAATAATAGCTTCCTTAGGTTCTTCTCCTGAACCGATGTTAACCTTATTTTTCTTTAAGGGTTCACGGTAGGCGCGCGTGCGAGTATCAACATTGTCCACTACCTCGTGCATCCCTGCAGAATGGTTAACATCTAAGATTTCTGATTCCTCTCCATTAATCACATACACCAACTTTCCTTTCTCTTTTTCCAAACACGTGCGCTCAAGTTGTAACTCTTCTGTTTCCTCTACTTCTTCTTCAAAGCGCGCCTCCAATCCCGGTTTACCTAGTAATTCCATCAACCTATCTTCCATCCTAGCACTATCCCCCATGGTAAGGCGCTTAATACCCTACAAGGCATTATCAACTAATGGTTTGGTACACCGATACTCAAAGGTTTGAATAAGGTCAGCGGCGAGCTCTTGCCAATTCCTTGTCTGGCGGCGTGTCTCCGAATGAATATACTATGTGTACACGCAACCATGTAGTGTAGAATAGAACTTGTGCACCCAGAGGGATGGTGGCAAGGCTTTCGCACCTTCTCTCCAGACCCATTCACAATCCTGGATATGGAAAGAGGCGGGCTCCTTCCCATGGTACTCCTTGATGATGGTGGGCACATTGCTCCTAGAAAATCTGATAGAGAGAGCAATTCTTACCTCGCGCCACTCTAAAAGGCTCTCCTGATGTGTATCCCACCACCGTGCTGTTGTGCTAAGCAAGACATAACTTAGCATCCCTCTCCATTCCTTCTCATTCTTCCACTAAGCTTCCAACTCCTGCAGAAAGATCTCAAGGAAGGCTCCTCCTGAATATTTGGGTAGTTCTTTTCCCCCAAGGTGCCGAACCGTGTGCACCTTTGTTACCTTGGTCACCAACCCTCTCAACTATCATCCCATCAATTCATAAGTCCCATGCACCCAATTGTCACATGCCAGACTGTTGGTATCACTTACTGACTGAGCATCTTCAAACTGGATAACCCTGTTAGTAGGGTGTATCATCTCTAGGTCTCTGATTGAGTGCACATATATCTTGTCTAGAACCTCTTCCCCCAACGGTTCAATATAGGGTGTCGACTTTCCATTAGCCAAGGGTATAATGACCCATTCCTCCTTGTTCTCGAAGTTGATGTACCCTTTTTTGAACCGAAAGTCTGCATTGTTCTTGTAACACCAAGGGCACCCAAGTAGTGATGGGAAATTGTCTGCCTCGATGAGTGCCAAGACTTCAAAGTCCCTAGTAAATTTAGCTCCCTAGATAGTAATAGCTGCATCCTTTAAGACACCGATGGGAATTGCCTTAGTTTTTTTTTCCATATACAACACATTCAAAGATGGTTGTAATGTAGGGCTTCCCATCTGATGTCATGCATCCAAAGTTAGAACATTAACCTCCACGCTTGTGTCAAAGAGGATATTACTGAGGAGCCATCCATCCATAACTGCATTCAATGTGATCTCCTTGTCATAGTCAAGGCTGTGAGGGGGAATGTTCATGTGCAAGACCTACCTCTCGCGCTCTCCTCCGGTGCGTGGTACCTTCTCTCTCAACCATGATCCTAGCAAGGGAATGATATTCTCCTGCCTTAGTGCTACGCCCTTAACCTATTACTTGTATTAGGATATGAGTAGCTGACTTGTGGCTTACCATATCATTTTATTATATCATTTATACTTTCTCATGCTTAATAGGTCAGCCTTGGTGATGGCCATATCATATGAATAGTATATATAGGGGATTATAGGTAGTATCATTATCATTTGAGCATTTGAGTCTTGTTATATGGTTTGGAGGTTGCCCCCTCGAAGTGGCGAAGCTATTCTAATTGCATATTGAGGTCATTATTCTGAAATATTGTGTTATTTGGTGCTCTACTGTTGCTCTTCATCTGAATTATACAAGTAATTTCATTACAAGTGGTATCAGAACTGCAATGCGGGCTGAAATTAGGGCAAAAACCCTAATTTTTTCTTTCCGCCAAATATTGTGAACCAGAGCGAATTGGTGGGAGATATTTTTACCAGAGTTGTAAATAATTTAAATTAAGGTTCCTTGAAAATTTCAGACTCTTTTGATTTATTTTACAAAAGTTATTACAACTTTATGGTTTTTCATAAAATTGCTCCCTAGGGTGCAAATTGTGGAAAAAATTTAAGTTCTTTAGATTTTCGGAAAGCTCTCAAAAAACTAGTATTAGTATCTTCTCTGTGTTTTTTCCTGTTCGGCCGAAATTGTATCAAAACCCTAAACCCTAAGATTTGACATCATGGCAGGGCCTTCCACAAGAGCAAAAAAGAATCCGGTTACTCCAGGTAAAACACCAGATAAAGAGGGGGTAGTGATTGAAGAGATGGAGTCAGAAGGGGTAAATACATATTCCTCAGCACTAGGGTTTACCTCAATTGATCATAAGGTTTGCCAACTTGAGTATGAGTTGCGAATTGTACAATCTGAGATGGCCTCTAAAGGAGACATAGCCCAAATCAATCATCGGTTGGATGATATCATGCAACATGTAAAGGGTAACCAGTATGGCCCAAATCCAGCCCATATCAACCAAGGAGGACCTTTAGTTCAAAATCATGGACAAACTAACCATATGGGATCACTTTTCCAGTCCCATCAGAATCAAACTTATCCGCAACCACGGAACATGACGCCGAAAGTGGATATGCGCAAATTTGATGGTAAGGATCCCCTGAATTGGATAAATCAAATGGAGAACTTATTTGAGTTACATCAAACACCATCAGGACAAAAGGTGACATTGGCATCCCTATATCTTGAACCCGACCAATTTGTTTGGTATCGTTGGTTATGTGCTCAGAGGCAGAAGAATGGTCTAGGTGTCACTTGGACAGTTTTTACCGAGGAGTTGCAATTGCACTATAGTTCCAGTGTTTTAGAGAACTAATTTAGTCAATTAGCAAAGTTACGGAAAATAGGATCAGTCAAAGATTATGTGCATCAATTCCAAAACCTATCCTTAAGGGTGGAGAATATTCCAAAAGAGAATCTGAATGACTTGTTCCTTGGGGTTCTTAAAGACCACATCGAGCATGAGGTACGAATGTTTAATCCAATCAAGCTGTCTGATTCTATTATCATGGCATGTCGTGCAGAGGAAAAAATTCTTTGTAGTAGGAGGCCACCTTTCATTAACACCAGAGACCGTAGTATCTCTTCCCCTTCATTTGCTAGGCCAATTAGACTAACTCCTCAACAAATGGAAGAAAAGAGAGAAAAAGGATTATGTTTTAACTGTGATAGCAAATATGGACTGGGACATAAATGTGCTGAGAAGAAGTTGTTCTATATTGATGGAGGTAATGAGGATGATGAGGAAGCTGAAATTATAGGAGAGGCTGAGGAACCAGTAGAAGATGAAGTAGAGGATCACCAACCTACAATTTCTTGCCATGCATTGTCAGGTATTAGTACTCCTCAAACACTCAAGGTTATTGGCTATCTCAAAAAACAAAAGGTGACGGTGTTGATTGACTCAGGGAGTACTCATAACTTCATAAATAGTAAGTTAGCTACCCGCCTCAATTGTTTTATTTACCCAGCTCCAGAAATGCAAGTTATGATTGCGGATGGGGGGACAGTCAAGTGCATAGGAAAGTGCCATAGTATCAAGATTTCCATGGGAGACTACATGTTAGACTCACCTATGTTTGTTATTTCTATGGGAGGGGCAGATATTGTTTTGGGGGTCCAATGGATCACAACCTTAGGTACTATTGAGATGAATTTCCAAGAATTGTTCATGCGATTTCATTCAGATGGAAGGACAATAAAATTGAATGGGATGGTAGCTAAGTCTCCACAGATTATTAGCTCTCATCAGATGCAAAAGGTTCTTAGAAAAGGAGTGGATGGCTTTATAGCAAAGCTATTTTCCATAGAAGTACAAAATACAGAGTCTTCAATGCCACCCGATCTTCAGAAGATTATGGATGCTCACTCATCTGTTTTTTATGCAATTCCAAAGGGACTACCACCAGTTAGGGATCATGATCATGCCATTCAATTTATTCCAGGGAGCCAACTACTTAACATCAGACCATACAGATACCCATATTCCCAGAAAAGTGAGATCGAAAAAATGGTGGAGGAAATGTTGAAGGCAGGTATCATCAGGCATAGCCAGAGTGCATATTCTTCACTAGTGGTCATGGTACGTAAAAAGGATGAAACATGGAGGATGTGTCCAGATTACCCAGAACTCAACAAGTACACCATCAAAGATAAGTTTCCTATTCCAGTAATTGATGATTTACTTGATGAATTGCATGGTGCTGTTTATTTCACAAAATTAAATCTTCGTTCAGGGTACCATCAAATTAGGATAAAAGAGGAAGATGTTCATAAAACAGCTTTTAGGACTCATGAGGGCCATTATGAGTTTTTGGTAATGCCTTTTGGTCTTACAAATGTGCCCTCAACCTTTCAAATCTTGATGAACACTATTTTTAGGCCTTTTTAAAGGAAATTTGTATTAGTTTTCTTTGATGACATATTGATTTACAGTAAGACATGGGAAGAACACTTACAACATGTAAATAACGTGTTGGAAGTTTTGGAGAAACATACTCTATATGCAAAGCCATCCAAATGTTCTTTTGGTGTACAAGAGGTAGAGTATTTGGGTCATATTGTATCCCATGAAGGTGTCAAAGTTGATCCTCAGAAGATCAAAGCTATGGTGGAATGGCCAAGGCCCAAAAATCTCAAAAATCTGCATGGGTTCCTAGGACTAAAAGGGTACTACAGAAGATTTGTGCTGGGATATGGTAGAATAGCAACCCCACTCACTGCATTGCTAAAGAAGGATGCCTTCCATTGGACAGACGTAGCCACTAAATCCTTTGAGCAGCTGAAGGAAGCCATGTGCAGCACCCCAGTTTTGGCTACTCCCAACTTCTCAAAAACCTTCATTGTTGAATGTGACACTTCAGGATCAGGATTGGGAGCAGTTCTAATGCAGGAAGGAAGACCAATTGCATTTGAGAGTCATCAATTCAAAGGAAAATATCTGCTCAAACCTGTCTATGAGAAAGAAATGATGGCTATTCTTCATGTAGTCAAGCAATGGAGGCCATATCTCATGGGTAGACACTTCAAGGTAAAAACTGATCACGATAGTCTCAAATACTTTTTGGAGCAAAGGTTATCATCTGAGGAACAACAAAAGTGGGTAATAAAAATGTTGGGTTATGATTTTGAAATCATATACAAAAAGGGTAAAGAAAATGTAGTAGCTGATGCGTTGTCTAGAAGGGATACATCCGCGGATGCCTTACTATGTGGAATGTCCATGTTGACGGCCGATTGGGTGGAGGAAGCAAGATTGGAATGGAATCAAGATAAGGATACACAATCTCTAATACAAAATATCAAGCAAGGATCTATGACATCTAACAAATTTGAGTGGAAAGGTAATGCCCTATGGTACAAGGATAGGTTATACTTGAGTAAAGATTCTCAGTTGAAGCATAAGATTCTTGCAGAGCTACATGCCTCACCTGTTGGAGGACACTCTGGGTTTTTGAAGACATATCATAGAATAAAAAGAGAATTATTTTGGGAAGGACTCAAGGGGGATGTACAAAATTTTGTATCAGAGTGTTTAGTGTGCCAACAAAACAAAGGGGAGACAATTAAGACACCAAGTCTGTTGCAACCCTTACCAATTCCTAGCCAGAGATGGGAGGAGGTCTCCATGGATTTCATCACCGGATTGCCTTGTTCAGAGGGTAAGAATGTTATTTTCATTATTGTGGATAGGCTCACAAAATATGCCCATTTTTGTGCCCTATCACATCCATTTGCAGCCAGTACAGTCACAGCTATTTTTTTGGAGACAGTTCAAAGGCTACATGGAACCCCAAAGATAATTGTGAGTGATCGGGATCCTATTTTCACAAGTAATTTTTGGACTGAATTATTTTCATGTTTGGGTACTCAGCTAGCTCACAGTTCATCTTATCATCCTCAAACTAATGGGCAAACAGAAGTGGTCAACAAATGCTTAGAGGGGTATTTATGTTGTTTTGTATCAGATAAGCAAGAAAGGTGGATTAAATGGCTACCACTGGCAGAATGGTGGTATAACACATATTTTCATACCTCTTCTCAAATGACCCCATTTTTAGCATTATATGGTTACCATCCACCTTCTATCACTTCCTCCTTGAGGGTGCAAACTAAGGTCAGAGATGTTGAGGAACACATTCAACATCAACAACAGGTTTTGGCTAGTTTGAAGGAGAATTTAGCATTAGCACAAAACAGGATGAAACAACAAGCAGATCAACACTGTAGTGAAAGACATTTTGAAATTGGTGACTGGGTTTTTGTACGTCTCCAGCCTTACAAACAGATGTCCCTAAAGCAACAGAAAAAGGAAAACAAACTTGCTCCTAAATATTATGGCCCTTATCAGGTTCTACAGAAAATTGGTAGTGTTGCTTATAAACTAGAGTTGCCTCCATCTTCACACATACACCCAGTATTCCATGTTTCATGCCTGAAGAAGGTTATTGGACAGAAATTTGAAGCCTAGACAAAGTTACCAGAACTTGACAAGGAAGGAAGAATCATTTTGGAGCCAGATAAGATTCTGCAAACACGTACTAAGAGGCTGAGAACTAGAGACATTAAAGAATATATGATCAAGTGGAAGAATCTGAGCATAGAAGACGCCACCTGGGAGGATGAATGTTTTTTGCAGCAACATCCAGGATTATTCAACGTTGAGGAAAACATTGGTTTGAAGGGGAAGGGCATGCTATGCCCTTAACCTATTACTTGTATTAGGATATGAGTAGCCGACTTGTGGCTTACCATATCATTTTATTATATCATTTATACTTTCTCATGCTTAATAGGTCGGCCTTGGTGATGGCCATAGCATATGAATAGTATACATAGGGGATTATAGGTAGTATTTCATTATCATTTGAGCATTTGAGTCTTGTTATATGGTTTGGAGGTTGCCCCCTCGAAGTGGCGAAGCTATTCTAATTGCATATTGAGGTCATTATTCTGAAATATTGTGTTATTTGGTGCTCTACTGTTGCTCTTAATCTGAATTATACAAGTAATTTCATTACACTTAGCATTCTACACACCTCCTTGACCTCATCCAGGTCATCCTTTGGCACCTCGACTCTCCTTCCTTGTTCCTCCCTCCTAGATTATTCCTTTAGACATTGGATTTCCCCTTGTAAGTTCTGAATGACATCCATGGTGTCCTGATATATCTCCTTTTGATGCGCAGGGTCTGGATACTTTCCATGAACGACCTACCCCCTTGAAACCAGGTTCCTCTGTCTTGGTATCTCTCTTTTGCACACAACTTCTGCCCTTGTTGTTACTAAGACAGGCTCCAAACCTGCATCCCGTGTTACCCGAGTCATCCAATGTATATCTACCTTCTTGATGTTGACCATTGTAGCACCATTGTCCTTCCAGTGTGCTGATTCATATGCTCAAACAAGTCTGGGCACTCCTCATACTTATGCTTCTTTTTACAGCATGAACACTGCAATAGGTCCTGGCATTCACGTTTGTAATGCTCCGTAGATCCATAATTGAAACAAGTTCCACGCGGGAACTCACTCCTTCCTCCCCCGCGGTTACCACGACCACAAGATCCTCCTCGAAAGCCTCTTCCGCGTGCACCTCCATCTGCACGCTCCTCATAACAGTGATCATCACCCTTGGAACTACTTGCAACGATGGTTTAGCACACCCTATGATCAATGGCCTCATGGATCTGATCAATGAGCCTAAAGTCCTTAGTATCATGGGTTGTAGAAGTTTAAATCTTGTAGTAACAAGATACATTCTTCCTGATTGCGCACTGCAGCAAGGGGCACCTACTTGCATTATGGTCCCCATGATAAATTTCACACTCTACCACCACAATGCGTACTATCCTCCAAGGGCAATTATCCTTAACGTGCCTATACGATGGAAAAGTAACAAGCGAGCATGGGAATCTATAAGTAACTCTTCCTCTCACCCAACCTCTCGAGGTCGTGCCGAGACAGCCGGTGGGAATGGAATATGCGTGAGGTAAAGACAAACTAGTTAGGTAATCTTATGTCTTCGACACGCACTAATGGGATATGCGATTCTAAGGCAAAGAAGGCCCTCCTAACCTGAATTGATGTGATATATCGGTCAGCGAGGATGACTGCCCGAAGGCTCTAATAAATATTGAGCTCTGGCGTAATCCGATCTATAGGTTGTGGGATACGTGGAAAATGACCTAGGATAGTTTCGTGTATGTCTCCAGACAGGGTCATAAGATGGATGATGGATATATAGGGGATTCTATGGGCGATTCTCTAGCCTAGTCCAGAAATCCTTAGCTTGATTAGCTATTATGTCTAGTGAGGATAATTATGCGATAATGGTTGGTGGAAGTGGAGAAGATCTAAATACTAATGTGCGTAAACCAACATCTACGTCTGATTGACCTGTGGACTCGTCGGGTTATGGGATCTGTGAATCACAACCATAAGTTCATGGTCATTGTGGACCTCCTATGGTCATGTGCGGAATTAATTCTTGATCCCTACTATCTAATAGTCGTATACCTTTTCGGCCTCTATATTTAGAACTAAAAGTTATGCAATCTTCTCAGAGTACCTTACAAGCGTTCTGGCAACTTGAATTCTTAGGCTAGTGTCTATGTCAATGAGGATATCTCCTGCATCTGGCTGTGGGACCAAAGGATCACAACCGAATGCTTGCTCTCTTTCAAGCCCTTCTACAGTCATGTAGATATCTATTTAGGGCAATCTGTAGTTTGGCTAGTTTGTCCAAAACACATGTGCTTGGTCATCTTCTATGTTTAATCCTCTTAATTGTGGGCTGATTTCTTGTAGGTCTGTTGTTGTTCGGAAGACTTGGATTCTAAGATCTTGATCTATATCAGTTATTGTTGTAACAAGATTCGGTTGAGGCACAATTGGCTTGAATACGTATTCTCTGGGCTTCCTAGGTCCCGCGATTGTCATACGAAAGAAACAATATAAATCTAACTAAGTTAAAGTAAACTTATTATACGAAGTATATCCACAACATTATATAAATTCCCTGTTTTTGTATTTTCGATAAACTATTAAACGAAATTGAAAGAGCAATTATTTAAAATATCTAGAAATTGACAACTAAACTAATAACGAAATTAAAATAAACAAGGCAGCCGAGTATAGCTACTTGCCTGTGTAGTTGTAAATCTATTCTAAATAACGAAATAACTGATCTAATCTATTTGAAAGACTCTCGATCCTACCTCAGAAGGTGAGGAATGAATCATAGTTTCTCAGAAACTATCAATCCCCACAGCTTCCCTGACAATATCGAAAGTGAGATTAACTGAAATGAAACGATTCACTATTCTATTTGGTATATTTTAACTAGAACTTTGAAAGCTTGAACCTGGATTTTGCAGAACAGTGGTGAATCCGATTGTGTGTGGCTTTGCCCCCTTAGTGTGGTCTCCTCGTTCCTTCGTGCTCACGTGAATCCAAAAAATCTTGCAATGCTAGCATTAACAGAAGTAGGTATTAGAACAATGGCAGCTTTGGGTGTAGATTGAATACAATGCGAGTAGGAGAGGGATAGCGTAAGAGAACAGAGCTTGGCTTATGCAATTCCTAGCGGGATTTATTGCAAGTCATACGACACAAAACATCCAGAACCTGAAACTATCATTCTTGACGAACAAAACCTACAACTCTAATGGCTTCAAACTGAAAATGAAACTATCCTATCTCAATTGATTGTATGAAACAGTAATAACACTAGCACAAGAAGATTATGTAGCTTCTAAATAGCAAAACAACACTAACTATGCATGCAACAAATAAAACTAATACAATTCCTAAGCAAGAACTGGAAGAGTAAAATTGAAATGAGAGAATGAGAGGCAAATTTTGAGGGGCCATTTGCTTGAAAACCAACTAGTTATTTATAGAATCCCCATATACCCAAAGGTGAAAACCAATTTGATCTCTTTTATCATAAACAATGGAAAAACACTATTCCGAGAGCAAAGGCGGTGAAAAAAGCTGGTAAATGTTGAAATTTTACGCAAGTCGCGATAAAATGAATGTTATGGAAAAACGCGTGAAGGACCGCCGCCCTGAGCGGTGGTTAGGGCAGAGGTTTCGTAATTAAAGACCAAAACGCAAAGGAAAAGAGGGGAGAAGAGAAAAACAAAGCACGCAGGGGCTAAGCGGGGCATGCGAGATGTTAACGTACACTTGGAGAGCTTTTCCGGATCCCGAACACCTTGCGAGGAGACCTGTATCATCATTGGGGCACGTGTGACATTGTTCTGACAGCGTAGTACCCTTACAATTTTGGGTACGCATAGTGCCCCTCTATTTCACAATATGTGCACCACAAACCACTACGAGTCACATGGGCTGAGTTCGTAGACAATTTTTCCAATTGCTTAGCCATAGCAACAATTTGAGCCTCCAAGAACAAGCTAACGCCAGTATCAACACTACCAACAGCTTCGGCGCGCAGGACAACTTCCAATGCCTCGCACGGGTCTATAAAAGTTTTATGAGATAGGGATATTCTACAATGGTGTGGGCAACCCCCCCAACAAACCATTGAGCATGTTGTGAAGGGTGAATGTCATATGAAAATTTTGACAGGAGGGTCTTGAAGCCCATGCATCATACTCCCATACTCTCTCCACCATTTCCAGTTGAATCTCCTTCAGGGTGTCGATGCTCTTTTGTTCAAACTCAGGGATGTGGAATTCTGCCAAGAAGGCATTCTTTAAAGTAGTATACTCCACCACCATTTGATAAGGGTCATATTTCATATACCAGCTATGTGTGTGCCCTTGCAACATTTTTGCAAACTGACTAGCCTTCCGCTCCAGGGTTGTGATCCCCTTTGCGCACCATAACAGATCACACTTGTGAACATGTTCTGCAGCATCTTCAATACCTATGTAATCTGGAAAATGTAAGGACATATCAAAGAAGACTTGAGGGGGTTGCTGGGGTCCTTGTCCTCCTAAGCCAGAGCTTTGGTTTCCTCCGATGTTTCCTTCGCCCCCCAGATCCACCAGGTCCACCATGTCCTGAACCACCAGATCTACCAGGCCCACCAGGTTATGAACCACTGGATCCACCAGACCCACCAGCTCCTAATCGTCTTGAACCACCAGATCCACTAGGCCCACCAGGTCCTGAAGTGGTCATGCCAAGGGTCCCCACAGTTCCATTGAGCTGTGCACGCACGGTCTGCGACAATGCCCCACTGCCAATAGCATAACCCACGCCACTCCCACGGTTTACAGCCATAGAAGTCCCAAACGAGAAATTATACCTCCTGGGTGTAGAATGATCACCTCCAATGTAACCAACTGGATTAGCAATATTATCCCCCTAATCTGGAAAACCAAGCGCCAGGGTCTAGTCATTAGGTGGGCTCAGATGTGCGCCAACGGTTCTTCTTTCTCCACGCGATGAACTCTCATTAGAAGCCGAAGGGGTTTCTCTCACGCATTTGCCAAGATGGGGTCGTACAGACTGCTCAGGTTCCACATCCTCAACATGAACCTCAAGTCCTTCCCATAACGTCTGCCTCCATAGATCCATCACACTTGCAACCTCGCATTTTCTAGAAATCTCCCTTTCATGTGCTTCACTATACTTGAGTTGCCTCTCTTCCCTTTCTTTCTCCATCGTAATATCTACCATCTTCCTCCACCTTAGCTTCCTTGCCCAGTGCTCAGAACAATTTAGCTGGCCATTGGAAATGCCTCTAAACTCATGGTCACAATCAAGATATTCATTGCCAAAGGAATAACATGCTGAAATGATCCTCTGGGCTCCCTCAGGAACTCAAACTCAGTAACTTCCGGACAAGAATACGTGGAAATAGCTTATTCCAGAGTGTAGCTAGCTAGCACTCCCTTCCACCAATGATCCACAGCATGAGTCCACATTAGATCTACATCTTGCAACCTCTAGTATTCCTCTTGGGTCCATGTGTATGATCTATAATACCAGCTTGATCTAGATGCATATGCTGAGAGCCATTCATACAATTTAATTAGGGAAGCAACATAAAAAAGTTCACACAAATCATGGTAGAGGTCTCTTCGGTACCCATCTGTATGCATCAAACTCAAATCCAGTGCTGAATCTCTGAGAAAATTCATCCTCCATACTCTTGAACCTTGATTCAACACTTTCCAAAGTTAAACGCTCTATCATCACTCATTACACAGATCATGATGTATGCCATGTCTCACCACAACTTCGAAAAGAGGTCCCAGCAATGGAACCAAGATGTAGTCATTTTTACACCCATCAAAGAACAAGGAAACCCCATATGTTCCGGCCTATCACCCAGCGGGCACTAGGCTCTCACCCGAGGCACGTGCGGGCGCCGAGTCTCTCCTTTATGTGAGTTTAATGAGAAACATCATCTATGATTTGAGTTTAAGATATTTGAGAGGAAATAAGACATACGAGCACCATAGAGCTTAGAACGGCTTTTAGATCCTTGCAGTCATTCCAGAACAGAAAAGTGCTTAACAGATTCCATAGACACTGTACACCAAAATAGAAAGGAAGTTGTACAAGCATTCAATACTTAGTTTGTAAACATGAAATGAAAAAGAGCTCATGAAGAGAGAATGTATGCATCCGAATACCATTAATGTTCATGTATATCATTATAACATTGGTAACCTTCATTACATTCATTAGGAACCATTACAGAATGTCGCATAGAAGGGCAGACCGCAATCATGCATTATAACCAGACTTCATAGTAGCTATGCTACTCAAAAATAAAATTTATACCCCCCAAACTCTTGATACATCCTTTCTTGACGCTTAAACTACCCAAGCTAAACAGAGTCCTTGCATTATTTTTGTAGATCTCCACCTTCTATCCACTCTTTTTTTCCCCTTTTCTTTTACTTCTATAGACACTTGTATATATATAGTCTTTTTAAACTGCCAACTCATTCTTCTGTGGCCCTAGATCTGTCGCCAAGTGTATGAATGTGGTCCTCCATGAGCGCATGATCCTCCAGGCCTGAGATCACCACTCCTTTCCATGATGTCCTTCTAGAAGCTTCTATCACATGACTATATTCCATCCAGGGCCAACCTGTTGTCACAGGTTGACACCTTATCCACTCGCAATCGGGTCATGCATTTTCACTTGCATTACTGCCTGGATAGGTCAAAAATGGACTAAGTCTCGAACTCTTGGATTTTCCTCCATGGGCGTCGCACGCTCACGGGCTTCCTACCAAAACCTTCTACTTGAACCCTTCCCTATGTGCCTTATCTCGCACACTTTTTACAACTAGGACCTTGTACGCCTATGCGCCTTTTATGGACTTAGTTGATATTCTCAGGGGCCCAAAAAACTATTTTTTAGTAAATAGGCAGTGTTTGAGTGAATGAAGAAGGAACATTAGAAGTGATATCATGATGCTCATTAGACATAGATGAACTATACTTGGGGACCTATTGGGATCCCACATTTACCGAGATGAAGGATGTAGCATTTTGTGTAGGCTTATATTTAGGGTGACCACTAATGAATTAAGTGGTTTGGCCACTTTTTGTTTATTACCAGCATAGTAATGGTTGGTAGGCAGGTTATGTCCATTAAGTTTAGACGGATGGTTGTAATGATGGAGTGAGCCAAGTATAGCTTGACGTGAAGCCGATATTGGAGGATAGTCATAAGTAAATGGTAAATTGAGTCAATTGGTCAGTGAGGAGTCGCAAGTAGAATGTCATGATATGCAATGAGCATGGTGAGCTAAACTTAGATGCAGGTCAGCTGAGTAATGTTGAGACTTGAGGCTCGGTAGGTATGAGTTGACAGGTAAAAAACATGGTAAATATTAGGATGAGTAGAATGAGATTCTTAGAATGATTTAAAATAACATGAACTTGAGATCCCAGCATCCTATAGTGATGGTGAAGTTCAAATTTAAGAGATGTGATTCAAATTTCAAAAGCTTGATAATGGTAACATGAAATAAACAAAGGCAAATCTTGAATTGACTCCAAGACAGGTTAATTAAATGGATGATCATCGACCCTTGGGTCGTCAGAGAGCCCCCCAACCATGACACTTACTTTAGTGGGTGCCCACCCATTGCGATAACGAGTGTATGAATGATCTAGGGACGTTTGCAGAATACACCTTTTAATTGGGATCCATTTGAAGTACCATCATTGGCACTTAAATTTGAGGATTTGATTAGGACCACATGGCAGAGAAGTACAATGAGGATCTAAGAGTCATCTTGAATGTTGTGTGCAGACTCATATTTTTGTCAGATTGCCAAAATAGGATTTTAGCGTGCAATAACTTCTACATATTGCACCTTTGTTTTCAGCGTTCAACATACCTCCAATGCTAAAGTACATCTTGGACACAAGCAATAAACTAATGCATATGACACCCTAATTTCAATATATTTAGAGAGTAGAGGACTTAGCTATACTAGTGCTTGATTCAGAGTAAGGGATCATGACTGGAGAACTGACGAACACGAAGGGAATACTGTCGCAATTGTGCACGTTAAATTATGGAGTTTTCGGATGAGCTTGGACTGAGTCGAGGGTGCCTAGATTCTAGAGTCTGCTTATATAAGCATGGGATAAAATACATCAAGCCCCATGCATAACTAGTACCCTTCTCCTCTTGTAAGATGCGAAAAAATTGGTAACATACATGTGAGACTATCGCAACCTCACCACCATTCACCTGTAACCTACGAAGAGATGATAACCTAAAAACCCCTCAAACTACTATCAAACTTCCGCACACACCGAAACTGACTGCAATATGTCAGAATCTCATTTAGGAACATAGCTCATGAGCTCTTTTTCTACCTGCGATACACCCACCCAAACTCTCCTAGCATGGAACTCATATGATTGTGGCACATCCTACTAGTAGCACTTAGATTCTCTCCCTAACAAGTGTGGAAATCGCAGGATGTGATATGCATCCTCTAGAGTCATCGTCATCTCCCTTATCGGGAGACAACATGTGCAAGTATCGAAACACCATAGCTCACATGATGTTAGTAATCATATGTATATTGGGGGGGAAATCCATGTCACTAATCTCATGCCAGGAGTGTTGTACACACATGCTCTATCTAATAAATCCCACCATGCATCATTACCGGAGTGAGTCTTAAACTCAAGACACTAAAGTGGTCATATGATAGGCCCCAAAAAACTCTTGAGCATGCACATCTTGTTGCACAATAGACCAAAACCCATAGGTGTTAGTCTCTGCTACATATCAGTCCCACAGTTAGGATCCTACAAAAGGTGATTAGTCTCGTGTCATGAAACAATCATGGGGATCCCTGTGACACACATGCTAACATACCGGTCATTGTCTCATATCGTATGGAACTTGTATGGTTATGTCCTTCTGCTTGGTGAAAGCCCTAGTCGTTAGCAACCCCAAATCATACTGAAATGTGGTAAAAATGAAAATTTCAAGCAAAATTTAATATAAGTCATATTTTACTAACCATATTTGTATCAAAATAGGCTACTTACCTAGCTACATCCATTGTCTGGGCAAACCCAATGGCCTCTCGAGCAACTCTCACTTGGAAGATGGCCATAGTTTGGATATTGTATCTCAATCGCTTACTGTAGCATGGTTTTCATCTCAAAATTTTCTAGAGCTATCAATGGCTTGTCAATTATAAAATGCTAGAATTATCATTCACTATCTTTACTAGTTACCATTATTTCTAGTAAATTACTAGGGTCCTTATAAAACCATGACTGTCTATTTATGTTGTTTACCTATCCACCAACTTAAGCATAGGTCGGGAAGGTCCCGCTCTTGAGTTCTAACCCATAGCTTTAGGAGCCTAGTTCATGGACATTTTTGGAGAACCACTTGCTAAACGATGTTGAGTGCCATCATATTCACTCCAGCGAGGTTACGCACACTATCGAATGCTCAACATTCGATACACCTATATCACAAATCTTGTCAATAATTATTAGAGTTGTGGCCATTTTCATACTCTGACACCTTAACAACAATGAAAATGGAGTCTACCACCATCTCTTAGGGGACAATCTATCGCACTACACACTCTACTTGGTATGTTCTCCTGTTCGAATCAATTGTCCTATGCATGCCTCAATATTCGTGGGCTACCCTCCTCGCTCAACAATGGGGGGGGGGGATATCTAGGGTATCTACATACATAGCCAAATACCCCTCCGAATGGCTAATTTGAACAAGTGACCCTCCAAATGATGAGTCAATTTCAATTAGAGCCACTAATTTAACTCGTGATGATCTAATACCTCAACACAATGCTCCAATGTTATGGCAGCCTGTGCCTAAATACTTGTGATGTAATGTTTTGGTAACCTATTGTTTCACCTTTTGGCATATTTTTTTGGGTTGTAACTTTATATGACCACTTTTTATTATAACGTCTTTTTATAATTACACCGAAGGTGTGCCTACAGTCGAGATATCCTATACCCATACAAATCCACGGTAGGATAACATGGGACGTTCAACGCCTTACTATTATTTTATAAGGGTTTTCAATAAACACTTGGCCTTAACTCCAGGTCTACAATGGTGAGGCCTATAATTTGGAAGACATTATAGATACGAGAGATGTTGAAAATAGACCACTCTCTCAAGCTGGTTCCTTTGGTAGTAAGACATTCAAATCGAGCTTATTGGGCTAAGTTGACAGAAGGCCATTATTATTAGTGTAAGCGGGATATGATCTAGCTCTTGATCCGCTTGGACAAACTCCAAGGCTTGCTAAATGATTCAAAGTCTCCATAGAAGCACCTCTCATCTGATTAGGAGTATCTACGACAACATGGGTATGGTTTTCCTCTGACTTAGGGGTGGAAGCAACAAACATGATGATCCACATGGTAGTGGGGACCGTGTCACAATTGGCTCTTTCTGGCATGCTTATAGCTACATCTTCTGTCGAGGGTTCTCCACAAGTAAATGTAACTCAATCTTGGTCTCCTTTATACTAGAAAATTTCCATTCACTAGCATAAAGGGGGGAAATTGTAGACACTAAAATGCATTCACTTATTACTATGTACATTGTCACTGTTATTATGCTATTATATACATGATTTCTAGAGCAAGAAGATGTAGACATTAGTGGTTTCACAAGTCCTTGTTTTCTATTGACTTTTGATAGTTTGCTCGATTATGACTCCTGTGCTCATGGTTTTTGTTTGATTTATTATTCCACTTTTGTTCGTGTCACAGGAATCCTTGTCATCATGTTTTGATTGTTTTATTAATAAAAATCTCTCCTTGTAAATCAGAGAGTGATTTGCTCTTGACAACATTATAAGTTATATGGATTATACGTCTAAAACTTTCGATCCGGTAGAAAAAAACTACCTCTCACTCATATGACCAACGAAGGAGCTCAATTATTTTCCTGTAATTAATCGAGTTTAAAACGGAAAAGGGGACTACAAATTGCTATAATAAGAAAACATTAGGATGTGTTTCGAACTCGAAACCTATCGGATTTCCCCATTTTTTTATTTTGGCCTCTTTAAGCACAAATCGCACTCATGTGAATAATGCGATTGTTTCTCTGCAATTACTCAAGATTAAGACTGAAAAGAGTACCCACAAAGTGCTACAAAAAGTAAGCAACGTGGGTGGGTTTCAAACCTTGAACCTATTAGATTGTCCCCTTTTTTTATTTTGGCCCTTTAAGCACATATTGCACTCATGTCAATAATCCAAGTGAGACTGAGAGGATAAAGTGGAGCACAAATAACAAATAGTTTTTGGGTAGGGACACTTTGAGCCATGGAATAGGTGTGGGACATGCAAGTATTTAATTCCCACTTTTTTATTTCCAACTTTCCAATCATCTCTTTGTTTTACCTGACAAATTAAACTCCATCCAATTGATAACCTTAACGCTAAAATAAAAAATAAAAATAACAAAACCCGTTTTATGGTGGTAATCGTGTCGTTGCCACCAGACAACCCTTGGCGCATGCCAAGAATGGTTGTCCTCCCTGCTAATTAAAGTATAAATAACTTCCATGGATGAAAAACACGGGCTCCATTTTTTCCAAGTCGAAAACAAAGAACAAGGTCTATCATATTCGGGTGGGTGGGTTTCGAAAGTGTAGGATTTATTTTTCTCGCTTTATTCGTATTATCTTACTTGAGATATTCCACCTCACTTGGAGTTTTCCTACACTTATGAGATATGCTTGCTTAGGTGTACACTTGAATACACTATTCTAGGTTTTGGTTACCACTTCACTACACCATTGTAGGTGTTGGTTACCACTATTCTAGGTGGAGATTGCCATGATTCTAGGAGGGGGTTACACATTCACCTCCTATATGTACATTTCTTGCATTATTCTATTTGATTATATTGAGTAAGAGCTATTTTGTGTTATTGCAATTATCTCTCTTGTATTTTCGTAATTTGCAGTCTTGTATGCTTGCATTGTTTAGTCTTGGAACAATTCACATCTCACATCATTCACCAGTGCATTCTTCAAACCAGTAGATTCGTGGTACTTCTTTGATACCTATAACCTGATGGATTTTCCCCATTTTTTATTTTGACCTCTTTCACCGCAAATTGCACTCACAGAAAAAATGCAAGCGAGATGGAGACAATAATGTTGAGCACAAAGTATTTGTTACCCTAATAGTAAACACAAACCATTGACATTGGAAATATTGATCAACTACTCCTTGCCTTCTTAGATATCTCTGAAACACTTTGCCTTGATGCCTTGCACAACACACCCATTTTCTCCTTCTAACGATTGACAAATAGCATGTGGTTATAAAAAAGACGAGTTAGAGCCGATTACTTTGCCGAGCCTATGGCTTCTCATCCCTCAACCCCTTTTTCATCACCCATCTTCTTCTATTGTCATTTTAGCCCATTTAATTTTACTTCTTTCATACATCCCCTTTTAACATTTCCACCCTACATTTCGCGCATATTGTCCAGGAGAATAGCCGCAATCGCTGGCGATGCTACTTATGCTTCGCGTTTTGTTGTTTTCTGAGTAGAGCAGATTGGTGTAGACATTCTTAATCATCACATTATTATTATTCCTTACTTGGGCGCTTGAGATTCTGCGGCAAGACAAAGTGAGCGAAAAAAGCCCAGGTGCCCGCATGGACACTTGTGAAGAAGAAGATACCCGATGACCCAAATCAACAAAAACACGGGCAGCGAAGTCGAACAAGTTGGGAAGAAAGAAAGAGAACGAGGCCCTGGAGCCATGAGGGTAATTGTGCCTCTTCAAGGAGTCGTTCAAGGGCGCGGAGGGGTTGTTTTGGGTTCAATTATTCCCTGTGTTCTTTTTTATTTCTTGCAACTCTATCTCAGAAGAAACCGCTCTTCTCCTCCGGAACCTCCTCCTGCTGAATCCGAGTCTCAGGCTCGGTCATCACAACGTATACAGAGGACCCTGTCAAGGAGCCCCTCTAGGCCTGTTTTCGTCTCTTCTAGGGCTGCCCATATGAGCGACAGGGAGGATTCCCGCTATTACTTGGGCTGGAAGGCATATAATGACGATCCCTATGATGCTGAGATTAATCCCCATGGCGTTATTCAAATGGGTTTGGCTGAAAATCAGGTGGGTATGAGTTGTTTTTGTAGAAATTCAGGTGGATTTCAATGGGCTGAACTTTAATTGTGAAAAATCAGACTGCCGCGTTTGTGTTCTTGATAACAATGCAGTGTAATTTTTTATATGGATGGTAGAATTTTAATTTACGCACGGGAGTAATTTCGTTCGAATTGGTTTTCTTGGTTTGAATGGTATTTTTTTGAAAAGTAAAATGAGAATTTCGGAGAGTAGTTATTTGGGCATCAGATATTTTATGTTTTATGTTCTGGATGATAGGAGTCAGTTGGGATGCTGTTTTGTACAGTAATATAGTGGGATTCGGATTGGTGTTCTATGTTTCGGATGGTTTGTATGTTTTGTATGTGTGTGTGGAGGGGGAGAGAGGGCGAGACTGGGGGCCAGGGTGTGTGATCTGTTTTTGGATTTTAGGCGAAAATTAGGCGGGTTTCAGTGTTGGACTATAATTGTAAATTTTTTGGTTGGTGTTATGTATTGTAGATAACGATGCAGTGGTATGGATGGTAGAAGTTCAGTTCTAGTCATTGCTTTTGCGAAAAATCTTTTGGGCTATTGATTTTTAAATGGTAAGTCTTTGAAAAATCAGATGAGGATTTTGTCGAGTAATTCAATGGGAACCAGATGCGTAACATGTTTTGGATGGTAGAGTCATTTGTAATATCGTATATATTTTATGCTCTAGATAATAGTACAGTGCAAAGTCATTGTTACGGATGGGAGACGTTCACTTTTAGTAATTGCTTTTGCGTATAATCTATTGGGACTTCAATTTTTGATTGGTTGTCTTTGCAAAATCAGATGAGGACTTTGTAGAGTAATTCAATGGGAACCAGATGGGCATTTTATGTTTTGGATGGTAGGAGTCATTTGTAATGTTAAGTGTATCTTATACTTTCGATAATAATACCTGTAAAATTGTTGCTATGGTCACTTTTAGTCATTATCTCTGAGTATAATTTATTGGGTCACTGTTTGGTTTTTCGTTTGGACACTAATTGTGAAAAATTAGATTGGTATTATATGTTTTAGATAATGATGTGGTGTTATGGATTGTGTTTGACTGGTTTTGTTTCTTTCAGTGGCAAGTTTTGAAAAATCAGATGAGAATTTGAAGAGCACCGGGTATCAGATGACTGATATATGTTTTGGACGATACAAGTCACTCATAATGTTTGTCTGATTTTTTACTTCTACTTATTGATTTTGAGAATAACCCCCTGAGAACCCGAGTGGTTTTTATTGTTTGAACAGTGATTTTCGAAAAAACCAGACGAGAACTTTATAGAGTAATTCATTGAGTACCAGATGGGCTTCTATGTTTTGGATGATATGAGTCACTTGAAATGTCTGTTGTGGACGGTAATTTACTTCTAGACTCTAGTCATTCTTTTTGGAATAATAAATAATATTGGGTGTCCAATTTGAACGGTAATTTTTTAAAAATCAGATTAGAATTTGGTTGACCAAATCATTGGGAATTAGAGGGTTGTTTTATTTTTTGGATGATATGAGTGATTTGAAATGAGTTATGGACTGGATTTCACTTGTAGTCATTGCTTTTGAGAATAATCTGTTAGGAGTCTGGTTGTTTTTTGTTGTTTGAATGGTGGTTTTTGAAGAACGAGATGAGAATTTTGCAGAATATCTCATTTGGAATCAGATGGGTCTTTAATGTTTTGGATGGTATGAGTCATTTGTAATGTTTGTTATGGATAGTAATTAACTTATACCCATTGCTTTTGACTCTTTGAGAATAATCTTTTGGGAATTTGACTGGCTTTTGCTGATTGAATGGTAATCTTCAAAAAACCAGATGAGATTTTTGGAGGCCAACTCAGTGGGATTCAGATGGGTGTTTTATTTTTCTTAATACGAGTCAATTGTAATGTGCGTTATTACGCCGTGGGCATTTTATTGCTTGACTTCCCCATGGGTTCACTGTCCTTGATGAGTTTTTCCATTGCTACGTTTATGGCCCGTTTTGACTGCTGATGTGCTTGAGGACTCCCCCGTGCCTGCCACGTTATTGGTCCGGAATTCATTTATGCTCATGGCTGTTGCAACTTTTAATGGTAGGCAGGAAGTGATATTTTCAGGGGCCGACACCACAGTGCAGCTGACAGAGTGACTGGTGTGGCTGAAGACTTCACTTATGTGGCAGCAGCCTGCAGCGTCCATGCGACTTGCAGCTTCTAGGCGGCCCTTACCTGCTGCTTGTCACTGCCTCCTTCGCCATCTTAGGCGCATTAGTATTCGAGAATTCATTCATGTTCATGGCTGTTTAACTTTAAATGGTTCGCAGGAAAGCATATTTCAAGGAACAGCCATGACAGCGCAGCAAGGAGGATGCTGGTGGAGGTCTACAAGGGCCAAAATAAAATCATGTTCATTCTCCAGCAATTGAGCTCCTCTCACAGCTCACTCAGCAACAGACCCAGAAAGCAAAGACTGAGTCGCTTTCTCTTTCCCCTGTAATTCCTTTTTTATTTTCGTTGTTCTTGGTTGGGAATTCAGGTTCATGGCTGTGTTTTACATTATTGTGCTGGTTGTTGCTTAGAAGTATTAACAGTTTATACAATGTTTGCGGCAGGTGTTAAGCTATGAGTCAGTGTCTAAACTTTTAATCTTATTCAGTTTTGAGCCAAAATTGCTTTGTATTGTCTAATAAATAAGTTCTGTGAAATATTATTAAGTGCACCCGAATGGTGTGGCTCTAGGTAGAATGAAGGCACTTAGGGGGAATATAAACACAGTGATGTGTTAGGTAAAACTTATTTGATTTTAATCTCGCTGGAATGTTAAGGGAAGATGTCCACAAGTAATTACAAGGTTGACGCGACGGAGTGTAAATAATTAATCGTTAGATGTGTCATTTGCTATCTGTTTAGTTCCGTGTTGAAATGCACAACTTTTTTTAAACCCCATGCAACTGACCACCTATATACCTTCAAAATATGTGTTCATGCATTCACGGTAAACTAATAGTGACACTTGCATTTAAATCTTTCCAGCAGGAATTGTTTTGACAAAATGCCCCAATCCAAATCACTGTGAAACAGGCCAGATCGGAGATCTGCTCTATGCACATGTTGGCTTGCCCCATGTTTCTTGCGGACACATAGTTGGCGCACACGAGCAAGAGTTGGATGAGATACAACCCTTGCTCTGCCGCCTTGGTGCTGCATGCTGGGACCAATGGAGTGGAGACCGAGAGACAATTCAGACGAGGACTAAAAGGCAATTTTTTTTAAACTATCAGTAGGCAATGATCCATCTATGATCATCGCTCAACCATCAAACAAAGCGAAAGGACTCATAATTTGGTAATGTTCGTTGTGTATTGAGTGAAATATGAAATGATGAAAAATTGGAATTCATGAATATAAATTGGAATTCAAAAGTAAAATGAACAAACTCTGATTCCCAATGTTTACAAATCTAGCATTCTATTATGGTTATTCCACATAATTAATATTGTCATACAGATGTGATTCACATTTTGTAGAGTTGCACAAAAAAGACAATTGGGATTGGAAACTAGCAGTTGCTCCAACGGGTGTAAAGACTCTTCCATTTTCCTGTTGGGGCCCAAAGCACTTAGCAATACTGGCATACTGCTATTTGTGCAGTATATTAATGTGTGCGGTTATGAAAAAGGCCTCCATTTATAAATTATTGTTCCATTGGGGGTACAAAGTACATGGCAATACTATAATTGATGTAATTGTGTTTAATGTGGGCAGTCATAAAAAAAACTTCAATCACAAAGGTTTCGAGCTGCTGCTTCTAGGAATATCAAGTTACACATTATTTAGTCCGGTTTTTGCGATTTCAAAAACATTTCTGTCCATGTTAATGTTAGCGTAGCTCCGATACCCCACTCTCTACGTCTTGAAATTGCTTTCACAATCGCACCCCTTGATTTCCATGGTGTACACTTGCAACCCTTGGGAGCAACTGTTAGTCAATGGTAGTTCACTTGCAGTCATTGTGTTGGAAAATAAACTATAGGAAATCTGGTTGGTTTTTGTTTATTGAATGGCAATTTGTGAAATATTAGATAACAATGTTGTACAATAATTCCTTGGGATTAAGATAGGCATTTTATGTTTTGGATGACAGGGGTCAAATGTAATGTGTGCTTGAGATAAACCACTAAAATCAGTTGGATTGTCACTGCTTGAATAGCATTCAATGACAATTCACGAAGGTATTTGTTTTACTTTTTCTTTTAGTTAGCTTTTGACAAGGGAGATATGTATCCATTGTTTTGGAGGATTGGACTGGTTTTCATTTGAGAGTAGTGTTTAAAAAACAGCTTGGAATTTTGTAGTCATTCATCGGCTAGGTTGCTAGGATACAAGTTTGGTACGTGGATATGTTGGTTTTAAAAAGCCCTTGGGTACGATACGTTCTGGGTATGTCCGCATGCGCACACACACACACATATATTATATTCATTTTACTCATTTTTTAGTCCATAAGAATACAAAACTTGAAAAATATAGTAGGATCAAGGTTCAAAACATTCAAGATGCTTAAAATTTATGATTTTTCATTGATCACGTGGCTGCCATACATATGATATATGAATATCATGTCAATATGAATACAAATAATCTAGAATATATCATCTAGATTTTCCTTATAAGCAAATTCCTGCATGCCACTTCCACTAGCTCTAAACAATGGCCGCCTCTAAACAATTTTGATTTCCTTGCAAGCAATGGCAGCTTCCAATCTCATCCTCCTTGCAATAGCTGCCTCCTAACAACTCCTCTTTCCAATGGCTGCCTCCTCCTCAATTCCTCTCTGCCTCTTTGCTCTTACACTTGCAAACACCAACAATGAATTATTTTTGTGTTTTGGTAATGCTTAAGTGCCTTTTTATAGCTTTTAGAAGAGTTTAGGGTTTATTTTCTTATTCATTTGTGAGTATAGGTTTAATTTTAATGCATTGACAAAGTAAAAAAATGTTTTTAAGGCAAACTGTAGCATCATACCTTGCAGATATGTCCCGGGTACATCCATGATGCACTTGTTACGTATCCGTACCATACCCGGGACAGATCCGTATCGGGTATGTATCAGTATCAAGTACGTCATAGTGGGTTCGGGAGGATGGGGGACGTAACCATGTTTCTGAGTTCATCGAGAATCATATAAATGTTTTATGTTTTGGATGATAGAAATCACTTGTAATGTGTTCTTTTTGAGATTATCCAATAAAAACTCCTGACGTTTAAGATTTTGTTATTTTCAAAATTGGTTAGTTTTTTACAATGTAGATATATAGCCATTGTTTTGGAATATTGGATCGCTTTTCATTGTTTGAATAGTAATTTCAGAAAAAATCAGATAAGAATTGAGTACAATAGTTCATTGGGAATCAGATGGGTGTTTATCTTTTGTATGTCTGGAGTCATTTGTAGAGAGTGTGCGTGTTTTGGGCACTCCACTGAAATCAGCTGGTTTTTTTTTGGTTACTGTTTGGATAGCAATCAGTGACAAATAAAATAGGCCTTTGTTATTTGGAAATTAGATTTTGACAGAGGAGATATTTATTAGATTGCATAGGTTTTCACGATGACAAAAGTTTTGTAGAATCTGTTATTATTTTGTAGTAGGATATCTGTCATGCAAACTGAAGCACAACAAGGGTGTGGGTACAAGTACAGAGTAAATCTACACCTGTTATGTGATGTGGTTTATCTAACCCCTTCTTGTGGCTGGTAGAAGGTGAATGGTTTAACTTTAGTAGAGAGTTTTCAACTTAAACTAAGATAGAATATTGTGCTTTTCATGTCCATTATTGAAAAGTCAGGTGGGTTTTACTTCCTTTTATGACAATCATTGAAGCATGAGGTGTGTGCTCATTCTTTCGTATTAGTCTTATGCAATGAGATCGGAGTCCATTGTTTGGGTTAAAGATTAAGTGTTTTTGATTGCTTCTATATTAGTCCTTAGCAAATGAGATAGATAGGCATTGTTTTAAATAGAAACCTCATCAAAATCAACCATGCTTTATCATATTCAATCGCACATGAGATGGGTTGTCATTGTTTTAGATTCTAATTCATTTGCACGTGGCATTAGGTTATGGGTTTATTAGGTTATGGGTTTATTGACAGTAGGTTATGGGTTTATTTGCATTGGTATCGTAAAATAACTTAGGAGGCTTACACAGCTTATGTTTCTCTGTCTTCTGTGCTGTTTTTAAAACAGCTATCATTAGATCTGATTGAAGATTGGCTAGAGTCTCATCCTGATGCATTGTCATGGGGAGGGGCTCACAATATGCCCTTGAGCATAAGAGGAATTGCAGGGTATCAAGATTCTTATGGAATGCCGGCCTTGAGAACTGTATGTATTGTCCTTTATTCTTTTTAACATGCAAGCGATTCCTTTGTTTCAGCTTTATTGGAGTGCATTCTCTTTTCTTCCTTAATAAATAAAAGAAAGGAAAAATTACCCAAGCAACAGAGAAGCTGCAAAGCCTTTCTTTTCTGTTTTGATAAATTGAAAAATAGCAATAGTAATAAATTTTCAATACCCAACGAGCTACAGACCCAGACAAACCAGGTCAAAAGCAGCCCAAGTAGAAAACAGCAACGACAGGGTACATCCCATTAAAGGTGGTTACTATAGATGGAGAATCTTGATTCATAATAAGTTATGATCTAGAGGGCAACGAAAGTGTAGGATTTCCATTTCTGGTCTATCTTCCAATAACCTTGGCCCTGAGATGGTGTTGCATGGGCATGTCATAATACCATTAAATATGAATTGATGGGAAGTGTTCTACATATTGCCAAGAGCTACATCATACACGTTTTCTCTGAAATGAGATCTACACGATTCAAATCGATTCAAATTTCAAATGACTTATGCATAAATGCACAAAAAAATGTCAAAGCTATTGTACTTATATGAGTCTCAAGTTTAATCAGTTAACTTTCATAATTGTGGCAACCAATTATATCCTAAAATTGCATCATATATCCCAATTTTCATATTATTAATACCTGGATGATCATTATAGCCTTGGATGTAATTGAGTACTAATTATATGTTCTTGATAACTAGAAACACTATTGCAAAATGAAATAGTTATAGGATTAGTTTAATGAAGAGGTATTAAATATCCTCAAGACCACGGTGTCCTTATCTTTGACAATCTTTAACTTGATGTTGTTCCGCTATCATAAAATTTTTATGTTGAAGCTCTGTTAAAGCTTTTCTGCAAGTTATGGAGTTTGATATCTGTTTGCTTTCTTAATAACAATGCAAGTTTGTGAATTGTGATGGATTCCAGATTTTCTCTTTGAATGGGCATTGCAATTATTTATGTTTTTGTTAGGCTGAATAAATGCAAGAGAATTTGTTATTGAATGTGTTTATACACACACATGTTGGTTGGTAGTTTTCGAACTGTAATTGGTTATGAACTGCCTCAAAACTGTTCCAACACTTTTGTAACCACTCCCAACATAGTAAAATGAAAGACCTACACACTCATTCGGCGTGCAGTCCAATCCCTCTCCATTATTTTCTCTATTCACATCTTCTAACATTGGTATCAGAGCCACTGTTCGAGGGAGCCATAGAGGGTTTGAACAGCAAGGTTCAAAGTTCGAGGAAGCCCCGAAGCAGGTATGAACCGTGGGAGAAGATTTGAAGAATTTGAAGGGAAAAACAAAACCTGAAAAACACAGTCGCGGCTAGGGCATGGGAAACTGAAAATTGTTCTTGTTTTCGAAGGTGTTGGCTAGAAAATTTGTCAGGTAGACAAATTGATGGGTATCCGCCAACTCTCTGAGACTCTAGGTCTCTCTGCTCGAATGGTGCAGCTCCATTTATTATGCATGAATGAAATGAAAATCTGTGGTGGCCTTAGAGGCCGAGGATCCAACAGGGACACTCCACTAAACCTGCGGCAAAAGTTTGCAATTGCTTGCAAGGTTGGAATTTGCTGAGACAGGAGGAAAGGGAGTGGGAAAAAGAGAGGGGAGATTAATATTGCAGGTAGAAAATCAGATGCCTACAACCATTAATTGGAGTGCTTCAACACACATAGATATGGAAGAAAAACAACTTTGATGCTTTGGCAAAATTGTACATAGTGAGAAATAGAAGAACATAGAGAATGGGAGTAGAGGAAATAGATATCTCTTTTGTTTCTTCACAAGTTGTAATCTTTCGTGAGCATACAAAATTGACAACTCATAAGAATGAGGGTACCATTACAATTTATAGATTTGAGAATGACTCTTCACCTACCCCCTACATGACTTTTCATATGTTCCTTATGACATGTGACTTTTCATATTCCTAGGTGTAGGATTAAGTTTTGTTTTATTAATTAGGGGTGACTTATTACATTACAAGCTAAAGTCACATTTAAATGAATAAGACAAAATAGGAATAGGATGAAATGAAAAAGTCCAACCCCTCAACGAAGGAAAAGAACGTGAAGGAAGAGGGGAATAGGGGGAAAGAGAAGAGAGAGGAGAGAACTATGCAGATGAAGAAGCCGTTTCTGCCGATTCCGCTTTGCCAATTGATTGATCTTGATCGAGCTCTACTGAACAAATTTCCACTCCCTTGAACTCTTTACTGTATCGGGCTGCCGCAAGTACTACCTTCTCCGCTTGAGGAATGCAGACATAGCTCAGGGACTCGAGCTAACCATCTAAGACATTGTTGATGTTTTTGCTCTTTGCAAACCACGATGAATGTTTCTTTGCAAGATCTGAGATTTTGGCTCGGATCTCAAATAGAGACTCCAATGTGTGTTTGTTGAATGAAAAGGGATCCTCGGCCTTTTTTTGGACATACTCCTCAAACAGTCTTAACAACTCATCTGCGGTGGTGTTCTCATCAAGAGCAGACACTCCAAGTTTTTGTATTCTGATATTCATGTTGTCTTGCATCCTAAAGGCATGCTCCTCATTTGAATCTAGCTCACCAATGGCCCGATTTACCATTTCGTATCAAGAGGCAAGGGTTCTAGCCCACACATGCGACAAGTCCTCAGATGGAGAATTAAATACACTTGGGAGTGAGCATCTCCCATCTCCATCACCAATGGATGAACATGGTTGCAATGTTTCTTTCCCTTTTCCAATCCTTCACTTGCCATCTAGACCTTATCTGCAGTGACGCACATGTACTTGTACAATGAGATCAACTCTAGAAGAAGTACTTTTCCTTTCTCGATGACCATGCCGTCCACTTATCATTTGCTCTTCCCTGTAAGGTGAAGGCCTGTGTCTTCTTAATGGACTCCGGGTGAAGCTACTGATTGGGGTAACTTCTTCAATTAAGAGTGATGACGAAGCATTTGGGTACATGAAGTGTTGCACATACGAAGAGAGTGTTTGCACTTGGTCTTCCAACTGATCAATTTTCACCTTATACTCCTGATTCCTCGCAAGGATGCAAGTGGAAAACTCCTGAAACATGTGAGCATCTCCTTCGTGAGTGGCCAGGCCTATGGGAATGGTGCTCATTTCGTAGTTAGCTGGTGTCATCTCTTCGATAGTCTTGATTACTCTCGGTCTGACTACCTCTACATATTGATTTCCCGTGGCACCTTTGAAGAAGCGTGAGGCTGCTTCTACAAACTTTTTATTTTTTCCCTTGGCAATTGCTGAAATTGTTGAAAAATAAGGGACAATTACTTGTCGGGCTGTACGAGCTTCTTTGGTGATCATTTCCTTCATTCAGGGAAACATCTCATTTGCTTCCGGCTTGGCAACTGATGTGACTACTATCTCCTGCTTGGGAAGAGATGGTACATCTTGCACAAGGGGAATAGGAGTGGCTGTGGAAGGTGGGCAACTCTGAGGTTGCTGAGAAGCTGAGGGGTGAACCGACTCGTTTTCTACTATTTCTACTATAAGATCCACTGCTTTACGCTTTGAACTCTCTCCGAAATGGATTGAGCTCAAGGTCTTTTCCATGACCTTTGATGAAGAATGATGTGATGCCTATCTTTGAAGGGTGTGGAAACTTCTTGATGCGATAGAGGCAACCCTCTTTTTCTTGAACCATTCTTTTGATCTTCTGATCACAACTTCGGTCCACTCACTTATGTCTCTTGATTCGCGGACATTCCATGTTACTTGTGGTAAAGGTGAAGCCTTCACTGCTTTGTATTCTAGATCATACAATTCTGTGTCATCATCTTGAACTCCTTCATACCAGTCAAATTTGAATCTCCTCAACTGTTCGACTGTCATCCGCATATAGTCTCTTTCCTTGACATCAAATTCATCTATGCAATTTACACAATAGTCTTCCACCTGCAGGACATGATATGATTCTGATAGATGGAAAGTGTCTGGATCACATTGGATGTCAAAGTTTGCCCTTGGTGTATATGACTATAAGCTCAAGGGTGCGAAGGTGGCTTCTAGGTGTGATGCATCATTGACACTCTTGTAGGTGAAGACTCCAAGTGAGATGATATGTGGGACATGATATGATTTTGAGAGCTGGACAATGTCTGGATCACATCGAATGTCAAAGTTTGCCCTTGGTGTACATGACTACAAGCTCAAGGGTCCGAAGGTGACTTTTAGGTGTGATGCATCATTGACACTCCTGCAGGTGAAGACTCCAAGCGAGATGGGGAAGGGGACATTCTTTCTTTTTCGATTCTTGAGCTTGCTGTGAACATGCGCCAATTGCCTGCAAAGCTCGAATAATACAATCTTGTTGCTAAGGTATCGAGGTAGTCTGAGTGGGGCAAGATCATAACTGGAAACTTAGATGTATGAGAAGGTGGAGAATTGCGTAAAGTATGATCCGTAATTTTTTATCAAGGAAGCCACTTATGATGACATCCTCGAGTGAATGTTCCCCTCCAATGTCTTGATAATGAACATGGTGAAGGCATCATTTACCCTTGTGAAGTGTCGATTGCTCTCCTTCAAAGCCAATTGAGGATACTTCTCAAATGTTGGAGCTTTTGGGGGAGATGTTCTGAGCAAGTGTCAACTCTTTGAAAGGTCCCTAGCTCGCAAGAGCGTACACCAGATATGAAGTCATTGTGAATTTTTTCGAGACCAATACTTGAAGCAGTTGGTGATGCAGGTTTTCACTGAGTGATTTTTCCCCAATTAATTCTTTTTTTATCTTCCATGATCATGAATATGAAGAGATTCATCCAGTCCTAAAATTATTTTGAGGTTTATTCTCGCCATTACCCAACTAAGGAGAATGATTACATCAAAATACCCTTCATGGAATTCACCTCTCAAGAAGGACTTCGGTACCTGTGAAAGTTTTCTCACCTATTTCAACCATGAGCCAAGAGACTAAGGCCTTAAAGGTATAAATATGTTTTGGTCCATTCCCTTGTTGCCACCCTCCTTTGAAATGATGACCACGTTATTCCAAATTGGGATTTACATTTAATAGGAGATATATCTGGGAGTAAGTAACGCCAAGGTTGAGCCATCATCTTGCTTGAATGGTCATGGTCTCGGGATCATAGTGCTTGCGAACAAGCCAACATCAACTCCACACTTTGCACTGAGACTAGATGTCTACTCTACCGCATATAGTTTTCTCATGAAAACCTTGTCCTTCTATTATCTCTCTTGGTTCCTTGATCAGTTCAGTTCTTCAAATATTTGAGGTCCATTTGGGTGGCATT
This sequence comes from Taxus chinensis, assembly GCA_019776745.2. Classification (NCBI taxonomy): domain Eukaryota; kingdom Viridiplantae; phylum Streptophyta; class Pinopsida; order Cupressales; family Taxaceae; genus Taxus; species Taxus chinensis. The sequence goes on along the minus strand of CM034151.1, from coordinate 3,398,188 downwards.
AATGTCCCCCATGCAACTACATACTCAGAAGAGAGAGTCTGAGACTAGTTCAACACCCGCACATTTGAATTTCATCTTCAACACTAAAATTTTTCTGTATTTAGAATGAGGGATTTACTACTTTTATTAAATTTAATTATTCACCTTTTTCACCTCAGTCTACCTTCGAGTCACCTTTCTCGATCCTCTGAATACTCACTGCAAACTTTGCTTTTGCCAAAACTGCTCTATGTGAAGGTTTGTTATTTACAGTAAACTCTTGTGTAGATACTTACTATTTTTGGAAAGTGGGTCTCCCAGCCTTAGATTTAGATGAAATCAACTTTTTTGATATGGGTTTTTCCTTTTTATATCACATATGAAATTTCATCTCAATTCGGTCTCTGGAATGGGAGAAATAAAATTTCAAAAATTTGGGTGGCGGGAAACTCTAGTTTTCTCACTGCAAAACATATGGGGCCGTGCATGTAAAATATTTTAATTTGGTATTCAAGTTTCTTTGTAATGTTAATTAATGTAAAAAACCCCACGTGTTGATTCATACACTGGTCTTCAAGATACGAACAATCTCACTTTGTCGGGCTATGAAGTGTCATTTTTGTGAAAAAATCAAGCTCGAAATCCTTTAAAAATTGGAGCTTTTTTGATATATTTCATCTTTATTTAGATCACTGATAAAAATGTTTGAAATTTATGGAAATGGAAAATTGTGAAGGATTAATTCTGGGAAAAAAAATTGCTAGAGTTCTTGAGTGAAAATGGAAAAATGTGGGGGGGAATGAGAAAATATGGCTAAGTGAGGTATTATATAGGAAATAGATGGAGAGAGAGGAGAGAGAGAAAAGAGGGGGCGCATTTTTATGTCCCCCTAGTTCCCCTTAGGAATGGGATTGAGGAACACTAAAAAATGCACCTCATCCCTATGTTTGGACACATGGCACACGTGCACTGGTGAGGGAAAATGAGAGAAGTGCTTAATTTTAGCTCCCGGGTTTAATTTTTGGTCACATGGGGGACTTGGTGGAAACATGGAAGGAGGGGGCGCATTTTCTTTGCACACCCTTGTATTCTTGGAATTGGATTATGGGACACCATAAAGTGTCACCTCATCCTTGAAGTGACACTTGGCAAGCATGCAGAGCGAGGAGAGGGGCTTTAAAATTTGGCCAAAAAGTGGTTCGTGGAGGTCTCCGAGGGTCACGTGGTGGAACCAAAAGGCCTAAGGTGGGTGGGGTTGAATATTTATATGCCCCCCCTGTCCCCCTTGGAATGGGGCATAAGGACACAAAAAAATGCGTTCCTCATCCTAGTGAGGACAAGTGGCACACTTGCAAAAGTTGGAGCGGGGGCTAAGGCTAGAAAATTTAGAAAAGGTGCTTATCTAGGCTCCCCAGGGTCACATTGAGGGTCCATGAGGCTTAAGGTGGGTGAGGGCATATTTTTTTTCATCCTTTTCCCCTTTTATAGAGGGACAGAAAGACACAAAAAAAATTCGCTTCAGCCTCATGTTGCCACATGCGACACTAGAGAAAATGACTAAGTATCAAATATATACCTTAGACGGAGAGTTGAAAATGGCATATATTGAGCTCCCGAATGAATTTTTTAACACTTAATTATATGATTTTGAATAGTAAATGACATTTTTAGAAGTATTCAAGGGGTCCTCAAGGTATTGATTAATGCTTGTAAGCCTTCTCAAAAAATGGGCTATTCTTGATCAGGACCTCTAGGTGTGCTCTGCAAAGAATGAGTTTTGTGAAAGCAAGGTATGGGTGTTGTGAAAAATCTGAAATTACCACAATTTAGAGATTTGAATTATATTTCCATTTATGTTTTGTTTGACCTCCAAATCATTCTGGAGCTCTTGGAATCACCTCCCTAAGCTGCAGGTGTCCCTTTTCATAGTGTAAGCTCATTCGGCCTCCAAAAACCCACTTTTGTGGAACTGGCTCTTAAACCTTCAGATCTTTTTATAATCTTCCTAAATAAGTTGTAAAATGATCTTGGCTCATGAATACACCTCCTTTATTAATTTGTTACTTTAGCTTGGCTCTAGAGAATGCGTACCTACTTGAGAAAGGCTAGAAATAGCCATTCCCAAGCCTGCTGAAAATTCCACCTTGAAAGACTCATTTAGACTTGTTTTCTCCTTTTTGACACATGGGCGAGGGTGAGACCACAAATATTGACATTATATAGATGAGGGATAAGCTTGGCACAGGGGATGTACTAACTTCGAGAGGTGTCGGGGAAGGGTTACAATGAAAATTTTTGACACTAGGGCAAAGTTGCCCTGCTTTTGAGTGAATTTTGCCCTTGCAAAAACAAAGGACAACAGAAGGCAAAGCATACAATTACAGTCATTTGTGACTAGGGCACACAAATACATTCATTCATGACTGTAAGCCAGATCAAAGGATTCGTATATGTGAGCAAAATACTGTAATGCGGCTAAGTTGCTGCATTCGGTGAACTTAAAGGAAAAAAATCCAAATTCGCCGAATTTTAACAGTGCGTTGAAAATCGTGATTTAAGGTATGGGTGTTGAAAAAAAATTGCCATTTTTGGAAAGGGTCCGGGAAGATGTAGTAGCAAAAACTTGCATGTGCCATAACTTTCATTCTGTGGCTCCGTTTCAGGTGTCGTTTTCTCTAAAAGTGCATATTTTCTTGAGCTCTACGCATTGATGGCAATATTTTTCTTATTTTCATAAAATCCATTTTTGCACCTTTTTGGACCAAGCAACTTCTTGCAATCTTCTGAAAGAATCATGAGCTTTGATTGCCTGTAGACAGATTAGTAATTAAAAATACTTGATAGATTTCCAAAACTTGGCGAGTATTCTCCCGTGCTTGGACTAATCGGCCCACCTGCCAGCTTGGTCACAACCTGCGAGCACATGTTTTTTGAAGTTTTTGCTTTCAATCACATTATTGTAATAGCTACTTATGCAATCAATGAAATGTGATATTATCTCTCTTTTGAAATGTGAATTTAACTTTTGTTTTTATATATTTAATAAAACTGTCTATTTCTCATAGTCTAATTTAATCACGAATTTAATCGCTGATTTTTTTACCAGCGAATTTTTCACGAATTCGAATGCGGCAACTTAGTAATGCCGTAGGAGAAAGACTGTTTTTGAAGAAAACAGTTGTGTTTTTTGCCTCTCAAGGAGAAATACATTCATTTAGGGAAAAGTCGTGAGGTTATGTCTTTGAAAGCAAAGGCGCCGTCAAAGGAGAAGATTTGCCAAAAATAAGGGCACATTACATTCACATGTAAGGAAATATAGGCATGAGAAGAGGATGTGGCATTGAGATGTCGAGATTCGTGTATTTTAATCTCCAGAGGATGTCAAACACGTGAAGGCAGAAAAAAATAATCAGTCAGCTAGGGCTCGAGTCTGTAAGTTTTGAGTTGCAGAAATTTGCCCAGATTTGTGAACGGTAAAATCAAAATAGAACTGTCATTCTTTCTCTTTATCCTTATGTGGGTTGTACGGAACAAACATCCTACGACTTGTTTGGTGTGAAAACTGTATCTTTCTGTTACATTGATCTGTGAGTCAGAATTCAAATTATGTGTGAATAATGGCAAATATTCAAAATTTAGTTTTGCCGGAGGTGATAAAATTCTGACTATTGCGGATTTTAGAGACTGTAGTACAATAATCCTTGGTACGGAAGGTAGGCCAATTTCAAATTTTGTGGATTATGACAAAGGTAGGCCTTGCTGCTGCTGAAGTTGTTGGTATCTAATGAAATAATACCCAAAGTCCAAAATGCCACTGTGGTAGGTGATGTAAGGATCAGTTTTGAAGGACAAATACACGACTTTAGAGAAGAGTCAGATGTTATACTTCAAGAATTTGCTGTTTTTAGCAAGGTTGCAAGAGGGTGGGCCCCTGTCAGAGCACCTACTTCAGATGAAAGACCTAGATTAGCTCACCTCCATTAACAAAAAGGTGGATGACGATGATATGGTGGCATTGGTGTTGAACAATTTGTTGTCATCATATGGGTCATTTGTTTAAGCCCTCCATTTGATGGCAGAAAGTCAGACTTTGACTTTTGATAAAGTCAGTTCCTATTTGTTATAAAAGAAATGGAGACAAACTTAGACACTTGAGTCCAGTTTTGGACAAACCGAGAGTGCTTTTGTTGTTCAATCCAAAGGGAAATGGAAACGTCAACTTGAAAGATCATCTCCTAAATATCAAGTAAAGTGTTATTACTTTCATAAACTTGGTCATGTGAAGAAGGATTGTTAAAAGAGACAATATGACCTTGTTGACAAAAAGCAGAAAGGACAAACAAATGTGGCAGTAGTTGAAGGAGAATCTGAAGAAGAGTATGCCCTTATGGCATCAGGTTCGGATGACGACCATACCAAGTGTTGGTTTTTTGATTCTGGAGCATCAAGACACTTCACGTGTCAAAAAGACTTGTATGTAAATTTTCATTCAAATTTTGGTTCTTTTGATTCAATATCTCATGCAGTTGAAGGGATAGGGCATATTCAAATTTTAGTTCATTGAATGATAATGCCATATTCATAGTTAGAAATGTTAGCTATGTTCCTAACATGAATAAGAATCTACTTGTTATAAGTTAGCTAACGAAAAACTCCAACGTTTTTGTAAACTTCTTTGGCAAGAAATGCATTGTGTTTGATGTAAAACAAAACAAAGTTGTTGCCTTGGATATTGGGCAAGAAGGCTATTATAGGCTGGTTCACCTTGCCATAGTCAACTTACATGCCTGAATTGTGGAGGGTGATACCAACATTTTGTGGCATGAGATATATGGACATCTCAACCTTCAATATCCTGCCAAACATGGTAGAGCCAACATGGTTCTTGGTTTTCCTGCTATTCCAGAGGAAAAGGATGTGTGTAGAGTGTTTGGTTGGAAAACAAAAAAGTAAGCCATTTCCAACTGAAGGTGCTTAGCGTGCTAAGGGTTTATTAGATCTTGTTTATGCAGATCTTTGTGAGCTATCATGGAAGTCTCCAACTATTCTTGGTGCGGGGTACTTTCTTTGCTAGTGGATGATTATTATAAAAAGATGTGGGTCTAGTTTTTGAAAAGTCTGACCATTTTACTTCTTTTGAGAAGTTAAGGCATTGGTGGAAAACTAGGCCAAAGAGACAGATCATGACATTGAGATCCAATAATGGGGGGAATTCACTTCCAAGCAGTTAAAGCATTAATGCAATAAAGAAGACATTCATCATCAATTGACAACCCTATATACACCATAACAAAATGGGGTGATTGAGAGGCATAATAGAATTATCATGGAGATGGCTTGGTACATGATCCGTAGTAGAGGCATACTGATCAAATATTGGAGAGAAGTAGTAAACACGGTGGTATATTTTCTCAATCGGAGTCCTTGCAAAGCTTTGTAGGAAGTCACACTTGAAGAAGCTTGGTCCGGAACAAAACCCGAGGTATCAACTTCTCATATTTTTGGTTTAGTTGCATATATTTTGTTCCCTGATAAAAAGAGGAGTAAGTTAGACTCTAAAAGATCAAGATTTTTCTTTGTTGGTTATAGTGATCAGTCCAAGGGTTATAGATTGATCGATATTTTTACTAACAAGGTAATTGTTAGTCGTGATGTTGATGTGAAAGAAATAGTCATTCTTTGGATGTCATCAGCACATAGTTTGTAGAAATCATCAAGCAGTTGGCTGTAATCAACAAGCAACATCTGAAGATGTCGTGATTCCTTTACCTAATGAAGCATCTAGTTCATGTCATAGTTCTCCAAGGACTCCACCGCAACTATATGTGACACCCACAAGTGATACATTGGTGTATAGAAGACTCCAACTTGAGTTGGTTCCTCATTTGATAAAGCCTCAACCGGAACATATTTCTTCAATCAAATAGAGGCTTAAGTGGTTTTACTCCACTCTGCAGTACGTGTGGGAAGAGGAAATGCCTCAAATCAAATTCACGGTCTTAGAGGTTTGGTAAGAAAATTGCTGATTTAGAGCATGTTCATTTTGTACTTTCTTTTGATCTTCACAAAATACTTAAGCCACAGAGATACTCTGAAGCAAAATGCATACGTGAGAGGGAAACTGCCATGCAAATAAAGTATGATGCCTTGATGATGGATAATACTTGGACATTGGTGGAGTTGCCTCCAAGAAAACAACCCATTGGCTGCAAATGGGTATGCAAAGTCAAGTGCAAAGTTGTCGGTGCTTTGGATAAGTACAAAGCACGTCTTGTTGCGAAAGGCTTCTCACAATAGGAGGGAATAGATTATGAGGATACTTTTGCTCCTACTGCAAAGATGGTCACTCTTCGGTTGTTTCTTTCAATTGCAGCTCAGCTTGAATGAAAGGTTTTTCAGGTGGATGTAAAGAGTGCCTTCTTGAACAAAGACTTAGCGGAGGAAGTTAATATGATGCGGCTTGAAGGGTTTCATACATATGGTTGTGAACATTTGGGTTGCAGGCTAATTAAGTCTTTGTATGGCCTTAAGTAGGCGCCTCGAGCCTGATTTATAAAAATAGATCAAGATCTACAAGATTCCGGATTTAGGAGTCTTTCTGATCCAAATCTTTATGTCAAAAACATTGGTGATGATGTTGTGATACTTACTGTTTATGTTGATGATCTTGCCATCATGGGTAGTGGAGCCATTGCTATTCAACGAATAAAATCAGATTTATGTGCTGCTTTTGACATGACTGATTTAGGCCGCCCACAGTATTGCCTAGGTGTAGAATTTTGGCAACTTGATCATTTGATTTTCATAGCTCGAGTCAAGTATGCTACGAATCTGTGGCAGAAGTTTAGGATGTTTGTTTGTAATCCTTCTTTTACACCTGCACACTCATTTGGTGTGTAGTCCAATTCCTCTTCATTATTTTCTCTATTCACATTTTCTAACATTTGTTGTTTCCATGCTATGTTATTTTAGAATACTTTTAATCTTCCATGAAGGATAATTTTAATCTCTGATAAGGGGTGTTTTTGTAAAGAGGCTACATTGCACTCATCATAGAGGCAATAACAAATGTGACATTTTTGATTTGATCTTGCTGCATGCAAGCTTGGACACCGACTTATTCCACTGCCAAGTGGTTGATAATTTGGATACTGTGTGATGACTGTTGAACCTGCTTGCCAATGGTTGACGGCATACACAACAACAGGCAACAACACAGGTCATCTTAATAACTTTGTAAAGGTTTCTTCTCACAGAAGTTGGTAAGATGTTCTTTCTTGCTCATTGACAAGTACCTAAGATGGGATTTTACATGGAATTCCCTGCTCAGAATCTGGAAAAGCCTAATTATTCTGGTCATCTTTGTTATTTCTCAATACATGCCAAAATTCAGCTATTTAAAAGTAAAACTTATCTCGATAATACCCACTAATAGTTTGAAATATCATAGATCAACCCAAGAAAGTTCAAGTTTATACCCCTATTATTGTGAAGACATAAATTTCAGGACTTCGAAAAAATCATACTTTTGTGCACAAAGAAAAGATGCTAAGGAAAGAGTTGGTGAATTTGTTTAAAAGCTTCCTGCTCTGGTTTGATGTCAGCCTTTTGCTTGCAATCATTTCCAGCTCTTATGGCTTCTACATCTCTGGTCTTCTGTTTTGAATATGTATAGAGGTTATGTGCACGCACGCTTCTACATCCTGCTAGATTTTAACCAAAAGGTCTCTTTGTATATTCTACCCAAGAGGTCTCTATATTAGACACCTACTGGATTCTGATTTGTAGTTAATATTGTTATTGATCGAGGAATTTGCAGTCTTCAAACTGTTCCTTCAAGGAACCCATACTGATGTGAATTATCCCTTAATCAACTAGGAGGCAAAGATTCTCCTATCTCAGGTCTGCTACACAAATAGAGGTCGCGTATGGAGTTTCAGTGTTTTCTTTCCTTGGCCAACTGCCAATTAGAATACTGTCATTAATCGATTAAGGAACTTTTAGATTCACAACTTTTACCTGCTCCACTGTTAAAATAGATGAGCAGTGCACTGTCGCAATGAATCTGGAGGATAATAAGCTTTGTACATTGTAGCCACGAGGACTAGGGGTGTTATTGGGTAGAATAAAAGATGTTACTATCTTGAATGATTTAATAAAAATTACATACAATTATACAATACAGAGCCTGTGTATTGATTTTACATATACGATTTGATTCTCGTTCAGGGAGGGTAAGAAGTTCATGAAGTGTTGAGGGAAATCTTAGAACTACTTATGTACTGTGTAATAAGTACTTCTGAAGAAGTGGCATCTGTTTTAACATGGGCTGGTGGGTTTTCTGGGGGTGTAGAGAAAGTCTTAGGAGAATAAAGTAGCCGACACTTTTTTTTAAGTGTGAGCTTTTTGCAAACCTTTATATAGCTTATGCTATAATTTTATGAGTTCACGAGCCTATATAATTACTGAAGATTGGATACAAAATTGACCATTGCAATGTTTCCAAAACTGCAGTAAAGTAATAGAAGTGCGATTCATTTGTTTATATGTGTACTCCTCTTTGGTGTTATAGCCGGGAAATATGAAAATTAGTCTTACTGTTAGTCAGCATATACTCCATGCTGTTTGAAGGACCCCTTACTTTCTCAGGATGTTCTAGGCTATTTGAACACAAGATGTTGGTGAAATCAAAACAGGTTCTTATCTTTTTATATGATTTTCTAGGCCCTTTTTTGTCCAGGACTTGCCTCGGATCTGATCTGACTGACACGTAAAGTTACTTTAGTTATCAACCCTTCCTTGTTCCCCTTTATTTTGGGTGCGAGTTTGAATGTATGGTCAAATGTGAAGTTATGAATCTTATGGACTGTCTTATACATATATATATATATTCATAACAGAACATGGTCCGTTGTTTTCCTATTGGCTTCATTTTGCGATGTGGCTTTATTGCTCTATATTTGCTTCAAGCTGCAACTGCCCTTTTTAACCCTTTCTCCTTGATGAAATTCCATGTTGTATTGTTGCAGCTCAAACAAATATTTTGGGTGTTTTTCTACAAAAAAATATGGCTTCCTTTGGTGTTTAAATCATGGATAGGACCTTCAAAGAAGTCCTGTTTTGATTAGGCATAAACCCTTTATGGAAAGGTAGATATAAGTTGGAACTGCTGTGTAAGTGTGGAGAAAATATTGCTGGCCATCCTTGTGGAGGATTAGTCTCCTAAGATTGCATACTCAAATTTTTCAGTTGGACCCAAAACCGAGGAAGTTCTTATTGTCACAACTAGAATTGGTAAATCTTCATCTGGATTTAGAGATCCAATAATGAAATCAAACAGCTTTGAAGTGGGGTGGTGCTAGACTGAGACTACGAGGTGGTATGAATGTTGAGGGAGGGCATCTGCTTAAAAGGTAAAGAGGTCCACATGCTACCACAAGGTGGAGGATGTTTGCTGAAAAGGTGAGGAAGCTCACGTTCTGTTATTAATGTTGAGTGAGGGAAAATCAGGGGGCAGAGGGGGGTCCAGATGCTGGGAGAGGGCTTCTTTTGAAGAGATGAGGAGGCCCACATACTAGCAAAAGAGAGAGATGTTTGCTGAGGAGGTGAGGAAGGTTATCTTCTAATACCAAATGCCATGTCCAATGGTGAATTGTAATGGGGTTAAGACGTACATTCCACCAAATTCTCTTTTGGAGAGAACACAGGAACACAGAAAGGGGATGCACAGAAGTACCTTTAAAATCCTAGAAATGATATTTGAATAGGAAAATAGCATGGGCATGGGGTTACGTCCTTGTGGAACTTAGGAACTTAATATAGTATGAACAATTTCACTTTCTTGCTGACAGAGGGAAAAAACAGTAGACAAGTCTCTTGGTCTGTACGAATACAATCTATTGGATAACACTAGATTAGGCTGTATGCATTATGGCTAATAACATTCATTAAAACATCGATGTCTAACCAATAATAATCAGATCACAAAGAACAATGGATAATAGCACAGCATTAGGTTTGATCATAAGAAACTGAATGGAAAAGTTGATTCTGTTTGAATTTTTCTTCAAAGATTTCTTGTTTATAGCAGGACGAAGAGCTGTAATGTAGGAGAAGGCATATGCAGCGGAAACTATAACTGTTCTGTTAAAAAAATGCAGAGGTGTAAAATGGAGCAGAACAAAAGTAAATAATTGTGAAAGTGTTGCTGAGGATCGTTGTCCTTCGAAATGAAACTGAATTTAACAGAATACAAGACTTATAACCGGTCTATGGGTGGGAGGTAAAAAAATAAAACGTCAGTGAATGGCGCAAGAATCATGGCTGCTTTAATCCTAATTGATGTGGATCGACGATACACAATCCCAGGTTATCAAAGAGAGAAATGTGTGTTTGTGTATGTGAGAGAGGAAGTGAGAGAGGGAGAGGGAGGGAGGGAGGGAGGGAGAGAATTTTTTTAGTTCGATATTCTATTTTTATACAGAAGGAGATGGTGAATAGCTAACAAACCTGATTTAATGTGCCTTATTTATACTGTGTAAACTCTCATTAGAAGATTACAAATGCAAAGTGACTGGTACTACAGATAAGACTACGATTAATAATAACATTACAGGTGATGACACAATGTGATTAGAACAAACATAGGACTGCAAGATCATTCGAATTCTACAAAAAGGATATAATATCTATCCAATTTGGGATGATATCCTTATACTATTGCATTTCTGAATCTTTTATTCAAAAATAACATGCATGCTAAATTGTCGATTATTAACAGTAATCTTTGTATGGCCAAATTGTAGTAATAAATGATGACGATGATCCGGAATTGAAGAACAATCTGGAAGACAACATACTAGAAGTATATAATTAAGTATGTTGTATTGGAAGCAATATGAACACCCATTAGAATACATAGAAAGCATAAACTCATTCACACATAGAGAACAATACTGCCAACAAGAGTTGTAGTTCAAATTGAAAGATCAACAAATGTTGAGGAAAACAAAGTGGTTCAGCTTTTGACAATTATTGAAAATGAGGTACTATGTAAGACTTTGGTGATAGTGCTGGCATGTTTGAATATGCAGCGATGTAGGGGGCCACAACGGGCACTTCCCTTCTAATATCCAAGGGTCTTCCACCCCTTGAACCTGTGAGGGGAGCAAGGGAAACACTATCTGCATTTTATCGAAAGAATTCAATATATTAATGTATTCAATAATAGAGAGGTACATATACAGGTTTATTCTCCTATAAGTGAGAAGTCAATCCTCATCTATCTAGGTTTATTCTCCTATATGTGAGGAGTCAATCCTCATCTATCTCTCCTAACATAATTCTTCTATCCTGATCCCTAGATGAGTTGTTAGAACTCCTTGTACACGCACACCTAATATGCTATTTCTGATCTAGACTACTTTAACATTGGACTATGTTGTACTAAAACTAAGTAAATCTCCAACTATCCCTCCCTTAGTACAATCATGGTCAAAGTGAAAGAAACAGTACTGCAAAAGAAATTGGACATACTCTAGTTTGAAACAAACAACAATGGATGGGGACACATCGCCAATCATAGGGGTAGTATGAATTAGGATATACACCGAGTTCATACAAATTAGAATTGTAGTGGGAATGGCCTCAGTACCACTCTGATCAGGGATAGGAATACACATTTAGTGAGATCCTACAAAAAAAAGTGTATAGGGACAAACATGCTATCTAACCTTAAGAACTATGAACAGATACACACGGTTCACATTTAGATTAGTTGGACTAAGCCTTACTAACCTTTATAACATGCGAGTGGGGATATACACTCTACTCACTGAAAATGTGGCTTTGGCTTCCACTTCTTTGCTGTTTTGCTCTTCTGGTTGGTTCGGTCTCACCGAGCAGGTACAAATCAACTAGTGGGATTGAGTCCTCACTATGCCTTCAATGGGTGCTAACCACCTCACCGAACTTCACTCTTATAGGCATTGTGCTTGATCACTGCCACTTGCGCATGAACAATAGTATGGTGATCTCGCACTGAACACCATTCACGGCTTTAGTATGTTTGGTACAAGGTTTATGATGATTTTTTTGCAGCCGGTACAATTCTTCAGCTATGTAGTCTTTGAAGAGTTTCGTTTTTGTCACTACAGCAAATGACAACCTTGGAGTTAGTGATGAACTAGAGATTGGTAAGTGGCCTCCTTCCTTGGTTTCCTCCAGCCTTCCGTTGACTCGAATCACTTAGCCAGATTGAACTTGGTGGTCATGTGGACCACAAAGTGCTCTATTATGCGTGTTGACATTTTCAGCGTTGTGTTCATTTCTTCCATAAGTTCCCTCCCTGAGCAAAAATACTTGTATGGGTGCGAGGTACAACTGACAATGCACCCATTTATAGATAAGTCTTTTTGGTTCAATTTTTATGGAAAAACAACTGTTTCACGTTAACTGTTACAAATAAGGACAGCTTTTTTGCCAATAGGTTTACAATGTGAATTTACACAATCCGGAAAATATTCACTGATAATTGGCTTCCAATTTAGAAGACACACTTTTGAAATGGATTTTCCCGGGTAAACTTAATAATAGTTTTGTATCTTTTTTCTTTTTCTATAGTTATTTTTTAAATTAAAAAACTGACCTCTAATATAAAACTCTAAAAGACACTATAAGCCCCCTAATATATAATACACAAAAACTTTATAGTAAAAAACAAGTTTTATTTAAATTTTTTTTCTCTGCATGAAGCCTTTTGTTACCGCACCTCACTTCTTGAATGCACTTCTACTCCCCTTTGCTCTTAGGTGCTTCTTGTTAGTTCTCTTTGATATGCTATTGCATCCTTCAAGCACTCCTCTCTTACTTCCTCTCTGATCTACCTCTTCAGTTGGTGCCTGTCGTCACTCAGAAGTTGCACCCTGATAGAGAATGGTGTGTGTACTCTCTCTCTTGTTGACAAAATGGGATCACCTCAAGGCTGTGGGTAACCTATGTCTGAGGTGAACCTCTAGAGAGGGCTGGTTCCCTTGTGAATCACTTAAAAAACAAAAACTTTACAAGGAAAAGCGAAAAGGATGCGGGAAATGGTAAATAAGGGTGATACACCAATAATTTAACACAAGCATGTAACTTTGTACATAGAGAAATCAAAGATCCACACATTTGCACAACTCTAAGCTATTTTGCATAATAAATTTAAGGGTTTAGGAGAAAAGGACAGTGGTAGAGGGAGGAAATTCCACACTAAAGCAACACAATATTCCTATCAAACAAAATGAATAATCAGAAAACAGTGATATGCGAGGGCAAAAATGGAGTTTTTTTTATTCAGAGGTGCAAGTACAAGGCTAGAATTGCTAGAGCAAATCAGCCCAAGTGTGTCTGATCATTCAATAATCCAAAACTCAGCCTACATAGACCGCTGTGTCCAGAATAGCTGCTTGTTTGCATGCTTTTTTTAATTTATTTCTGTACCTCCTTTGGTGCATGGGACAGTAGCATGTCCTTTTTTATTAATTTGTTCATCCTTCCATGGCGCTACATACCAGAATAGACTGCTGCATGCTTACTTTTTATTAAATTCATCTTAATCAATCCTTGGCGCCACATATAGGACAGCAGCTAATTTATTTATAAAAAGTCCTGTTTTTGGCATCAACAACAATTCTCCCTTTCTTTTATATTTAATTCCTCCATGCACCTATTCTTAGCAGCAATTTCTTAAAAAAAGAACAGCAGCATGCTCTTCTAATTCTATTAAAAACTCCTAAAAATAGGATCTTCTATTTTAATCTCTTCCATGCACAATCCTCTTGTTCTTCCTTTGGCGCATGGGGCTGCTATTTTTACCAATTTCATTCTATCCTTGGCGCCAAAGATAATTAGAACAGCAGCTTTCTTTTTTATAAAATTCAATCCACCTCCATGCATATGTCACCTCTTTTGGCGCCAACTATAGAACTGTTTTTAATATTTATTTATTTCTTTTCTTTTAGCATGCACATCCAGTTTTACCCATCCTTGGCACCTATTCTTGGTGCATAATTTATGGTAACACTGCCCATCGCTCCTATTTTCGTGTTGATTGTTCATGTTGGATATAGGACAGAATTTGTTGAAGCTGCACTCCTTTGCGTGGCTCCTCCTTAAAGCATACCTTTACACTTGTACCTCAAACTTCTTGTAATTTTTCATGGCTGTGATTCTTATCAAAATTCAAATGCCTCTGCGCCTTGTTTCAGCATGGCAAGTGTCCATCAGATTTTAACACCGCTCCCCAACGCTGCATAGAAAGCCTTCAGAAATCAGTATTTTTCAGACGCCCTTAACACTGAATGCATCTCATCGCATACGTAATTTTACCTCAAGCACTTCTATTTTTCACCTTGTGCATTCACGCCTTTGGTAGCTTAGCGAAATGATTTTCTCTGAAATTCTACTGCATATTCCTTCCTTATCACAAGTGATTAAATACTGCTGATGTACATGAAATATCAAAAAATGATGGCAGTGTACTCATGGAATCACAAGGATATGGCAATAGAGGCAGACGGGATTGCAAGCACAATGGCAAAATTTGCTCGAAACAATTATCAGACTGATATGCATGGGTGGAGGTCTGCCCTGACAATGAAAACCAGTGCTGCTGATGTGTGGGCTAGAACATTGATACAATACACCAGAGGGCTTCCCTTCCACAATTATTACACCCATAGTTAGCATACTTTGCGAGTACTCGCCACAAATTCCAAACAACGAATATTTGCTGTAATAACTCGCCGAACAGACTCGGCAAATATTGGTGAGTTTTCACTGAGTATATCTGGTGAATATTTGCCAATATTCGCCGAGTCTGTGCCAAATACTCCTCTGATGCGGGATCTGTGCCAAATACTCACCTGAAATTATAAAAATTCATTTTATCCTTAACGCAATATTAAAAATATATACTGATAGATACAGAACACAAAAAGCAAGAATAATATATATATGACTAATATACATTACAAATATTCAGATTTCTGCTAAACTGACAGTGGTAACAAACTTCATGCCAACCTTTAGCATATATTTGGACATGATTTTCTTTTTTTATAATATTGAGTTATAATAGTTTTATTCAAGTTCACACCCTTTTTTCATAAGGCTATCTAAACTCTTAGTCTTAGATATGCAATGGTGGACAATTGCATAACGATAAGCTTGCATTCTATAAAAATCTATTAAAAAAAACTTATAAATAGATCCAGTTTGAGAACTTTCAATTGAATAAAGTTTCAAGCACCAACAATCTTATAGATAGTTTTTCCTTGCACACATTTCAACATGCAACATATATAGGGCATCTTGAATAGAATAAATCAAATAAGCTCAAATATATCATCAATTCATCTACACAATAGTATCATGTACAACTCCTATCAAATCCTCAAGCTATAACAAACAATATTGCTATAAAAACCTACCAAAGATCCGTTCGATATTTACCTATGTTGACCATCTACTGGGATTTGAGCTCACTAATTCATGAATCCAACCATCTCTACAATATCTAACCATTTCCTCATCAATAATAATAGAAAACACTTCTCCAACATTTTACAGACTCATTTGATACATTTTGTAGCTATATTTTGCATAAAATTTATGTTTTTTCAAGAAATTTGCTTATTTTTAAGTTGCCGAATATTCCCAAATATTTGCTGAGTCTTACCGAGTTTTTGGCGAGTCAATTTTTTTTGGATTTTCCGAATATTTGCCAAAGACGAGTATGCGAACTATGATTACACCATCTATCAATCAGGACTAACCCAATATGACACCATGTCAAAAGAATTCGATAGATTAATTTAGTCAATACTAGAGACGTACATATATAAGTTTATTCTCCTGCAAACAAGGAGTCAACCCTCATCTATCTCTTCGAACATCATTCTTCTATCCTGATCGGAGTTGTTACAACTCGAACAATACTCACACCTAATATGCTATTACTTATCTAGACTGGTATAACATTGGATTATGTTAAACTAAACAAATTAAATCTCCAACATTTTTTTGGAACATGTGAACTGCTAAATTATGGGGCATAAAATCGCCCAGGTTTAGCTGCTGCATGGATTAGAGGCAGAGGGGACTACAGCACAAAGCATAACTTCCAATAACCAAGCTACCATGTTCAGGTGGTTAGTTTCCAAATAAAAATACATGAACAGGAGTTCTACAAGCAAATGTGTTGACTTTCGATGGTGATGATAGATTTGAGAGAAATTTTTATATACATAAATATTATATGTCTATTAATAGTGAGTGGGTCACATCCTTGGCTGATGTGTAATATATATTTGTGCTAACTTGCTGTTCTTGGTGCACACTCATAGAAGCAGTGATGAAAAATGCAAATTAGGTCAAAGGAAGGTTAATGACATCACCAGCATAATCTTGTCACTGTCATCCTATTTCTCATAAATTTCCTGACTTTTTTTATTGTAAACTCATCTTTTTCCTCTCTCTTGACGGGCCCGGATTAATTTGGGTGAATTGTTGGCTAGATCACTATCCAAGCAAAGTGAAAGCAATTCATAACAAGGGATCATTCAAGGACAGTCTTCCCACCACACCACAACAAAATTGCCACCAAAAAGGATGACCAAAGATGAATTGCACCAAAAATCACAACCAAATGACTCAACAAGTCATATATGACAAGATGATTCTCCCATCAATGCACACATCTTTTGTGATTCTCATGTGCCATAAAAAATGAAGAAACGATCAAGCATGCCATCAATGTTGCCAAGAAGAGACCAACTGTAGTTGTCAAGTTGAGGATACAAAATAATATAATGTTTGGTGCACACAGCGGGGGTCAGGATGGTGGTAAAGAGGATAACATAGTAAACTAGCTGGCAATTCATTGTTTATAATGAACATATACAGAATACAACACACCAAATAGTCACACGTTCATGAAGACAAGGAGATAGAAGAAGAATGCTCTTATATTCTATGTACATAGATGTACAATGAACTAGAAGGACTGAGAATGAGAATCTCCTTTATTAGAGACCAAATTTGAGAATCCTAGTTGACTTGTCTAGCAGGAAAATGACTTCAATGGTCAATCCCTTTTGGAGATCGAATACAAGTATATTTATAACTATAAACAAGATCAGTTGCAAAATGGTTTGGCTTTGTAATGGTTCAACAATTCATCTTCCTCAATGCGTGTTGTTGGTTGTGCGCTGGTGTTCACCATACGTAAAGGTGTCACTCGCATACACTTGTCGCCAGACTTCTGCGTTAGCAGCATTTGTGAGCAGTTGGCTGGGCTAGCAATCTGATCATTTGCTCTTACTTGAAAAAACAGTGATACCCTTCGTGCTTTTAGCCAGCTGTGGAAAGTTGAAGGAAACTGAGTCTGAAGTTATTGGAGGTTGTACCACTTAGCCTAATCGGCGTATGGCTTGGTCTTGACAACGCTAAACAATCGATGTGGATAGTCACAATATTGACGATTTGATACTCTTGCGATGGTTATAGGTGCGTAGGACCCAAGTTTGAGGGATGCTCAATTGCTATGTGCTCAAGTAGGGGTGAAAAATCTGGCTTGAGGAGCTCAACATTGATTATTGCAAAGGCATTGTCTGCAACTATGCACAATATAGTGCAGAGACTATGGTGTAGCTGTTTTGATTTTCTTGTGGGGAGCTTTGAACTGCTACTGCAAATGCAATGAAACCTTATCACCAGCTTTGAATGTATGTGGCGCACAACGTGCATCATGGCGTTATTTGCTCTTATGCTATTGACCATTAAGTATTTGCTATACCTATTGATGCACCTTTTGAATGTGTTGCAGGATTTTCTCTGCCTTGTCCACTTCTTTCTCCTGAGTGCATGACCAAGAACTTGCGGGTGAAAGATATGGCTTGAGGAGCTCAACATTGATTACTGGGTGCAGCCCCAAGGATTGAGGTAAATTAAGTACAATGGCATTGTCCGCAACTATGCACAATATAGTTCAGAGACTGGTGTAGTGGTTTGATTTTCTTGTGGGGAGCTATAAAGCGCTATGGTAAATACATTCAAACCTTATCACCAGCTTCGAATATATGTGGCACACAATGTGCATCATGGTGCTATTTATACTTTTGCTCTTGGTGATTTAGAATTTGCTGTACCTACTAATGCACCTATTGAATGTGTTGCAGGACTGTCTGTGCCTTGTCCTTTTGTTTCTCCTGAGCATGTTGCTGAGAACTCGTAGGTGCAGTAGGTGATGTCATGGGATGTTGTTGTTTGAAACCCACAACATGTTTGTTTGAAATGTAGTATACCCGGTAGAATTGTGTAGAGATTTATTGTAGGCATATCGGTTTCACATGAAATTTTCATCCCGTGTGTATTTGTGTGTGTTGTATGTGCACAAAAAATGGACAGGGGATTGGTTAGACAACTTCAATTTGTCCATCTGTTTGAGGATGAATGCGGTTGATCAATCCATTTGAGTATCCAAAATTTCCCACAAGGTGTGCCAAAAATGACCGAAAAACCTAGGGTTGTGATCAGACACAAGGATAAGGTCCAAAAGGAACCCTCATATGGTTGACAAACATGCATGTCGTGTCTTGTGCGTTTTCACTTTTCTTACATTGAACAATGATAGCCATTTTAGGGAACCTATCTACTATATTGTCGTGTTGGTGCTTTATCACCAGTATTATAAACGAGAAATTTATCTTGATAGATCCCAAGGCTCAGATGGAAGCATTAGTTGTGTATAAAGCCCAAGATTCTTGTTCATTGGCTTCGTAATGTAACAAGGAATTTGTGTCTTTATATAAAACTCTATATCTCCGAGCATATGTGGCCAATAGAAATGTTGAAGTGCGGTAAGTGTCTTTTCTTACCCCAAAATCTGGTTACTTTAGATTAGTGAGCAAGGAATGCGCATCTTTATATGAAGCTCTATATCTCTGGGCATATGTCGCCAATAGAAATGTTAGAGTGCGGCAAGTGTCTAGCTCACCCCAAATTCTTTAACTACTTTGGATTAGTGGGTTTCCTAGATGAGTCATTTGTGAGGTGTGCCTATGGGAACAAAAGATGCCCAAGCTTGTAGAGAAGCTTATCAGACATGTAGAAATCAATAACCTATTCACCTTGCACAAGAGTAGTATAGGTGTTTGTGAAGTTTGCGGTTGAGTAGATAGTAATCAAGTAAGAAAAGTTTTGACCTCGAGTGGTAACATTGTGAGGGATGTAGTGATTGGATGTGTTGTCCTGTGTTTTTACATAGGCAAAATTCACTTGAAAATAGGACAACCATACTATAGTGTTAAAATTTTGCATTGTAGATCTTTCTAGACACCCTCCCAAGTCAGCCTACTCCCCATATCAGTCCTATCCTATCCTTCCAATGGTTCTTATGTGTGTGTCATCCTTCCCTGTAGGTGATTTAGGAGGAAAAAGATCATTCAAGTACTTCAGGAGCAGTATCTCTCAAGGGGGATTCTCAGGCAAGCTTAGGAAGGGCTATCATCAGCCATTCTAAAACAAGTGCATAATCCTTGGAGCAGTGTTGAAGGCCCAAGTTCATCAAGGAGGTGTATTTAAGAGCCAGGATCACTGTGCAACTGATTTAGGAATATTCTGGGAAGATTCGGAGGTTTAGGAACTAGTTTACCAAAAGCGGGTTTTTGAGGCCAAAGGAGCTTGCATCGTGAAAGAGTGCTTGAACTTCAAGAGGTGATTTCGGGAGCTCCGGAATGACTTGTGAGCTAAACAAAATATCAACAAAAAGCATTTTCAGTCCTTTACATGGTGGAAAAATTAGATTCATCGTAAACTCCATGCATTTTTCTAGGCAACTCATTCTTTCCAAGCACAAGTGGTGATCCTGAGAAAAAGGAGGCATTTAAGGGTGATGAAGGGAGAATCAAGGCACGAGACCCATGTCATTTGTCTCAAAATGTCTTTTCCAGTCAAAATCATATAAGTGCCTAAAAAGACCTTTGGGAGCCCGAGATATGGGGTTTTCAAGTCTCTTCCCAAAGTAGCATGTTTAATCAGTTAGTCAAATTTTTGAAGGACGCATGTCAACATGGCGCTCTTGTGCCTTTTTGTGTCCTCATTGTCCCTTTTCAAGGGGACAAGAGGGACAAAAAATGGTGCCCCTTCCATAGAGCCCATGGATATGCAATATGACCCCGACAACTTATTTTAGCACCTTTGACTAGCCCCCTCACCTACCCCTGCATGCATGCCACTTGTCAAGAAAGGGCTAAGGTGCCTTTTTGTGCACCTATTGTCCCAAACCAAGGGGACAATGGGGACAAAAAATGTGCCCCACCCCCCTTAGGCTCCATGGTTCCTCATACGACCCTTCTAAGTCCACCAGGTGCTTATTTCCAGCCCCATCCATTCCTCTCATCAAATGCATGAGCGACACTTGGCAACATAGGGCTAAGGTGCATTTTTGGGGACAAAAAAATGCGCCCTACCCCCTCTTCAAGGTTTCAAAAGCTATATATACTAGAAGATAGCCATTTTCTTCATTCTTCCCCACATTCCTTCGTTTGCACCTGGAATTTGGCGATTTTTTTCTAGAATTCCTTCACCATTTTTTTTCAGTCTCCTTCATTCCACCATCTACCTTGGGTCTCAGCACCATTATTTCGCAAGAAAAATCCGAAAATCCATGCTCAAAACTCCATTTTTGTCCAGAATGAAGAGGTGCACATGAGAATGAAAAAATGCAATATCTAAAAAACTAGTGCACGGATTGAAACGAAACTTGTTTTATTCTTCTCCATTCTTAGAGGCCGACAAAACCTAGGTGCTGGATTTTACATGCAAGATCAAAGCTTTTTGCGGCGATCAAACCCCAGTTTCCCCAAACACAAACTTTGAAAATTAATATCTCTTGATCCTAAAATCAGTTTGATCTGAAACTTCAAAGGTGCAATTAGAAAGAAAAACCCATATCAAAAAAACCACTTTCATCAAAATTCGACACCCAGAAACCTAGTTTCTAAAAATAGTAAGTCTCCTACACGGGCACTTACTATGTTTAGTAAGGTCTCATAAGAAGTGCACAATGATCATCTAGAAGGAGAATAAGAGTGGTCGAAGCTGGAAGGGGTGAGAAATCTCCATTTACTTGGAATAGTAACCCCCCTTTTCTAGTGCAGGGAAATGCTTCGGAAGCCATGAAATTCAAGTTCACAAGTGGCAATGTTCCATGGCATGGAACGGTGGTTTCATGTTTGCAGGATGAGCATTCTTCACTGTTGCAATGGTGTACTCATCGGTGCTTATCACTTCCCTCTTCGGTGTGTACGGGCAAAGTACCTCACTCCAGAAGCAATCTTTGTCAGCAGAGCACGACAGTGTCACAGAAGATCATCATGGGCATTACCCATAGGTTATCTAGAACCCACCGCATGAAATCTCAATAGTGTTCTTCGACACTCATTTTATGGTCCAAGGTGTTTGTACATCATGTACACGATAGTGATTGTGGTCATCACCGACAGGGACGAAGTGTTCAAAATGCACTTCATCAAAGCTTTCCAATGAGTACAACAATGTGACTATGTAACAAAAGTCATTGGAGATTGGTTTCCATCCTCAACTTCTTCAAAGTGGACTTTAATGAGCAACGCCCGTGCCCATCAAGGTGATCATTCAACAATGTTTTTAAACACTCAGTTCAAGGTGTCTATGCATCATCTGAAGGAGGTTTCTCATGGTGTAAGGAGTTCAAAGATCCAGAGTTCATTGCATTGGAGCATTTCATCTGATCAATCAAGCAACGAGGTGAAATCGATAGAGGCATCATCTTCACTAACATTGTTCTCTCTATCTCTCTTCCTTCTTTCTCTTCTCCCCCCTGTTCTCTCTCCTCTCCATGATCTATTTCTTCGTTGGGGGTTGCACTTTTTCATTGTGTCTTATTTATGTAAAATGTGACTTTAATTTTAAATGTAATAAGTCTACCCTTAAATACGAAAAGTCACAGGTTGTGCAAAACACATGAAAGGTCATGTGGAGGGTAGATGAAGAGCCTTTCAAGATTCTATAAATTGTAATGGCACCATCATTCCAGAGGGTTGTCAATTTTGTATGTTCATTCCTCTTTTCCTTCCCTCTATTTTCTTCTTGCTCTTACTTTGTACAATTTTTGCGAAAGAATCAATGAAGAAAGGAGTTTGTTGCCTTTTTTGATGAGGAGATTGTAGAAACTTTGAGTTCTTAATCTTAACTTGTCTTGTTGCCAATTGCGAAATTGTTTTCTTTTGAATATATATGTGTTGAAATATTCTGGTTAATGGTTGTAGAAATATGATTTTCTACCGGTAATGTTAATCCCTCTCTCTTTTTCTCACTCCCTTTCCTGCTCCCCTAGCAAATTCCTCTCTTACAAGCTTTTGCCGCAGCGTTAGTGGAGTGTCCCTGTTGGATCCCCGGCTGTAAGGCCACCACATAGTTCAATTTCACACGCGCATAAGAATATAGAGCTACACCATTCAAGTAGAGGGACTTAGATTCCCAGAGCGTTGGCAAGAAACCCACCAATTTGTCCACCTGACAAAGTTTCTTGCCAACAGGATGTCTTTACCCTTCTTATGTTTGATCATCAGATAAAACATCTACAAATGTCATCCACTTCACATGGCACACTTTCTCCAACTTGCTTGAGTGTGTAGGAATAGGAGTGGCTTGTGATATATGAGTGGATGATGATTTGTTTCCCTAGTATATGACAGTGCCATTGCTTCACACCTTAGAACTATGGCCAATAACTATTTCTTGTAGGTAGAGTACCTTTACATCATTTTGTTGAAGGTTTAAGAATGATATGTGGCAAGGTGTCTATGTTGAGCGAGCATTGTGTTGAGTGCATAATCGTATTCATTGGTCTCAATTTTGAAGGACTAAGGTGTCTAGTATGTCTAAGATGAGCATGGAGAGAAGTCATTGCTTGATCTCCTTGAAGGTTTGTTGTTGCCAGGTGCAAAATGGAAAGCGTGCGTGCTTGGCGCACATGATTTGGTTCAGCAACCATGAGATGTGTGAGAATCCAAGGGAAAACTTGCGGTAGAAGTTTGCAAGTTTGAGGGAACATTTGAGCCTTTCGCAGGTGTATAGAATTGGCCAATCACATATGAGTTGAGTTTCTTTAGGTTTTGCGATAATGCCTTCACAATATATGATGTAACCTATGTATTTAATCTGCAGGGTGCTGAAGGTAAAGCTGACTAAGTTGGCTTGTAACATAAACTAGCGCAACGTGTTGACAACATTTATTACATGCTCAATGTGCTTCTCCCGTGTTTTACTATAAACGAGGATGTTATATATAGTAGACAATGACAAAGAAATTGGTGAAGGGCTTGACTATGTCATTCACTTGGTTCATGAATGTCGTTGGCAAATTAGTGAGACTGTTAGACCAAAAGGCATAAGCATCCACTCATACAACCCTTTGTTTTGATTGTTGTCTTCCATACAATTTCAATATTGATAGGTTTTTGATGCTAATGTAACTTTAAGACAATCTTGGTGAATTACTGAGCACCCTAAAGCTATCTATGGAAAGTAATGACCATTAGTTCTTCAATGTGATCTTGTTTGGTGTGTGATAGGTGATGCATACCTGCCACGGGCCAATCCTTTGGTGCAAGGGCTGTCATACTGTCACAAGACGAGGAACTTTGCTAGATCTTCCCTTGGTCGACAAGTTGTTGAATTTGTCATTGAATCTCATTGTTCTCACAAATCAATCTGCAATAGAGAGCGTTGTTTGAAAATAACGACCTTATTTGATGCTTTAACAGGCAATGTGTTATTCCTTGACATCTCCATATTGCCAAAACAAAGTGAGTCACAAGGTTGTGCTTCTTGGGGTGCATAGGTGTCTCTAGGTGGACCTTGAGCAACATAAACTTCTACGCATGAGACAAACTATTTGCATTGCTTGACAAACACCAAAGTGATTTTGGTTTTTAGAAGAGTTTTGTTGGGTCAGGATAAATGGATTGAGCTAAATAGAATGAAAATGAATAAATAAGATTACAAATAAATAAGCCAAAGAATGGTTGTTCACTTCACATTCTAAGATGACTCTTCAACTATTTATGGGAACTCCTCAAGTTCCAACGACAAGACATAAGCTCTCCTCAATAACACCTAGTATTAACTAATGTTATTTGCAATAGTATTACACCCGTCCTTAATCTGCAGGGGTTACAGTGAGACCAAGCATGCCTATGAACTTCTCAAAATTTTCTTTTCCAAGCTCTTTTGTCAAGATGTGTGTTGGCTGCTCTGCAGTAGAACAAGGGAGCATTTTTACACTGCCTTCTTTCACATGATGCCAAATCAAGTGGAATTTTGTATTGATGTGCTTGGTTCGGTCGTGAAAAACTGAATTATTTGCCAATGAAATTGCATGTTTTGTCAACCATTAATGGTGTTGACAAAATCTATTGTACCCGCAAGTCTGAAAGAGCCCTTGTGAGCCACAAATTTTGTCTTGTTTTTGTTTTAAAGCAGCCTTGTATTTTGCTTCGGATGAAGATATTGCTGGCATTGATTGCTTCTTTGATTTCCAACTGACAATTGTTCCTAAATTCATTAGAAACTCGATGTAGATTTTCCATCCTCAAAATCACTAGTATAGTCGAAACTTGAATAGCCAACCCGTTTGAAGTCTCTTGCCGTGGAGTATTTGAGTCCAAGATTCTGTGTTCCTTTTTAGATATCAGAGAATTTTTTTGCTGCTACTCAGTGACTTACTCAGTGTTGTTGCATGAATCTAGAGAGAACACCAATAACAAAAGAAATGCCTGATCTAGTTGTGGTTACATAGATTAGGCTTCCAATGAGTTGTTTGTATTTGGTGGCATCTACCAAATCTGCGGTATCTTTTGATGTCAATTTCAGATTTTGTTCCATGGGCGTACTTAAGAGGCTTGCAATCTGACATTCTGAACTTGCTCAATGTTTCACTAATATATCTTTGTTGATTGATGAAAATGTATTTTGATTTTTGACTTACTTCATTACCCTAATAGTAATGAAAATAACCCAAATCTTTCATTTCAAAGCCTTTCATCAACTCTGCTTTGATTTTGCTGTGCATGTCTCATTGTTTCCTGTGGTGAGCAGATCATCCACATACACTACTACAAATACAATCGTAAAGAGTTGCATCTTTAAACTCAAAATGCCTGAAATTCATGTTCAGGAGATGCTCATTGAGCTTTTCATACCATGCATGTGGGGCTTGTTTCAAACCCTACAATGATGTTTCTAGTATGCACACTATGTGCTCTTGGCTATCAAGTGCAAAACCTTCAGGCTGAGTTATGTACACTATTTCTTGAAGATCATTCAAAGAAGCAGTTTTCACATCCATTTGATGAATTTTCCACCTGTTTAATGTTATCGAAGCTAACAAAGTCTGAATGATAGTCCATTTTGTTGTTGGCAAAAAGGTTTCATG
Organism: Taxus chinensis; assembly: GCA_019776745.2. NCBI lineage: Eukaryota > Viridiplantae > Streptophyta > Pinopsida > Cupressales > Taxaceae > Taxus > Taxus chinensis. The sequence continues at coordinate 3,372,690 of CM034151.1, read as the reverse complement.
GTAGTCTATGCCTTCCTTCCGGGCATAACCCCTTTGCGACAAGCCTTGCTTTATGTTTGTTAAACGAGCCATCAACCTTGTATTTGTTGTGGAAGACTCACTTGCCACTAATTGGTTTACAACTGAGTAGAGGATCAACGAACTTCCAAGTACCACTATCCACCAAGGCTTCATACTAATCTCTCATGGCTTTTCTCCAAGACTCATCCTTTTCAACTTGTTTGAAAGAGTTTGGTTTTGAGTCAAACACAACATAGTTGTTCTCCTGGAGAATCATTCAAGGTTAGCTTTTTAATTTTGTTTTGAATTTCTTCTAGGACATTTTTTGTTGGTTGTGTAGCTGCACGTGCACTTTGTACACCAATTTTTCCAACTTCATTAGGACAAAGATCTTTTAATGTTTGCGTTGCCCGTTTAGGCATCTTCTTTTATGGTTTTTGTGCCTCAATTTGATGACTCGAAGCTCCTTCACTTTCTGTTCTCTATTCTTATGCCACTTGTCCATTTTCTAATGAAGTTCCATTTTCTTCTTCAGGAGGAGTTTCAATATCTGTTATAGGAGATAAGACATAATCAAATGACTCCAAACTACATGTCCCCCCTTCACTATGTGGAATTTCCAAATTATTCTCCTTGTAGACATCAAACTTGGCATATGTCTCTAGTTGACGCAATTGACAATTGATGTTGGCCTTATCCTTTTCACAAAAGACATCCCTTGTAATGAGGAATTTCTTGCTTTTTTCATAATAGAGCCAATATATATGCCTTAGAGGATTCAAAATACCCAAGTGAATGCATTTATGACTTTTGTGGTCCAACTTATTCCTTTTCTCCTTAGGGATCAATGCATAACACATGGATCCAAAACCCGAAGGTGACGCATTGAAGGAAGATGTGACACCACATTTCATATGGAGTCTTCAATTGAAGGGGTGTTGATGGTGTTTTGTTTTAGAGGTACATTGCTATTTGTGTTGCTTTTGGCTAGAAGTGTAGATTCAGCCCCTTGAAATACAACATTGCACGAACAATATTCATCACGGTTGTAGTCATCCTCTTAACTACTCCATTTTGTTGAGTGTGTGGAACTATGAGATGGTGTTTAATCCCATTTTGCTTGAGATAGGATTCAAATGCCTTTGAAGAGTACTCAACACCATTATCAGTTCTGAGTGACCCAATGTAGGCTTGAGCTTCATTTTCCTCCATGGCTCAAAACTTTTGAAATGTTTCGAAGGCTTCATATTTTTGTTTGAGGAAATAGATCCATGTCATTCGACTATAGTGGTCGATGAACAACATGAAGTGTGACCACCAATTAATAGAATTGGAAGTAAACACAAGTCGGAGTGGACCAACTACAATTTTCTATTAGCTTTCCATTCTAACTTCTAAAAAGGTCGTCTTGAGTGTTTAGCTAAAATGCAAGCTTCACACTTCTCTGATTTTGCAGGCAAGGTGGGCAATTTTGCTACGCCATTCTTTTGCAACACACAAATGTAGTCATGATTGGAGTGCCTGAATCTTGCAATACCACAACATACTTGGAGACATTTTGTCTTCAACGAGATGAGCGAAATTCCATAAAATTAATGGCTCACCCTTGAGTTTAACAATTTACCTTCCTCAAATCCAGTCAATACGATCGCATTGCCTCTTTTTCTTTTAATAGTGACCTCTCCATTGTGCAGCAGAATGGAGTGCCCTTGTTGGTGAATGAGCACCAAGGACAAGTTTCTTTTCAATTGAGGAGAGTATAAGTCATTTTAAAGAATGAATTCTAAAAGCCCCCGACACTTGTCTTATTACCCCTTTGCCCTCTGGTTGCAGACTTGATCTGTCTGCCAAGTATATTGAATTACAACTTTCTTCACAAAACTCCCCAAAGAATTCCTTGCGGAAATTCATGTGTGGAGTGGCTCCAATATCTAAGACTCAAGCATCAAACCATGTGCTACTAAGGCATTTTCTTCATCACAATTTTAGAGTATAGGTCATTTTTAAGAATGAAATCTAAAAGCCGCTGACACTTGTGTCTTATTGCCCCTTTGCCCTCTGGTCGCAAACTTGATCTATCTGCCAAATATATTCATTTACAACTTTCTTCATAAAACTCCTCAAAGAAGTCCTTGCGGAAAGTCATGTGTTGAGTGGCTCCAATATCTAAGACTCAAGCATAAAACCAAGTGATACTAAGGCATTATTTGCTTCATCACAAGTGGAAAGCACATATTCACTTGTGAATTGAACAGAGTATGGTTCTTTGGTGGGCTTCTTTTCTACTTTTTGTTTGAGATAAGCTTCAATCTTCTCCCATGAAGTCTTGCATTTACGAACCTCGTGGCTCCCTTTTTTGCCACACCGTTTGGAGGACAAGTTATGTTTATCATTTTGCTTTTGCCCATTGTTGTTATTTTTGTCTCCTTTACCTTTGTCAACCTTTTTGGAAGATGAGGCCTTGGAGGAAGAACCCTTGAAAGAATTGCCTTTTTGATTGGCATAGAAAATGCTCTCACTAGTGGAGTTGGTTTTTCTTGCAAAAGTCTTTTGCCTTTCAGCTATCTTTTCAATCAATTGGTCAGATGCGAGTCTTTAATTGATTGCTTGCTTGTAAAGACTCCAAGTAGATAAGATAAGATAATTATATTAATGTCTAATGAATGACCACAAAAGTAGGTCAATGGGACTGTACAATACAATGCAAGAGGATCCAACAGGGAGACTTGAACGGGTCACCCAAACAATAAAAGAAGAGAAGAGAAGAGAGGAAAAGGAGAAGCAAAGTCCTCCGTGGCCAGAAGTGTGCAAATGGATGGATTTGAAGAGGAGGGCGGGGGAGTCCCACCATTGACACTGTCACCTAGCATCCGAGGTTGACTGAAAGTAGCTAGCAACATGCCTGTGTCCTGTAGCTAACGTCGTGGGAAGACTGGAATGCCAGTGTCTGGAATAAGGACGAACAAGACGAGCCCTCCGCGTTCTCCCTGTCGGACGTGGCCTCTGAGAGAGGGCTCGTAACCGAGTGCGGTCACGAATACCTCTGGGCTGGGAGGTAGCCCCATGGGTCCTAACATATCTGGTCCGGGAATTCGGACTGATATCAAGGTGTCGCTTTGGTGCCCCTCACCTGGAGAGTAGAGCTGGAAAATCCTCTTAGAGCGGTCCACCTGGTGATCCTCCACGTGAAGCCTATGAGAGCCCACTCTGAACTGGCCTAGGGAGATGCAGAGTGCCTGTAATCAGTGTCGGGAGATATACGCAAGCCTGCTAATAAGTCCGTTTGTGATCTCAAGAAAATGTGCAACATAGAAAGCCATCTTAGGACGAAGACCATCTGGAGGGGTTGATCCAAGTATGTTGGATGAACTGCCTGTAAATATCTTCTTTGATAATTCTGTGCAGATCCTGCTTACCTCGTAGGAGGTGGGCAGGGGCATCTAGGGAGTATCTGTAAGGTGGGAGACGATCCATCTGAATCTGGAGAGAGCTGAGAAGACATGAGACTCTGGCATACAAGCAGCGGGAGCGGCTGCTATGGTCAGAAAGAGCAATAGCCTCAGAGGAACGATAGGCGAGGTAGAGATACCTATCCCTTCCTGCAAAAGAGTCTGAAAGCCCTCGGATGCGATGCAAAAGCGAAACCAGGCCAAATATAGTCTCCAATCTAAAGGGATGAGCTTTGAACTCGGCCAAGATGATATTATGTGGAACTGTCTTTCTGCACTTGATGATGCGTCTGAGCATGAGGATCTGGACCCGCTCAACTGTAGCCTAATCAGAGTTGAGCAAGGATGGTCCCCAAACCTCGGAACCATAAAGCACTGTGGGTCGCACAAGAGAGTCTGAGAGAGACATCTTCGATAAGATGTCCTGGAAGTGGTGACGGAAACATTGTCTCTCCAAGATAACCAAAGAACCATAACCCTTGTTGACACGGGGCTGAAGGGTAGGCTGAAGATTGAGTATGTAGGAAAAAGGGATTTTATGAATGACATGTATATATCAATTTCACCGCGGTGGCTTCAACATCATGCTTGATAGCTCAAATTTCCAAGGCCAGACTCATCACATCACCATTTTTAACTCAAGATTGACCAACTTCATTTGCAATGTATGAACTCAAACTCTTAAGTGGGAATTATACAAGCCCTTCAACTTATGAAATGCTTCCCATGTAATATCAAACCCTTGAATATGACAAAAGATTTCTGCATCAACTAAGGCACTCATTAAGGACAATGCTTTCAAATTCTTCTGCTTCCAAATATTGGCTTTCTCTCGCATCTATAAACAGTATTGGCCTTGTGTCCCCGTCACAAATGTCGAACCATAAATCATTGAAGATAAGCGTGTTCTCCACTTGCTGAGACCACTCTAAACAGGTTTCTTTGCTGGTCAAAGTTGTACCAAAAATCGATTTTATTGAAGTCATATTGTGCTAGGGAGATGGAGCGCTTTTTTAATCTCTCCAACAGGTTCACTTTTCGATATACCCATCGGAATTGGGAAGAAGCCCGCCCTTTCGATATACTCGTCAGTATGTGAAAGAGGCGTTACGGTACATGAGAGCAGAATGGTATGTGGTACCTAGATAGTATGTGAAAAGGATTTGCTCTATCAATGACACCCGCTTAACAAGAAGTCTCTATATGTGGGTGTAACACTAACAACCCTATAAATTTGGAGTATTTTTGCTTCGGGATTTAAGTCTAGTGATAGTCATGAATGGGTAACGGAGGGAATGGGAAAATGAATTTTTTTCCTTTTTTCTCCCTAGTGATTTATAGGGACAATGCTATAGACGCTGTTGTTGCAGCTCTATTAGGTGATGGATGCAGTAGGTGATAGATTTTCCTTTTTGAATGCTGTCCTCCGTATCAATGTGGCTTGGAATTGGATCACACTAAGATGTAGATTAATTATTTTAGACTCTTTTGCAGCTGAAGTGAAGAAGAGCCTTATGTGGCACAATTCAAAAGCCAATGTGGTTGTAGAATGTATGCACAAATCTGAATGAAGATTTCAACGCCAAAGTAGACTGTCACGCAACTACGTCAGGTCAGCACATAAAATATTCTCCAGTGCAAGTGTCAGATATCTGAAATGAAATGCCAAACCATGCACAGATATGTTCACCTTTTGGCAGCACATTCCACCAATGGCAGGCTACCTACCCCAGAAAATAAAGCTCAGGACTGCTACAACTACACCCAGCTCCAGATGAAACACAGCTAAGACAGAGAAATGGAGAATAACTAATGGCCTGTGATTATTTGATACAGTTACTACAGCTAGAAATCACAGCCATAAACTAGGATTAATGAATAAAAAATGAATTTCAATTGGCTGGGTATTGAATTGCAGTAATGGAGGATGAATGGAGGGATAAACTTATTGAAAATCCTGTGCTCTAATACCAATGTCAGGACAGGATAAGTGGACTGCGAAATAGAATGAAAATGAAACAGCATGTGCAAACCAAAATTGAGTATTCTCATTAGTTGAAATGAAAAGAAGATTACGAATAAATAAGCCAAAGAATGGCTGTTCACTTCACCTTCTAGGACGACTCTTCAACTATCTACGGGAACTCTTCAAGTTCCAGCTACAAGACAAAAGCTATGTAAAGTAACAGCTAGGATTAACTAATATTATTTACAATAATACGACAAGTTTCTGGATGATGATAGAGGCAACTATTGACTTTGACAGACTAGCATTGGGCCTTAGCCTTGTAGCCATTGCCTCAGTTATAGACATATGGATCTTCAAGTGGGATGTTGCAACCCCCAAGGTGCTATGTCACAAGTGATAGAAACATGTATGGGCTTGATGCCATACTCGAAGATACATGGTTCTATTTTGATTTCTAATGACAAAGTTACTAGAAAAACAAGGTTTCTCCCGCCTCTCATGACAACTGTCCAAATTCAGGTCTTTTCCGTTTTTTCCACATTTTTTTGGAAAATCTGATAGGAAAACTGCAGATTTGGCACATGTGAAAAAATTGTATCTGAAAATGTAATCGGTTCACATGGTGTTGTCAACCAAAAGAAAATGGATCTAGTAATGGTTCAAAATTTCGTTCCATTTAATGAGAACCATCAATTAATTGTACATGATGTACTTTATGATTATCAATGGTAGAACAATCATGATGACCTGCATCCATCAGCATAGATTCAGAATATCCATTGTAAAAACTAAATCCTCCTGAACTTGTTTGACTCCATGAAGATACTCAAATGCATTTTATGTCGAGTATTCTTTAATTCAATAATTTACTCTAAAAGCGATTGGTTAAGGAGTTGTCAATTTTGGATATCCTTGTCCTTCTTGGCGAATTGTTTCTGAAGTAAATGACCTCTTCAGAAGGCTTTGACATTGTTAGCTTCTCAAGAGTCTCCCACATCCGTGGTCAATTCCAATTTGTCTAGATGGAATAGCTGATCAAAGATACAGGTGTTGATATTCCAAAAGCCAATCTTTCCTATTATTCTACTTATCTCACTTACCTTATTAACCAGCTCCTTCTCAATACTCTGATAAAATCCCACCAGCGACAGTTATGCAATGATTTTTCCTTTTTTTGTAAACTCAATGGAGTCCAACAAAATTCTTTCAAAATTTTACAAAAACCCAGTTTCTATTTTAAGAGAAACTTGGAAATCAAAACAGGGATCTAAAACAAAAAAAAGTGGTGCATAGTATTTATGTATTTTTTTCAATAATCAGGACACATTTTCGTTTGTACGTGAAGTCTACTTTATGGGGGATATTTTTAGCTTCATGATCAAATTTTCTAAGTAACTAAAGCAGCAGACAGATGGAGGAAGGCAACAAATGAAGGATGTTAATCAGTGACCTATCGTCAGCTGCAGAGAAACGGAGCCACACAATGAATTTGTGGCATTAGTATTTTTGTCCTGTGTGAAATTGAATATTCCATGTCTATACAAATAAGATGTGAACACCTCTTGAGATAAACAACATGGAGACAAATTTGGGAAATATGCAACAGACTTTTCTCAGTCCTCAACAGAATTTCTAATGCCCTAAATATTTTGAGTTGATAACTTTCCAATCCAATGTTGAAATTCAGCAAACAAATATTTGTTATAATCTGTTAGAATTTGCGGAGAGAGAGAATAAACCAAATAAATGTGTAAAGAATGATTGAAGAGAAAACCGGAATACACACTGTACAAATGGGTTGTGTGTCCGGGTATTTATTATGCAAAGACGGTTACAAAATTAGTTAGCGGATACAACCGCATAACCATACAAAACAATTATAAAAGGGGAAGTCTTATTCATTTATTCCTACACCCCCTCTTAAGACTTACCCTACATAACTCAAAAACAAACAATCTAACAAAACAGAACTACGCCATCTTCAAACACTTTCACTTTGAAAGCAATGTTATGATAGGATAGGGCTCCATCAAGTTGCTTCATGACCTTCGTAAAGGTGTAGCTCCCGAGCTGAATTCCCTAGTTCCCGGATTCCACCTCCCCGAACTCCCGAATCACAAATCTCCCGAATTATTGGACAACCATCCATACTGAGCCATCCGCAAGCTCCATCAAGCTGTCTCATGACCCTTGTGAGGGTATAATTCCCAAGATCCACAGTCTCCCGAACTATCTGAGCAACCATCCATACCGAGCTTCATTTACCCTGTATCCTTTCTTGCCTTCAAAGTTTAGAGCATCTTTATAGTGCGTATTCGTCACTGTTCTCACTACCTTCTGCATCTGGTGGGTCGTCAACCATGGCTATATTGGCTATATTTGATATGACTTTACCCTTGAGCACATCATTGGCTCGAACACGACAATCCCATGCTGTGTGACCTCTTTTCTTACAATAATGACATTCAATCTCCGACTTACCTGATCTTTTATGATATTTTCTGGTTCTAGAATAGAATGCACTTTCTTGCTGGGAATGACCTTCTGCATCCTCTATAGTTCGTTTTTCCTCAGCTAGAAGAGCTGCTATCATATCATCCAGAGATTGAGATTGAATTTGATTGAGGGTAAAAACTACATTGCTATATTTTGAAGACAGACTATTTAATAGGATAGCTTTGGCATCTTCGTCCTCAATTGCAACTTTCACTTATGCTAGTTGTCTGATCAAGGACCTTAGATTATTGATGTGGCTTGACATAGAGACTCCGTCATCCATTTTGAACCTATATAACTTAAGTTTCAGGGAAAATTTGGCATTGACTGCTTTTGCTCCAAATAATTTATTTAGAGTATCCCAAATTTCCTTCGATGATTTGTCTAGGTCTACATGATGACGTTCAGAGTCAGAGAGAGCAAGGCCAATAATAGCTTTTGCTCTATCATCTCTGCTTTGCCATTCTAACAATTTCGATGCATCCGTAGGTGTTGTCTCTTTCCCGTTTACAATGCCCCACAAATTTTTAATCATAAGTTGCATTTGTATTTTCACTCTCCATGTATGAAAATTAAAACCAGAATATTTTTCTATGGGCATTTCCATTTTAATAAAATAGAATAAATACAACTGCGTATTTTGGCAATGAATAAATAAAATAAAATAAAATACCAGTTGCACAGTTCCGTGCCCCGCCGGTAGTCTTTTTGCTTCTGCGTCTTTCCAGCCTTATGTCTGTGAAAAATGTTTGTGCCCTAGCAATTCGTGACTATAATAATGCACCATATTAGTGCAAATCGTGATTGTAAAAATGTCTAAAATCATGATTTTTTGTGGCTATTAAAATCTGACTATTTGTGCTCGAAAATGCTGTTATTTTCCTGAAAAACGTGCCATTCGCGACTGTATTTTCGTGCTCAAAAATACTGTTAATTTCCTGAAAAACGTGCCATTCGCGACTGCATTCGCGACTTTTTTTTTTTGAAAAACGTGAGTACAGCGTGATTTGCGTGACTGTATTCTTCTGATTCGCGACTGTACAGCGTGATTTTTCGTGCCCTAATGGGACTCACGAAAATATCTTTCTTCCTCCCTCTCTTTGCTTGCCCCACGCTCTGATACCACTGTTAGAATTTGCGGAGAGAGAGAATAAACCAAATAAATGTGTAAAGAATGATTGAAGAGAAAACCGGAATAAACACTGTACAAATGGGTTGTGTGTCCGGGTATTTGTTATGCAAAGACGGTTACAAAATTAGTTAGCGGTTACAACCGCATAACCATACAAAACAATTATAAAAGGGGAAGTCTTATTCATTTATTCCTACATAATCCTCTATCAAAGGGTAATACCCCACACAAAGATATTTGTGTGAGTCTGCTTGCTTGCTGCAATCAAAAGATTTTTTTCACCACTTGAAATAAGCTTCCACTTGAGCACATCAATCAGCACACCTTTGCTTTGCTATGGCTGTACCTAGACTTCACATGCCTTGACATCAATGAGTATCTTTACACTTCAAACATCTTCCCTTCACAGGGCCAGTATGTGCCCTGAATTTGTAAGCATTGTTTTTATACAAACATATAAGGGCTGCGGGATTCACCATCCAGCCATGCAAGAGAAATCACTTTCGATGCATTGGGAACTTGCAAATATAGGCTATGTCACAGGGTATGCCGAAATTTATCGAAAAAATTGAAACTTTACCGAACTTTATCCTCCTCGATTATGAACTCGAACTTTATCCATTATTTTTACATGGGAGTTTTTTGTCACGCTTGTGCATTATTTTATAAATGTGTTTATATATACGTATACCAGTTGAAAGCAAAGGATAGAAAGCTCTCTCCACTCTGTCCCTGACATTTATGCATTTCTTAAGAAAATAAAAATTATACAAAATCTTTTATTCGAACTTTAAGACTTTCTTTTTTGAACTTTATCCATGGGCAAAATTGAATCAAACTTTATCCTTGTCAAACATGAAATTGAATTCGAACCTTGTGACTTAGAATATAGGAGTGTATAAGACAAAACAATTAGTAGCTGTTTCCCTTTGACTCTCTGACTTTCTAGCATCTAGACCATGGAACCTCCATTCGCCTGCCACGCTTTCCTGCCCTCTTGACTTTCTTATCGAAATCATGTACAAATTTCTATTGACTTTCTTATCGGAATGATGTACACATTTCTATTGACTTTTGCCACACTTGCCTGCCCTCTTGACTTTCTTACCTGAATCATGTACAAATTTCTATTGACTTTCTTGTTGGAATCATGTACAAATTTCCATTGACTTCTCATCCATAGGTTCAATTCAAAATATCTCAGGGCAGCATGAAGTGGCTAATGGCGCCATGAAGTAGCTAGTGACACCATGAAGTTGCTACATATCTTTGTCCACACATTCAAATCATTGGGCAGAAGAGGAGTAGAAGAAAAAATGATAAGGTAGATGGCTGTTTGAATCTCCAATATTGTCTTTCCTAATTGGTTAAGAAGAATAACAAAAGTTTGACTTCTGTGATTTTGTTTCTCATTTGTTGGCATAAAAGTCTTGGGGCAGTACATGATGAGCATCATCAAAACAGGTTCCAGTGATCACTAAGTAAGCCTAAGTTGCCAGAAATGGGAAACAGGAAATGAGACTGAAATGGAACTGCAAGAAATGATATATTTGTATTTACTATTTATATATGTAGCTCTTAATATGCTAACAAAATTTTGAATTTTGTTCATAGGTTCATCATTCAGGACGTTCGTGATGTCACCAAAATCTAGGGGAAACATCTCCGCGTAACACTGATATTTATATCTTATATGCTTTTGGATCACATTCTTAACAAATGGTAAACATAACATGAGGTAAACATAGAACATGAAAATCTCTGATGTATTTCAATTCCATGAAGAAACAAAAACATTCATGGGCCTTTTGTTGAGGCCTTAAGTTTGGCCGTGATTTCCTAGGCCTAACTTGTGAGATTTGAGTTGTCTATTTTCTATGTACATAAGAGATAATAGTATCTCCACAGTCCATGTAAATTAGAGAATACTTCTGGATAGAACTGTGTAACAATTTTTGGATTGTGGAGTGTGATGCGAAACGTTGATGCAAAAGTTGTTACACAATTCTGTACAGGAGCATTCTCTGTTATTCTATGTACTTGTTAGACGTAGTAATAAGAGAATCAGAGCTGTCTGAAACTGTGGATTTTTGAACATTATTACAAAAATGTGTATGGGAATCTAGGGAAAATATAAACATCCAAAATGGTTAGCCGGGCTGAGTTGTGTTCTCTAGAAGTTTGGGGCTGTAGTTTCTAGTACCTATGGAGACTGATGATCCGAATTTGACTGCAACTCTGTGGACAACACACTAACTGTGGTGCTTAATTTGTTATAACAATCAATTCACAATGAAAGAGCTGGAGAAATAGAAAAACTTTATTGCAAGTCAAAAATATACTAAGTGGCAAACTCTAAAGGAGGCATTTATGCCAGGAGATCCATCTCTTTATTCAAAACAAACTACTTTATAGCTGTGCAATGGAGAAGCAGCTAAAAATAGAACATGAAGGGTTCCAAATTGGAACTGAAAGGTCATCCTGCATCGAGATGCATGTATCCACCTTAGGGGTGGAGTTGAATGGGCAGAAGTGGACAAAATCCAAAATTTACCCTTTTTTTAGTGTACTATGTTGGGGTTATATCTCCTAGCCTGTTGACCCGATTTGTGAATTGGAGGATACGTTGGAAAGATGGCAGAGCAAACTAGAAGAAAGGGTCTACAACCAAGTGTTCTGTGTTTTTTTGTATTGGAAGAAGCCCAAAATGCTCTGAAGACACTTAGAAATGCAAAATACAAAAAGCTGTCAAAAACTGCTAAAAATAGATTTTCAGGACTTCCTAAAAATAGATCTTCAGAAATCCTGCTCTGAATGCTTATGTGGATCATCTCTGCTTTGAATGCTCATGCAGATCAACTGCCATGGGTGAAGTATGTTACGGATATTCTAGGTGGCTTAGCCTCTTAGCAGCTTTGGTTTTTACTGCTTTACTTATGCTCTTTGGTCATGGGAATCTGCCTTTATTTGTTTCTTTTCAGAGTACCTGTATGGCTTAATTTACTTGGTTTGTAAACAGGCTATGGCTGGCTTCATGGGTGATGTAATGAAAGCATCCTTTGACCCATCGCAATTAATATTGACAGCTGGGGCTACTTCAGCCATTGAAATCCTTGGCTTTTGTCTGGCAGAGCCAGGGAATGCATTTTTGGTTCCAACACCGTATTATCCAGGGCAAGTATTGAACCTGTTGTAAACCTTTCACCAGGAAACATGAGTGCTTATAAATCAGAAGCATATTTATGTCGTATTAGAATATAATAGTTGAGTTGCACTTTATTCTATAGACGGTTTTCTATTTTTGGCATGCCAAAGTTTGTCTGTTACGCCCTTTTACCTCGATCCATATATCCGTTTGTTGCTCAACTAAAGGATTTGTCTTCTGTGGACTGCCAGTTTTGACAGGGACATCAAGTGGCGTACTGGTGTTGATTTAGTACCTGTTCCTTGCCGCAGCACTGACAACTTCAATGTAACAATTACGGCACTTGAGAGGGCATTTAATCAAACTAAAAAGAGGGGAACAGCTGTTCGTGCTCTTCTTATATCGAATCCTTCCAATCCAGCTGGTAACACGTTGGATTCCAATATGTTGACCATGCTCTTGGAGTTTGCAAGGGAAAAGAACATTCATCTCATATGTGATGAAATTTATGCAGGATCAGTGTATGATAGCCCCGAATTTACAAGTATAGCAAAGGTTTTAGAATCTGGAGAATTTGACAAGAGCAGAGTCCATATTATCTATGGTACATCCAAAGATCTGGGACTTGCTGGTTTTAGAGTTGGAGCTCTTTATTCTTACAACGACAAAGTCCTGAAAGCTGCTAAGAAATTTGCAAGATTCTGCTCTGTTTCGTCTCTGACACAGCGTTTGCTCATTGCCATAATTTCAGACACTCAATTTATCCAGAATTACATGAGTGAGCATCAGAGGAGGTTAGGAGAAAGGTTTAGTGTGATCCGTGAAGGATTGAAGAAAGCAGGCATTAAATGTGCTAAGAGTAATGGGGGTCTTTATTGTTGGGTTGAAATGGCAAATTTGATGCCATCATTCAATCAAAAGGGAGAGCATAAGTTGTGGGAAAGATTATTGTCAGAAGCAAAAATAAATGTCACTCCTGGATCTGCTTGCCATTGCATCGAACCTGGATGGTTCCGTGTATGTTTTGCTACACTGACTGACCATGATACAATTGTGGCTTTACAACGGATTCTAGAATTTTCTAAACGTTGTAAACCTTATCCTCAGTGATAAGTATTCTTTTTACCAAAACCCTGTTGCATTTATAATCATTTTTTTTCATATTCTAGTCATGGTTTTGTTTATGCTTAAGGTTTTACTTGGTGCAATTTTGCGTTTGATATTGATCGGGATTCATTTCATTAAGAGGTATTGCTTGGCAGTTGGGACATCCTGATTGCCTTCCAGTGCATGGGTTCCTGCCTTTTGCCAATGCATACATTGCTGGTTACACTTTTTTATTCCGGGTTAATTAGTTTTTGCTTTGTGCATGTTAAAAATTGTGAGCAGTGATGGTCAATGGCTGGCCAGCTCCTAACTGAAGATTCCGTTTCCTCTGAAATTTGAGTGGCGGAGTTTAGCATCATGGTTTTCAATCTCGATTTATTTCTTCAATTGTGTTATCCATGTGATCAATATTATGTTGCAAGGAATTATTGTCAAAGACTTGGTCATCAACAAACAAATGGGGATAAATAGGAACACTTGAGAGGATTGATGTTTCCATTAAAATGATTCAGTGAAGTAAACTGCATCTTTTGACAACATGCTGTCTTTACAGTCTAGTGCATGTAACACTAAGCTATTGGATGTCAGGACTTGAGCTAGTTTTTATGCACAACTTATATTATGGACCCAATAATTAGTGTTGGCAAGAGAAAGCAGAATGAATCTCTGACTAGGGAATTTATGTATTGGCTATTTGCCCTTATCGTTGTTAATTTGCAAATGGGGAAGATGATTAAAAATAAATAAAAAATAGAACGCCAGAATCCTCTCGCCACTGGGAACTGCTATGAAGATTGCAGTGGCTTGAGGCATGGACAGTAATTTATATTGTAAAATTCATTTTGGGCATATGTAATGATACAATTAACCGAAATTTGGAACTCAAAATTTTGCTCTGTAATAGTCACAATATTTTGTCAGGAGCAATCAATTACATTATGGAGTGGTACAAAGGGAAGCTACTCCTTAATGAGACTACTGAGAATTGTTAAGTAATAAATCATTTTGTAGGATAATGTAATTGCATTAAATACAAAATAAGCCTTTTATAGCTTCATTGACATGGGCCATATCAAATTGCTCTATCCGAGTTCCCCTTCTCTAAAACAGTTTCATATCACATTAATTCTTTGGTTAGAATTACTGTCAGTAGTCTGCTTGGCTGTGTTCTACCGGTAAGAACAATGGCACTTATTTTCACTACGAACATGGCTTCCACATTGGCACTTATTGTCACGATTGTTTTTCATTTTGCTGGGAATACATGCCTTGCCTCCCAGTGGATTTGAACATGCGCCTCCTGTATTAAATGTAAGATTACATGTAGGCAGATTCTGAATAAACGACTTTTGCGTTCTCCCAAGTTGTTACAAGCACGATCAAGGAATGCAACATGCAACCCAATCCCTCACAAAAACCTTTTTAATATATCTCTCAATATGAAGGGGTGCATTGTCATAGATTTAGGGAAAAATCTTTAAATTTTTTTTTTTTGATGAACACAATATAACTTCTTCAAAGTTTTGAAAATTCTATGTCAACCTCCCTCCTTTCTTCGTAAAATCTCATCCTTGGCGGCATTTTCAAGTGACAAAGTTTCTAACTTAGGAAGTGTTAAAGATTAAAAAATTGCGAAAAAAAAAATGTCACAAATCTATGTGATAATTATTTTTGGATGTCCACTACACAAGTACAATACCATTTTGACCTCTTTAGGAAATAGGTTGATTTGGGATGATTGCATCCTCCACTCAGGACTTTAATTGCATTAATCATTATATGCCATAATTGGTCTCAAGCACACTCGTCACTGATCTTATTTAATGCAGTCACAATTAAAAGTTCCAATGGAGGATTGTTTTAGATTGTGCAACCTACAAATTTACACACGATGGTGGACACACATAGTCGATGCACAATATTTAAAAACAATAACTTATCTTTATAGCTCTTAATGAGAGATTGCAATGCACACAAATCTTTATTTCTTTTCAATGGAGAATTACAAAACAAACAACATACACATCCAACTTTATTCAAACGACACAGATATGTAGGTACACTCTACGTCTATACAAGAATTCGATTCAATCCTAAAGCTCTCTCATTAGATTTGTGCACTTTAGCAGATCTTTGCTTGCAACTCTGTAATAGCTGAACTCTCAGACTTGCTTCTTCCCTCTTGAATTGGACCGTAAAGAGATAAATCTTATCTCTTTACATAGACAATCCAACAAGGATTGTCACACAAGATTCATCACAAAAGGCAAAACATTTCATTTCCCAAATGTGTGACGGTTCATTACTCTTAAGACCCTTCAACGTCTAGTTGTTACCAATTACGACTTAAATTGGTTCATTTCCTAAATGTGTGATGGTTCATCTTCCTCTTGCAACCCTTCAACTTCTAGTTAATACATGTTTTGAATGTTGGCGCGCACTATCACACACTTTCGCACAACTTTGTGCACTTTGGCACATGTTTACGAACTTCCACACACTTCTACACATGTTTTGCTCATTTTGCACAAATTTGCACACTTTCGTATAATTCTATGCACCTCTACTCATGTTCTTCTTTCTCTGACACATTATGGGAATGTATTCACAAAATCTTTATGCCCAACTTTTGCACACCTGAATTTTGCTCATGATGCATAAACACTTGGAATTGCAGGAAGCTATAACTATTGCATATGGACTCGAAATTAGATTTTATTTTTTTTAGAATTCATAACGTTTTGAGGAGAATCCAAATTTGCAATCATAATATTTTTGTTATTGCAAAGATGCACAAAGGGATAAAATGAACTTCATATATACCTTTCTCACTCAATCCAGAAATGAGATTAGACGTCATCCTAGTTCGTCTGCATTTCTATGAAACCCTTAAGCGAGGTAAAATGTGTTCTTCATGCCGCGTTGCTTCTGCTTCAAAGCCTATCACTTTTAGGATTTCAACACAACCACTTCCTAGATTCCATTGATTGTTGAGAAACTCAACAAACTCTATTGGAACCAAGTTGCTTCCTCAAAATGCTCTTCTCTAATATACATGATGTCCTTGAAGTGTTGTGTTGATGCTTCACAAGGATCAACTTCTACCATGCCAAGACTTCAACACACTACTACACAAACACATATAACTTTCTTAGACCACTTTTCCAAAGATTACAAGCTTCATAAAGACACATATTATGCAAATACACTAACCATGTGAAGATATGTACTACACAAAGACACAAATCTTCATTCCTTCTACCAAATTGGGATGCACAAACTACTTATTCCTACTCTAGGTATTTTTGGGTGATACATTGCTTGTGAACTTGGAGGCTCCTACATCATACATATCCAATAAGAGTTTTGTGAGCATAGTGCTCACTAATTTTGGCTGAATGGTAAATCCATTCTTTTGATTTGCACACAAAGCCACAACACGCCCCTCCACCATGTTAGATACATTTGAAGATTTTTTGTTTTATTCTCTCCCCTTTTCTAGCCTCTCGCTAAATCATAAGCCATCCTCCTATTCTTAGCTTTGATTACTTTTCCCCTAATCTTGCCTGCGTGGCTTAGGAAAATAGGTTTTCCATCTCCACCAATATGCTCTCTCTCTTTCTCTCTCTCTCTCTCTCTCTCTATTTCCATCCGCTTCTGGGTTTTGACCCACCTTTGCTCACTCACCTTTGCCAAAAGACTATGGCTTTCCTCGTCACTTCCAAATCACTTTAAACCAATCTCGCAACACCTCTCTATGATTCCATCTGATGGAAAAAGGTAGTAATTTCATTAACCAATCACTTCATTTCTCTCAAAGATAGCTCTTACATCTTATTTTCTTCTCTTCACATGCCCAGAAAGGATACTATCTTTTGTTTCCAACTTTAGACTCCTAAATGTCTCTCCTTCCACTTCTATGTGGGCTACCTCCAGATCTGTAATGTTGGTGTGAGTTATTATTTTTGCCTTTATTTATTCACTAGGCATTTTCCACCTCACACATGGTGAGTCATATGTATTTTAGGGAGTTATATGACATATGACAAATTTCGTCATATAATTTGTCATACTGTCATATGTGTCATTGTCATATGGGAGTTACACGTTGAAAGTGTAGAAGAGGGATGAAAGCCTCACACTTTTATTAATATGTAGAAAATCAAAGTACAGTAGTGCAGGCTGCAATATTTATAGATATTGAACAACCAGATACAAACAAAAGAGAAGTTGCACAGGTGCAACCAAAAAACGCGTATGAAATAATGTAGACAAATAAAATAGTTACAACATTAATCTCATACGAGAATAATATGGTTATTAAACCATAACCATATAACAATAAATACAAACAACCTATTTACCTAATTAATAATGCATAATTATAAGGTAAATTACTATTTACCCTAACATCCCCCCCTTAATTTTGCATTGTCTCAAGGGACGAGGAGAGGAACTCTCTGAGCAACTCAAATTTGTCACGTGCAAGTGACTTTGTGAAGATATATGCTCGTTGTTCAGTTGTTGGAGAAAACTGAAGTTGTATATTGTGTTTCAAGAGATGCTCGCGTATGAAATGTACCTGTACCTCAATGTGTTTTGTTCTTTCATGAAAAATTGGATTGCGAACAAGTTTGAGAACACCTTCATTGTCAACATACAAGGTGGTCGGTTTGTCCTGTGGTATTCCAAGTCCTTTAAGTATGCAACGTAGCCATATCGCTTCGTAGACAGTTTCACCTGCAGAACGATACTCAGCTTCTGTAGAAGAGCGAGAAACAAAGTGTTGTTTCTTGCTTCCCCATATATTGGTCTAGATCCCAAAAAGAACACAAATCTTGAAGTGGATTCTCTGTCATCAATGTTGCCTCTATGATCTGAATCCGAATATCCAGACAAGAATAAATTATCGTTCTTCTTGTATTCTAGACCAAGATCCACTGTTCCCTTGAGATATCTAAAGATCTGCTTTGCTGCCTTCCAATGAAAAACTCTGGGTTCATGTAGGAACCTGGATAGATAGCTCATTACAAAGCTGATATCTGGTCTAGTGTAGGTCAAGTAAATGAGACTCCCAATCAATTGCTGATATAGAGTTGCATTTACCACAGGAGATGGATCTGAACGAGATAACTGCAATCTGTTCTCCATAGGTGTAGCGATAGGTGTGTAGTCCATCATCCTGAATTTCTCAAGCATTGTCTTGGTATACTTCAACTGAGAAATAAAGATGTGATTCTCTTTCTGCCATACTTCCAATCCAAGACAGTAGTGCATCAGCCCGAGATCTGTCATGTCGAACAATCGATTAAGATCTTTCTTCGTTGCATCGATCATCTTCACTGAACTGCCAGTGATGACTAGATCGTCGACATAGACAACAACAATCACAATCTCCCCCCTTACTTTTTGAGGTAGAGATTGGGATCGTATGGATTTCTGACGAATCCATGTTGTTTGAGATGCTCATCAATTTTGATGTACCATGCCCAGGGTGCTTGTTTAAGGCCATACAAAGATTTCTTGAGTCTGCATACCTTTGTTTCTTCACCAGGTACAACATAACCCTCAGGTTGAGTCATGTAGAATTCCTCTTGTAGATTTTTGTTCAGAAAGGCACTTTTCACGTCCATCTGATGGACTTTCCAACCAAATTGTGCAACTAGAGCAAAGATCATTCTGATCGTTTTGATCTTACCTGTGGAAGCAAATGTGTAATGAAATTACTTGTATAATTCAGATCATGAGCAGAAATATAACACCAAATAACACAATATTCTAGAATAATGATCTCAATATGCAATTAGAATAGCTTCGCCACTTCGAGGGGAAACCTCCAAACCATACAATAATACTCAAATGCTCCAATGATGATAAACTACTACCTACTAACCTCTATATATACTATTCCTATGCTATGGCCAACACCAAGGCCGACCCACTAATAAAAATATAACATATATGAAAGAGATACATAATGATAAGAAGTTATGATAGCCACAAGTCGGCTATATACATCCAATATAAGATATATGATTAAGGGCGTAGCATGCCCCTCCCCTTTGAAGCAACATTGTCCCCAATGTTGAGAAGATCTGGATGCTACTGCAGGAAATTTGCATCCTCCCAAGTTGCGTCTTCATTGTCTAGATTTTTCCACTTGATCAAATACTCAGTGATGACCCTTGTCCTCAACTGCTTAGTGCGTGTCTGAAGGATGCATTCTGGTTCCAGGATGATTCTGCCCTCTTCATCAAGCTCAGGTAACACTGTCTGGGTTGATATTGTCTGTCCAATTACCTTCTTTAGGCAAGATACATGGAAGACTGGATGAATTCGAGTAGCCGGAGGAAGTTCCAATTTGTATGCTACATTGCCAATCTTCTGTAACACTTGATAAGGACCATAATACTTAGGTGAAAGCTTGTTATCCTTTTTGTGTTGTTTTAAGGACATTTGCTTATATGGCTGTAAACACACAAAAACCCAATCACCGACTTCAAAATGTCTTTCACTACGATGTTGGTCTGCCTGCTGCTTCATGCGGTTTTGTGACATGGCCAAATTCTCCCTGAGACTAGAAAGCACCTCTTGTTGGTGTTGAATATGTTCTTCAACTTCTCGAACCTTTGGCTGGACTCTCAAAGATGAAGTGATAGATGGTGGATGGTACCCATATAATGCCAAGAAAGGAGACATTTTAGATGAAGTATGAAAGGAGGTGTTATACCACCATTCTGCCAGCGGTAACCATTGGACCCATCTCGCTTGCTTATCTGATGTAAAACAACGAAGATATCCCTCCAAGCACTTGTTTACCACCTCTGTTTTCCCATCAGACTGGGGATGATAAGAGGAACTATGAGCTAGTTGTGTGCCCAAGCATGAGAACAAGTCAGTCCAAAAATTACTAGTAAAGATAGGGTCTCGATCACTTACTATAATCTTTGGTGTCCCATGTAGCTTCTGAATTGTATCCCTGAAGGCCGTTGCTACTGTACTCGCAACAAATGGATGTGATAAAGCACAAAAATGGGCATATTTGGTGAGTCTATCCACCACCACCATGATTACATTTTTACCTTCTGATTTAGGCAATCCTGTGATGAAGTCCATAGACACCTCTTCCCACCTCTGGCTAGGAATAGATAGAGGTTGTAAAAGACCTGGGGACTTAATTGTTTCGCCCTTATTTTGTTGACAAACCATGCATTCTGCCACAAACTTTTGGACATCTCCTTTTAGCCCTTCCCAAAAAAAATCATGCTTGATTCGATGATAAGTCTTTAAGAAGCAAGAATGACCCCCTACTGGAGAAGCATGGAGCTTTGAGAGAACCCTATTTTTAAGGATTGAATTCTTACATAGATATAATCTATCTTTATACCATTAAACATCTCCTTTCCATAAAAATTTTTCTGACATGTTTGGATCTTGTTGGAGATTCTGAATGAGATTTTGTGTACCTGGGTCATTTTTCCATTCAGACCTTGCATCCTCTATCCAATCCTCATGTAATACAGATATGGCACACAACAATGCCTGGGCAGATTCATCCTTCCGAGATAAAGCATCAACAACTACATTCTCTTTCCCTTTCTTGTATATTATCTCAAAATCATACCCCAACATTTTTGAGACCCATTTCTGTTGTTCTTCTGATGATAAACGTTTCTCTAAGAAGTATTTCAAACTATCATGATCTGTCTTTACTTTGAAATGTCGTCCCATTAGATATGATCTCCATTGTTTCACTGCATGAAGTATTGCTAACATTTCTTTCTCATAAACTGGTTTAGAGATATTCTTACCTTTGAATTGGCGGCTCTCAAAGGCAATGGGTCACCCTTCTTGCATGAGTACTGCCCCCATACCATACCCTGAAGCATCACATTCAACAATGAATGTTTTTGAAAAATCTGGGGTGGCTAGAACTGGAGTGGTGCACATGGCCTCCTTCAACTTCTCAAAGGCCATAGTAGCTTGCTCGTTCCAATGGAAAGAGTCCTTCTTCAATAAAGCTGTGAGTGGTGCTGCGATGCTGCCATAATTCCTTACAAATCTACGATAATAACCTGTAAGCCCCAAAAATCCTCAGAGATTTTTTAGGGTTTTGGGAACCTTCCATTCAAGCATGGCTTTTATCTTGTTAGGATCCACTTTAACACCTTTATAAGAGACAATATGACCCAGATATTCAACCTCCTTGACACCAAAAGAACACTTAGAAGGCTTTGCATAAAGTTGATGTTGTTCAAGAGTTTCCAACACCTTATTTACATGATGCGGTGGTTCCTCCCATGTTTTACTGTAGATTAATATATCATCAAAGAACACTAAAACAAACTTTCGAAGAAATGGCTTAAAGATGGAATTCATCAAGCTTTGAAATGTAGAGGGTGCATTTGTTAGTCCAAAAGGCATTACCAAGAACTCATAGTGTCCTTCATGTGTCCTGAAGGCTGTTTTATGAATATCTTCATCCTTGATTCTAATATGATGATATCCAGAACGAAGATCAAGTTTTGTAAAGTAAACAACACCATGTAACTCATCTAGCAAATCATCAATTACAGGAATAGGAAACTTATCTTTAACTATGTACTTATTGAGTTCCCTGTAATCTGGACACATGCGCCAATTGTCATCTTTTTCCGGTACCATCACTACAGGAGAAGAGTAAGCACTTTGACTATGACGAATAAGTCCTGCTTCTAACATCTCTTGAACTATCTTCTCAATCTCACTCTTTTGCATATAGGGGTACCTATAAGGTCTGATGTTGGGTGGTTGACTCCCTGGTACTAGCTGGATGGCATGGTCATGGTCTCTTTTCAGAGGCAAACCCTTGGGCATTTCTCCAAAAACCCTTGAGTGCTCATCTATAACTGCTTGCATATCTGCTGGGTATAAATGTATTGGAATGATGTGCTTCCAATGAAAATAGTTGTGCTATAAACCCTTGTGCACCCTTTCTAAGCAATTTTTGCATCTGATGAGAACTTACCATCTGTGGGGACTTTGCTCTTAGTCCTTTTAGTTTAAAATTCCTCCCTTCTGATTGAAATTGCATGAACAACTCTTGGAAATTCATTTCAATGGTTCCCAAGGTGGTAAGCCACTGAACTCCTAACACAATGTCTGCTCCTCCCATGGCAATGGCATACATATTGCTAGTTAGCAAGTAATCTCCCATGGCGAGATTAATGTTATGGCATTTTCCTGAACAACTAACAGTTTTCCCATCAGCAATCATGACTTGACATTCTGGAGCTGGATAAACAAAGCAGTTCAAGCGTACCGCTAACTTATGATTGATGAAATTGTGAGTACTTCCCGAATCAATCAACACTGTTACCCTCTATTTTTTTAAGAATCCAACTACTTTGAGAGTTTGGGGAGTGCTAATACCAGAAATTGCATGGCATGATATTGTTGGTTGGGGATCTCCTAATTCCTCCTCTGGCTCTACCTCTTCGTCTTCTTCATTTTCTTCTTCTTCAGTAGGTCCCTCAATGTAGAACAACTTCTTTTCCGCACACTTATGTCCTGGTCCAAATTTGTTGTCACAATTAAAACATAACCCTTTGGCTCTCTTTTCTTCAATTTGTTGAGGTGTCAGTCTCACTGGCCGAGGGAATGATGGTGGAAGGGTGCTACGATCTCTGATAGTACTGACAGTTTGTTTCCGACTTGAAAGAAATTTTTCCTCTGCCCTACGTGCCATGATCATAGAGTCTGAAACCTTATGAGGATTAAACATACGCACCTCAGTCTCAATTTGTTTTTTAAGACCCCCAAGAAATAAGTCATTCAAATTATCTTCAGGAATATTTTCCACCCGTAAGGAAAGGTTTTGGAATTGATGGATGTAATCTTTGATTGTTCCTGTTTGTCTAAGCTTTGCTAATTGGCTGAAATAATTCTCTGACACACTAGAACTATAGTGCAATTGCAACTCTTCGGTGAATACTGTCCATGTAACATTGAGGCCACTCTTTTTCCTTTGAGCACATAACCATCGATACCAAATGAATTGGTCAGGTTCAAGATACAACGATGCCATGGTAACCTTTTGTCCCAATGGAATTTGATAAAGATCAAAGAAATTCTCCATCTGGTTAATCCAATTGAGTGGATCCTTTCCATCAAACTTACGCATTTCCACTTTTGGAAGCATGTTACGGGCTTGTAGAGTGTTTGTATTTGGATTGGTCATGTTTGCAGATCCACCCTGGCTAGTTTGTTTATTACTTTGACCTAAAGATCCACCATGGTTAATATGAGTATGATTGAGTTGTGGCTCATTAGGAATGATATGATGACCCATGATATTGTAGCTAAATTGTTGAATGAAATCCTCCAATCGTTGTCCAATATTTTCTACATCTTCTTTGCTGGCCACTCTACCTTCAAGGTTTCACAACTCTAACTCAAGATAGCTGACCTTATGGTCAGTTGAAGTAAACCCTAACCCTGAGGACTCTGTAGATACCCCTTATGACTCTAACTCCTCAACTATTATCTCATCCTTATCAGGGGTTTTACCCGGAGTGATGGGATTCTTTTTGCCTCTTGTCGAAGGCCCAACCATGATGCCCCAAAATGGTAAGATTTAAGGATCAAGGTCGAAATTTAGGGTTTCAGATTTCAATAGGAATTCGGCCAAATTTTATAAAAGTCAAAGAATGAACTCAAACTAATTTTTAATCTTCTTTCTAGAAATGTAAATAACTTTGAAAAATTCCACAAATTGCACCCTATGTAGCCAAATTATGAAAAAACATAAAACCGCTATAATTTTTGCAAAACAAGTCAAAAATTATTAAAATTTTGAGGGAAGCTTACTTGACTGATTTTACCACACCACAGAAAAAATTACAGAAAAATTTGCTACTGATGTTGAGATATGGACGAACCTTCAAAATTAGGGTTTGATGTAGTGTTGGCCGAGTTCAAGCTCTGATACCACTTGTAATGAAATTACTTGTATAATTCAGATCATGAGCATGAATATAACACCAAATAACACAATATTCTAGAATAATGATCTCAATATGCAATTAGAATAGCTTCGCCACTTCGAGGGGGCAACCTCCAAACCATACAATAATACTCAAATGCTCCAATGATGATAAACTACTACCTACTAACCTCTATATATACTATTCCTATGCTATGGCCAACACCAAGGCTGACCCACTAATGAAAATATAACATATATGAAAGAGATACATAATGATAAGAAGTTATGATAGCCACAAGTCAGCTATATACATCCAATATAAGATATATGATTAAGGGTGTAACAAGATGTCTCCTCATAGTCAATGCCTTCTATTTGTGCATACCCCTTTGCTATTAGTCTCTCTTTGTACTTGTTTATGGTCCCATCTGCTTTTTTATTTGTTTTGAATATCCATTTACAACCAATGAGTTTCTTCCCTGGTGGAAGATCGCCAAGTTGCTAAGTGTTGTTTTTCATCACTGAGTTATATTCAACATCCATGGCATCTTTCCAAGCTTTTGACTGTAGGGCTTCCTGGAATGTAGAGGGCTCATCAGATTCAATAACTCTACTCATCAAAGCAAAGTTTACTTCTTCTCGTGCTTTATTGCGAGTCTGTGGTCCAGTGGTGGATGTATCCGGTGGAGCATCCAATTTTGCATCTCATAGCATGCTAGTATACCGCTTGGGCATACACTAAACTACTCCCGTGGGTCATGGTTCTATCTGATGTTCACCATCATCCCCATCATCACTGTCATCATCGGGAACATCAACTTCTGTTTTTACAATTGAAAATCTACATCAGGTGAGTCCGAAGGAGTCTCTTCTTCCTTCTCAAAAAACTCAACATCTCTGCTGGTGTAGACTTTCCTGGTCTTTAGATCCATTAATCTGTACCCAAGAGTCTCTTCAATGTAACCAATGAAGATGAGTTTTTGTGATTTCATATCTAACTTCTTTCTATTCTGCTTGGGTATGTTCATACTTGCTTTGCACCCAAATACTCTAAGATGTGCAAAAGATGGCTTCCTTTTTGACCATGCTTTTTGTGGCGTTACTCCGTCAAGATCAACTGTGTGCACTCTATTCAACAAATAAATTGTTGTTTTTGCTGCTTCTTCCTGGAATGTCCTTGTTAGTCCAGAATCATCGATCATGCATTGCACCATTTCCATGATAGTATGATTTCTTCTCTCAACAACACCATTCTGCTGGGGTGTGTGTGGAGGCATCTGTCGACGAATTCTGTGAGCTTGTAGGTAGGCTTTGAACTCATCACTGGTGAATTCCCCCCCTCAGTCTGAATAGAGAGTTTTGATGTGACGACTAGTTTCGTTCTCTACAACTACTTTGAACTTCTTGAAGTTTTCAAAAGCTTCACTTTTCTTGCGAAGACAAAAAATCCACATTTTTCGTGAGTAATCATCAACACAAAGCATGAAGTATTGGAATCCAAAATGACTTGGTTGCATTGCTCCACAAAGATCGACATGAACTAGATCAAGCTTACCATGAGCTTGATAGGTACTCTTTTGGAATGAAGCTCTGTGTTGTTTGCCTCTTAGGCAGTGAGGACACTTATCTGTATCCTTCTTGGAGAGATGGCAATCCTTTTACCATGTCGTACCGACGAAGTGTTTCAAGATACTTGAAACTGATGTGACCAAGTCTTTGATGCCACAATTGTGCGGAGGTAGAATTCTTAGCCACAAGTGCCTGATCATCTCTTTGGACAAAATCAAGTTGGAACATGCATCCCACATTGGAGGCTTTTGCAATAGTTTTTGAGCCTTGTGATTTGTCTCAAATTAAACTCATTTTCTTTCCGGAATGACTATCAAAGGCAAATTTCAAATTGTGATCTAGGAGTTGACTAACTAATAACATATTCTTTGTCAAGCCAGGGACATATAGTACATCTGACAAGCTACAATTGCGTGAACCAAGAGGAAGAGAAATGTTCCCAATCCCTTGTACTGTATATGAAGAATCATCACCTAACGAAACGTGATTTTTTGAAGGCGTGTCCATCATTGTGGTAAACTAGTCTCTGTGGCCGGTCATGTGTCGAGTGGCTCCCAAATCAACATACCATACATCACTAGATGACATGGAGGGTTCACTTGATCGAGAAGTGTACAAGTCTTCATTATCCAAATGTTCTTCTTGCTCAGCTATATTTCTTTGTTGATGGGGTTTTCTTCGCCAGTTCCCCTTCTTTTGCCCTTGATTGTAGTTAGAATGTCCCTTATAAGATTCTTGATTTTGAGGTCTAGAGTTGCTTGATGAACCTTTCTTATAGGTATTGGATCAACAATATTTCAACTCATGCCCTCTCTTGCAGATAGGACATTTCTTCTTTTGTTGCTCGTCCCATTGCTGATGTTGATTTTGGGACTTTTGATGAGATTTGCCTTTTCCTTTTCATTTCCATTTATGATGAGAAGAAAGTGCTTGCTCCTCTTCATCATCTTTTTTGTACATTGCTTCCTCTTGTTGCAGTAGTTTCACTAACTTGTCAAAACTGACTGTCTGATCCGACAAGTTGAGTGTTGTCACAAAATGTGATATGAAGGAGGGAGTGCTCTCAGAACAATGGGAATGAGAGCTGTATCAGTGACCTCCTCTCCTAGGGCTAGAAGTGAAGTCCTCAATTCTACAACTCTTCTTAAGAAAGCTTCTATTTTCTCATTTTGTTTGAACTTTAGTGTGTGTAACTGACTCTGTAAATTCAATATGAGTTTTTTGTTCTTGGCCTTGTACACTGTGCTCAACTTATCCCACCTTTCTTTGGCTATTTTGGCATCTTGAATGTGGGGTTGCACGTTGTCAGACACTGCAAACAAGATTATTAGCTTAGATTTCTGATCAGATCTATCAAACTGTCACTGTTGGGTTGTATCAATTGCTGATTTGGTTACAGAACCATCCACAACATTCCAAATCTCTTCAAACTCAAGTTGTGTGTTGATTTTTGTCTTCCATGCTGCATAGGTATTTCCTCTTAGAAGTTGAGAATCTGGAAGAAAGAATTTGGGGGCGTTGGTGCCCATTTTATAGAATCTATTGACAAAGGGTAAGACTCTTATCACTCTAGGTATATGGTCTCCCAATCTATATACCATCATTCCGATATACCGAACCTTTCTATATACGTGCCCTTTCGATATACCTGTTGATACGTGGAAGAAGCTCGCCCTTTCGATATACTTGACAATACGTGAAAGAGGCATTAACGTACGTGAAAGAATTCGATACGTGGTACCAATACAATACTGAAAGGGGTTTGTGCGATTATTGACATCGACTCAAAGAAATATCCTCATACACGCATGTAACTTCGCTATAAACTCAGATAATTTCAGTGTCCAGATTTATGTTGAGCAATTGTTCACAGACGGATGGGAGGGCTCAAAGTGTGTGCACTGTGTCCTTATTAATCCCCATCGATTTAAAGGGATGATGCTCAGACGATGTTGTTGCAGCTATATTAGGCGTTAAGTGCAGTAGTAGTTGTGATGACTTTACCTGTAAGCGCTTCCCAAGGCACTGTTTATACTGAACGTTGTGAATGAGATCAAAGATCTCGTGAGTGTTAGAGAACCAATTTTTAAGTAGTTATAATGATTTGTGGTTGAATATGACAACCTACAAATTAGTACAATACACTAAAATATACAATTACATTGAAAATTATGAAAAAATTGAATGGCAATCAATTATTTGTTTTGTTTTGCAGAGCCTTGGTGGCCTCCGGAGCTCAATATGACTCTTAGTGTGAAAAATTGCAAAAAAATGGCTAAAAATACAGTTTTTAATCACCCCTCCTTTGGAAAATGTTGCTCAGAATAAAAAAATATATTGTGGGAGAATTTTTTTTACCCTCTATTAGGTTTTTATCCGCTAAAATTAGTGGGGTTTTAGGTCTAACTAAGCGGTTTAGTGGGCTTTTTGGCCGCTAACTTTTATAGTTTGCACTAAATGGCCGCTAAGTCTCAATATATATAAAACGTTGTGTTTGTGGTGGGGTTTGAACCCTACACATTCCCACTCACAAAGCTTATTATCCTTCCAACTAGCCACTTAAGCGGTCTTAACTCGTATCTAATGAAATGAAGCAAATGCAATATAAGCAACTTTTTAATGGCCTGACCTTGTAAAAAATGATGTGGTGTTGACTTGGTGACCACGCAGAAAATGCGTTGGAGAAAGGTGGTTTAGGGTTCATGAGAATCCGTATCTGAGGCCTTTGGAGCTTTGTTTATACCACCACTGCTTTAGATTGATTTTTTTTTGAAACTTCCGCTTTGTATTGTCAATGCAACACGACTCAACACAGGGTTTGTTGTTTGGACTGCCGCCGTTTGATTTCTTTTGTGTGCAGAGTTTTTATTGATCCATTGTTTCCTTTGCTATTTGACCGTCGTTGTTTGTTTTGCAAGAATGTTTGATTGTAGGGTTTGAAACACGACGACTTTGAGTTTGAAACGAGGCTTGATCCGTGGCAGAGGAGCTCAATTATTTGGCTCATTCCACATGGAGAATGATATGGGCTCGACTCTATCTAATGCCTAGCTTGCCAATATAACCCGATCCAATACAAATTGACCCGTTCAAAGTTAGCTTGGTTGCTGTGATATGCCCGGCTCGGATGAGGTTGCAGCGGTGCAACTTAGTGGGGGCTTTTTATCAAACAACTCGACTTTCAAAAACTCACAAAAGGAGCTCTGTGAGCTCGGTTGTAATGGTGTGGGTCGGTAAATGTTTGATCTCGATCAAAATGGAGGTAGCTCGGTGCAACACCTTTCAAACAACTCGCCTTCAACTTTGTAAAACTATGCAACTCAGTGGAGTGTAGATAAAGCTCGCCAACGTAGAGTTAAATCGGTCTGGGAAATGCACATCTCGGCCAAGACTCTTCAAGCAGCTCGCCTATTCCACGAGCCAACTCTCTTAGGAGCCTGGGTGCAGAGCTCTGTGAACACTCTGTAGAATCCCTTAATGGGGAAAATGATTATATATATATATATATATATATATATATATTTTAAATCTTTTCCTGCAACAAATTTTACCTGGTGTAGGGGGCACAAGTGCAAAAAAAAAATTGCGTTCTAAACACCTGGAACGAAACATGGGGTTGGGGGGATGCAAGGATGTCTGGGAAGCTGCTGGAGGTGTCATAGGCTCTCTTAGAAAGTAGATTTCTTCTCCAAGACACTTCTACCTCTGCAACCTCTCTCCAACTTAGCCAGGAGCTTTAACCTGCTCTGGTACCAAATGAAAGTGTAGAAGAGGGACGAAAGCCTCACACTTTTATTAATATAAAGAAAATCAAAGTACAGTAGTGCAAGCTGCAATATTTATAGCTATTGAATAGCTGAATATAAACAAAAGAGATGTTGCAAATGTGCAACCAAAAACCACACATTAAATAATGCAGACAAATACATAGTTACAACCCTAAAATCATACGAGAATAATATGGTTATTTAACCATAACCATATAACAATAAATACAAACCACCTATTTACCTAATTAATAATGCATAATTATAAGGAGTATGACATGTCCAGGCATGGGAGTTACACAAGACTCAATGTACTCTTTTTTTATGATCTATGAGAATGCTAGACCAATTTTCCCTTATGCACAAATATTTGGTTTATGGTTAATTTCTTGTTGATTACTTGGAGCACATTTGCGTTTTCTGTTGGAGTGCAACGATCTTGATGTGTATGAGCTCCGCTAGATCCTCGTGGTTCATTCTTACATGGTATCAAAGCTGCATTGTTTTAGTAAATGTGTAATCACTATTGGTTGTTTTTAATTACTTCTGGTTTCGAAATTCTTAGCTTCTTGTGCAAGGTTTCATAAACAATTTATTGGTTTGTGTTAATCTTTATTTTGGAGTTTGCTGTTTTTTGGTCTTGCTTTGGTGTTTGTGCAGTTAGGAGTTTTCTAACTAAATTTTGCTAGTTATGAATAACATTGGTGGAAAGCTTACTTTGGAGGTATTTATGGTTTTCTCATTTTGTGTTTGGATTTTGTTTTCATTAAAGTTCATTTTTTGAATTTTTCTATTTTCCTTCAACACCAGCTTCCTCCTCCCTTCAATCCTGCCCTGCTCACCACCCTGCTTAGCTCCTAGACCACCTCATCTCCTCCCGAGCTTCCCTAGCTCTTCGCCCATCTCGACAAGCTCCTACCAAGCTTTGTCCATCTTTGTCGAGCTCTTTCTTTTGACATAGCTTGCCCCTACGAGTTGGTCTTTGCTCGAGCTCCCATCCTCCTCTCTCGAGCTCATTCTTTTTCTTGGCTCATTGTGAGGGTTTTGCTTAGCTCGGTCCTTTTTTTCTTCTCACCCAAGTTGAACCCCATGTGGACCCCTCCTTGGCTCGCCTATGCTGTGCATGCTCACTGAGCTTGTTTATCTCTTATGATTTTTACTTGCTGACTCATCCTCACGACCCAACTCGACCTTGTGCTTAGTTATCTATGCATTGTTTGACCTTGTGCCTTGTCACAATCTCAGCCTGCTTGTTTTGCTCCTGCCTGATCTTGTTTTCCTCCATGTGGACTCGCTCTTCACTGCCCTGCTCGGCCTGGCACCTTGCTCCAGGTTGATTCTCCCTTCACCCTGTTTTGCGTGTGTCCTCTAATTAACCTTCGTCCTTGTCGAGCCATCTACCCTCCTAATGTTCTTGACTCGTCCCTTGCAACTGTTTCAACCTGCCTCTGCGTACATTGGAACCTACCCTGCTAATCTCGTGTAACCACCTTCGCCTGACTTTCTCCCCGAGTCAAGGTCGAGTCACTTGCCTCGAGTCCCTCTCCCCCTTCCATGCGATGCTCCATCCATTGCTCTGTGAAATGCCTTCAACCTTTCCCTCCTTTGAAACTTTGAAGCCCACCCTTTTTAATTCATATAAGCTTTGCATTATAAACTGAGGTTATATTAATTTTTAACATAGCCTAAGTTAATTTAATTTTAGAATTTAATATCATAGCTTATATTAATTAAACTAAAGTTAGGGCTTTGTTAATTTTAACAAGGAATTTCTTTTAAGTAGGTCATTTAATTAATTAGGGCTTGCTATTTTTTAAAATTAAACCCTTTTATTTATTTGTATTATTTTTGATGATTAAATTAAATTGGGAAAAATATTTGAAAGTCTATGCATTGTTCGGCCTCGTGCCTTTTCATGATCTCAACTTGCTTGTTTTGCTTTTGCCTGACACTGTTTTCCTTCATGTGGACTCACTCTTCATTTCCTTGCTCGACCTTGGCACCCTACTCCGGGTTGATTCTCCCTCCGCCCTGTTTTACGTGTGTCCTTTGGCTCGCCTTCATCCATGTCGAGCCATCTACCTGCCTAACAACCTTGACTCATCCCTTACAACAGTTTCAAATTGCATTTGCGTGCGTTAAAAACTTGTTCTACTTGGCTCATGTAACCGCCTTCGCCCAACTCACTCACCGAGTCGAGGCTGAGTCACCTACCTTGAGCCCATCCCCCCCTTCCACGTGGTGCTTCCTCCATTTCTCTTTGACCTACCTTCAACCTTTCCCTCCTTTAAAACTTTGAAGCCCACCCTTTTTAATTTATATAAGCTTTGTGTTTAAACTTAGGTTATATTATTTTTTAACATAGCCTAAGTTAAATTAATCTTAGATTTTAATAGCTTAGCTTATCTTTATTAAACTAAAGTTAGGGATTTGTTAATTTTAACAAGGATTTTTTTAAGTAGGTCATTTAATTAATTAGGGCTTGCTATTTTTTAAAATTAAACCCTTTTATTTATTTTTATCATAGTTTCTTTCGATTTTTTTCCCGCCGCTAAGGCGATGTCACGCCTATAAATGACCAGCTCTCCTTCCTTTGCAACGACTGTTGCAACTGGTGGAAATGGCTCCCAAGCGTGCGAGGAAGTTTCTCCCGAAATTTTACGACGAGGTATGGACTCTGAACCCTCTCTGGATGTTATACTTTCTGATGAATGCATAGATCCTGTTGTCAAGTGGTATCAAAACCATTGTCTTATTGCCTATTTCTGTGGTTGTATCCCATCTGAAACCTACTTGCAGAACTGGATGAAAAACCATTGGGAGTCTAATTGTATCCTTGTTTCTGAGGTCTGTAACCTCACCAAGGGTTTTTATTTGTTTACATTTAGAGAGCCTTCTCAGCTTTAAGCCCTTCTTCTTAAGGCATCATGCTGGTACTAAGGAAATACCTTGCTTATGCTATCCCCATGGACTTAGGACTTCAGTCCGAGTAGCCAATGCTCGCTCAAAATCCTTGTTTGGATTGAGGTCCCTAGTCTTCCCATTCACCTTTGGTCATTTTTACTAGAGATTGTTAAGCCCATTGGCAGGGTGGTTTGCCATGAACAAGAGCGTTTTTTCTTTGCTCATCCTAACAAGCGAGTGTGTGTCAAAGTGGACCTGGCAAAAGATCTGCGGGACCATCTAAATATTCAAATTGGGTCATGTGAATCTCTCAAAAGGTGGTTTAATTTAACCTCCCCAACATGTGCTTTCGTTGTCAAGACCCAGACCATCGCATTTGGGATTTTCCTCTTCTGGCTTGTTCCAAGCCTGCATTTGCTCAACCCACAGTGCCGAATTCTAAGGTTAACCCTACGGATGATGGCTGGAAGGTGGTCGGTTTAAAGAAGAACTCGAGGGTGAAACCTTCTGTTGAAGTTCCACCTCCATCTTCTTCCCCTCCGCCGTCCAGGTCTGAGCCTAGAGTGGAGCAACCTAGTCTTTCGGTTTCCATTCCTTCCAAGACCTCAGAAAGCCAAGTTGTTTAAACTACTACAGAGAACACTGGGAATGTTGCTTCAACCTCTCTTCCTCTGCGACATTCACACAGTCCACCTTGAGAGGTTTCACGTGGTGCGCGTGGAGTAAATGGGGTAAACGCCACCATATTCATGTTGAGCATACCAATTCAGACCAACTTCTACTTGCCAAAAAAATTACTATTCTCTGCTCTGAGGATGGAATTTCTGATGGGTAGGGGGAATTTGATATGTCTGATTTTTCATGAATTTTATGTCATGGAATGTTTGGGGTCTGACAGAGCCCTCACAAAAATTCTCTTTTCATCTAGCTTGCCAGTTAATTAGCAATTTAGATGTTATTTGTTTATAGGAAATCAAAATTTCTAGTTTTTTGCTTCAGACTACTCTGACGTGTATTGCCCCTAATTTTGCACATTTCCATACTCAACATATTGATGGCTGAGGAGGTGCTAGCATTTCCATTGCACTGAAATTTTCGGCATTAATTATTGCCTCGGGCCAAGACCCCAGTAATAGGGCTGTGTGGGTGATTATGAGTATTAATGATATTTCTTTTGGTATTCTAAATGTTTATGCCCCTAATGAAGGTCCCGAAAGAACATTATTATGGAAATGGTTAGGTGATATCTTACCCATTGCTTATTGGTTGGTGTGTGGTGACTTTAATATGGTGGAGCACCTAGATGATAAATACAGAGCCCTTCCTATGCGTTGGTGTCTCGAAAAACGTGCGATATGGTATTACTTTAAAATCCATTGGGGCCTTTCCGATCCGTTGCTCAGACGATGACAAGAATTTAAAGACCAAGCTTGGTTCACTTGGACCAATCTTCGAGAAGGATATGACCAGGTATTAAAATGCCTCGACCATGTTCTTCTTTCACAACAACCCTATTTTGATTTTGACACGCAAGGATCCTCTGTTATCAAGATTTGGATAGAGGTGCTTTTGTCAGACCACCATCCGATCACATTTAAGGTTGTTTGGCAGGGGGCCCCTCACAAGGTGCCCATTATTCAATTCTTTTTTAATGTTTCTTTGCTGAGTCATCCTGGAGTGATCTCACTCATTGCCAAGATCTGGAATATGGTGCCACGTCTGCCTTTTTCTGCCAGCTGGATTTCATGGTGGGAGGTGACTATTCATTGCACCACCAAGTTCTTCAGCTAGTTCAGCAAACAGGTTTCCCGAGTTCGAAGACGGGCCAACTCGAATCTGCACAAAGAATTCAGAAGAGTCACTCTACTTCTCGAAGCCAATCCTTTTGAATCTCACCTAAAGACCGAGGCCGTTGATATTCGTCACATGCTTTAACTCATTGAATGCCATTCAACCCGTGGTTTGCAGATTCGTTCACGAATTCACAGGGTTAGGGTGGGAGATAAATCCTCCAAAATATTTTTCAAATCCCTCCGGGCCAAGAATGCTCGAGAACAGATCAAAGATATTTATGATTCTCACCAACGACTTATAGAGATGCCATATATTAGTGATGCTTTTGTCAAGCATTATCGTTTGATGTTTCAAGCTCAGGAGGATTCAATTGAGCGTGCTTTTGCTTTACATAAATGTATTGATGTGGTGCCTACTCAACTTACTCCCATAGATTGTGTTTGCTGCGATGCCCCTCTCACTTTGGAGGAGCTTCATACAGCTTTGTTTTGTCTTGCAGATGACAATTCTCCGGGTCTGGATGGCTTCCTTACGAGTTTTACAAAACAACTTGGTCCTTTGTTGGACCTGGTCTACTTCGGGTGTATAATGAAGCTCTTCATACTCGCTCTCTTGGGAGTTTCATCAATCAAGGCAACATCAAGTTCATTCCTAAAGTAGGCAATCCTGAACAAATGAATAATTAACAGCCGATCACCCTATTGAATGTTTCTCATAAAATTCTTGCTAATGTTTTGGCTCTCCGCATTGCTGATATTCTGCCTAAGATTGCTCAACCTAAACAATCTGGTTTTGTCAAAGGCCAATACATCCTGGACAACCTTATTGATGTCTGGAAAGGCATGGAGTGGGCTCATGTTTCGTCGCATAAGCCTCTTTTCCTTAAGATAGACTTCGTATTGAATGGCCCTTTATTTTGGCTATGCTTAAAGCCCTGGGTTTTGGTGATTTCTTTCACATGTCTATTAGCATGATTTTCTCTAATGCTTCCACTCGAATTTCCATTAATGGTCACCAATCTACTGCCATTGGCCTCTTCCACTCTATCAGACATGGGTGCCCTCTTGCGCCGACATTGTTTGTGCTTGTTGCTGATGCCCTGGGATATTTAATTGCCCATCAAGCCGCTCAGGGACATATTCGGGGAATTGTTCTTCCGAATCATGAGACACAATTTATCAATGGACACTTTATTGATGATTCCTTTTTTACTCTTGCCGAGTTGGAACAAAATGTTGCTACGGTATTTAAATGTCTTGACACTTTTTGCTTAGCTTCAGGGTCTAATATTCAAATGGCTAAAACTTTGGGCAAAACTTTGGGCTATCGGCATAGTTGTTTACATCCTCTGAATTGGTTAAAGGCTTACCCCTGGAAATGGATTGGTCATGGAGAGTAATTCAGATTTTTGGGCATTCCCTTTACTTTTAATAGTGACTCTGCGACATTGTGGAGCAGACCAAATGGTCTTCTAGACTGTTATCTATGGATAGGAAATTCCAGGTTTGCACCAAAATCCTTTCCACTACTCATGTCTATTATTTTGGTTGTTGGTGTCTTCACACTTCCTTCAATCGGTTTGCCAAGCTTCTTTAGGACTTTTTATGGTGTAAAAATTCCGGTTCAACTGGCTTGTACAAATTTTCCTGGGATGTTTGTTGTCTTCCTCGTGATCAAGGAGGTATGGGAGTTATTGATGTTTATCGACAGAGTGTGACTTTATGTGCCAAATGGGTTATCTTGTGTCTTTTGGGTAAACAGACCTAGAAAATTCTTCTACAAAATTGTATTGAATCTGGAGCCCCTTATAGAAAGAAGTGCTGGAGAAGAATTGGATTGCATTCTCTTATTATCACTTCTGCTCCTGTCAAAATCATGGGTACCTTTGTCGCCAAGAGTATTTGGAAAGCCTTTGAGCAGGTGAAGCCTTTAATGAGGTGGATTGGTGATGGTTTTCGCACTGACATTTCTTTTAATTTGCAGAATATCTAGTGGTCTCCTATTATCACTGAAGGCACTCTTCCGCTTGTAGAAACCCCGGGCATCAAAGCCATTCACTTTTACCGCAAGGGCATTCATACCATTCAAGATCTTGCGCATTGCAAAGATTGTCTTCTTTGGCATGTGCTCAAAATTAAATTCAACCTGAACAACTCGGACTTCCAGTCTATCTGCAAAATTCAGGAGCTCCTTCTAGATGTTATGCTTCATAAGTTGGGGCTCCAACCTCTGGCTGCGTGGAGGTGTGGTTTTCGGTGGAATCGTCAAATTGCTTTCCTCCGATACAACTCTCCAACCATTTATCAACTGTTATGTCCTCTCTCACTAGCCATTGATAAACTCAATGATCGATGGGGGTTGCACTTTATGCAAACCACTTGGCTTCGTTGGCTTTCCTGTACTTGGAATCCTCTTCTTGAGCCCCAAGTTAGCCATTTAATGTGGTGTCTTGTGTACCAAGGTCTACCTGTAGGTGAAAGGCTTTGTCATATTGGTATTCCTATTCCGAATTTCCCTTTTTGTTCTAGTCTCGAGTCGTTCATACACCTCTTTTGGTCTTGTCCCTGTGCTCAATCAATCTGAAGGTGGATTCATTCTTTGTTCCAACCGTATCACCCTGAATTCTTCCCATGACATCTGGATTTATTTGGTGACTTTAGCCCTTGGCCTAATTGTATTGCTAATCTATGGAATTTGTTTTGTGCATGTATTATTTTTCATCTCTGGAAAGATCACAATAATTTAATTTTCAAGAAAGATCATTATGTTATATGTTTTTCCACTAATGATAATGTAGTTATTTCGTCTACTATTCACATACAAATTCAAGTTCTAGCCGCCAAGGTTTCATTGGAGTTTGCAGATCTGTAGGAGCTTCTTGATCACTGGGGGAGTGTGCTATGCACTATGAGTCAGGTTCCGTTGGATCCTCAGATTCCGCCACCTCGGACTTCGCCTCTCCTATGGTCACCCTCTGTAGGTCCACGTCGGAGGAGTCACTCGTGCACCCATCGTTCCACCTCCTCTCAAGGCCACCCTTCTGCCCCTTCCTCTTTTGGGTTGGGTTGGAGCCCACCCTTGCGGGGGAAAGGGGCTGCCAACACTTCGCGATGGGGATCTTCGTCGCTTGCCATGCAAAATATTTTTGGATCTCTGTCCCTAGGGTGGGGAATTATGGTGCCTCTTTAAATGCAGTATCTTGATCATTATGAATGACATGTTGATCTTCCATCTGCAGAGCCTAACAATGGAGCCTTCATCTCTCTTCGGGATGATCCTCCCCCTCCACCTGGTGTGGTGGCTGCATGTGCTTGATTTTTGGTGCTTGTTTTCTACTCTTTGGTTGACCTTGGTGCGTTTTAATGTAAGCCTTTGTGGCATTTTTTGCTAGTCTGGTGCCCTCATGGTGTTTTGTGGGATCGTGTGTTATCTGGTCACCCCTTACTATGTAACTCTCTTTTATTATTTTAATATAAAGGGCAGTTCCAATAGTAAATTAAATTGGGAAAACTATTTGAAAATTAACATTATTGAATTTTTTTAATTGTGATCTTGTGAAGGGGTGTTTGTTTTTGTTTTTCGGAGGCCATTTTGTGTTTCAGAAGGTCTTTAGGCTTCATTTGGAGTCATTTTTTTGTAATTGAACTCTTATTATTATTTGCTGGCTTATGAGCGCGTTAGCCACAACCTTGCAGCAAGGGAGTTACAAAACGATGTGAGATGATATTTATCACATAGAACTGTGATTTTTTCCCTTCTTGTATTCAAATTGTTTCGTTCTTGTTACGGTGTCAATTT
This sequence comes from Taxus chinensis, assembly GCA_019776745.2. Classification (NCBI taxonomy): domain Eukaryota; kingdom Viridiplantae; phylum Streptophyta; class Pinopsida; order Cupressales; family Taxaceae; genus Taxus; species Taxus chinensis. The sequence continues at coordinate 3,334,594 of CM034151.1, read as the reverse complement.
TCTGTGATCACTCAAAACTTATTGTGATCTTCACACTTGCACATTTTTATGCCAATTGTAAGGTGAGTGGCCAACTGTTTCATGAATCACAATCACATCAAATTGTAATCAACACACTAAAGTATAAAGTGCTGCAAACAAGGGGCTGAAAATATTGTTCTGGGGTGTTTGTGTGTGTGTTTCCTTGCTTTCTACATTCTTACTTTCTCTCTTTTCATGATGGATGCTAGTTTAGTTCCTTTGCTTATGTCATTTAACTTCTATATAGATTCTATATGGCTAGATGGGAGCCCCATAGAGAGGGCTCGGCCTCCCGAGCCATATCTATGGGGCCCCTTAGAGAGTTGGCCCCCCAACTATTTGTATGAAGATCAAAGATGATTATAACAAGGTTATACCGTATCACTATGAGAGTGGAGAAATAACCAACAAATGAACCCAAAAAATCTAGGTGTTTTAACCAATGTGACGAAGCCTTAAGTATTCTTTGTATGCCTGTCTCTCTTGACTTGCTCTTCCACAACACCCAATGGAGCCTGGAAAAGTCTCGATGATATGTTTGGAAAAAAAGATGACATGAGAGTCCATGAGTTAGAGAACGAACTACTAGGGTTAAATCCTAGTAACTTTGATAACCTACAAGCATTCTTCACATGTCTGATTGTAAGCCATCTCCCACTTTCCTTTTTGGGGTTAAGTTAGTTGCTAATTGCTCTATTCCCTTAGTCGATGGTACCCTTTATCGCTAGTTAGTGGGGAGCTTGATCTATCTGACTCACCCTCAGACGTATCTTTCGTATGCTGTTAGCAACGTGTCCAAATTTATGTAGGAGCCTCATGAGCTGCATTGGAGAGCAGCAAAGTAGATCCTTCACTATGTTCATGATGCTCATACCGATGGAATACACTACGTAGGAGGGACAAAGATTGTTCTATTTGGATTCACAGATTTTTATTGGGATGGTGATCGCAATCATTGAAAGTCTACTTTAGGCTACAAATTTTCTCTTGGTTCAGGTCCTGTCAGTTCTCAAACAAGAAGTAAAATGTGATTGTGATATCTTCTACAAAGGTAGAATACATGGAGCAGTTAATGCTGCCATGAAAATTGTTTGGTTATATGGGATTCTGATAGAGTTTGATATTTACTTTCGACGACCTACTATCATCTATATGAAAACATGAGCACCATCTCGATTTGTTGAACTCCAGTTCAACATCAGTGGATGAAGCATATTGAGATCCACATGCACTTCATATGGGAGTTGATCCATGAAGACATCATTGATTTGCAGTACTGTTAGACTTTAGATCACATTAGAGACATCTTTACCAAGCCATGTGCCTTAGTCCTTGTCGAGCCATCTACCTGCCTAACGACCCTGGTTCAACCCTTGCAACTGTTTCAACCTGGCTCTCCATGCATTGAAACCTACCCTGCTCGGCTCGTATAACTGCCTTTGCCCAACTTGCTCACCGAATCGAGGTTGAGTCACTTGCCTCGAGCCCCTCTCCCCCTTCTACGTGGTGCTCCCTCCATTGTTCTTTGACGTGCCTTCAACCTTTCCCTTCTTTAAAAATTTGAAGCCCACCCTTTTTAATTTATATAAGCTTTGCATTTTAAACTCAGGTTATATTATTTTTTAACATAGCCTAAGTTAAATTAATCTTAGATTTTAATAGCCTAGCTTATATTTATTAAACTAAAGTTAGTGCTTTGTTAATTTTAACAAGGATTTTTTTAAGAAGGTCATTTAATTAATTACGGCTTGCTATTTTTTAAAATTAAACCCTTTTATTTATTTTTATCATTTTGGATAGTTAAATTAAATTGGGAAAAATATTTGAAAGTTTATGCATTGTTCGGCCCCGTGCCTTGTCATGATCTTAGCGTGCTTGTTTTGCTCCTACCTGACCCTGTTTTCCTCCATGTGGACTCGCTCTTTGCTTCCTTTTGATTCTCCCTCTGCCCTATTTTACGTGCGTCCTCTGGTTCGCCTTTTTCCCCGTCAAGCCATCTACCCACCTAACGAGCTTGACTCATCCCTTGTAATCGTTTCAACATGCCTTTGTGTGCGTTAAAACGTACCCTGCTCGACTCGTGTAACCACCTTCACCCGACTCATTCGCCGAGTCAAGGACGAGTCACCTACCTCGAGCCCCTCTCCCCCTTCCATGTGGTGCTCCCTCCATCGCTCTTTGACCTACTTTAAACCTTTCCTTTGAAACTTTAAAGCTTGCCCTTTTTAATTTATATAAGCTTTGCAATTTAAACTTAGGTTATATTATTTTTAACAAAGCCTAAGTTAAATTAATCTTCAATTTTAATAGCTTAACTTATATTTATTAAACTAAAGTTAGGAATCTGGTCATATATGAGTTGATCCATGGAAACATCATTGATTTGTAATATCGTCAGACTTTAGATCATGTTGCAAACATCTTTACTAAGCCCTTCACTAAAGTCAAGTTCCTTCACTTGCACTCTCTTCTTGGGGTGAGGTCCTCTGCAATCGCTCATTTTCTTCAGGATTTCTTGTCTAGTTCATTTCCTCTTGTTTTTCTAGAAATATTGCAGTTTGTACATGCGTACCTCATCAGTCATTAGTTTCTGGGACCCATATGACATGTCTTTCTTAGTTGTTTAGGGGAGTTCTCTTCCTCTTTTTGGCTTGCCATGCCTCTACCTAAGCTTTGATGAAGGTGGGTGTTGGTGTGAGATATTATTTTTGCCTTTATTTATTTACGGGGCATTTTCCACCTCACATATGGTGAGTCATCTCACTTAGGCGAGTCATAGGTCTTTTAAGGAGTTATATGACATATGGCAAATTTTGTCATAGAATCTGTCATACTGTCATATGTGTCATTGTCATATGGGAGTTACATGCTATTCCTAGCATTATAACTCCTCACTCCATAATGGGAGTATGACATGTCTAGACATGAGGGAGTTACACAAAAATTCTACTTGTACTTCTTTTTTTCTCATCTATGAAAATGCTAGACTAATTTTCCATTATGCATAAATATTTTGAATTATGGTTAATTTCTTGTTGATTACTCGGAGCACATTTTTATTTTCCATTGGAGTGCAACAATATTGATGTGTATGGGATCTGTTAGATCCTCGTGGTTCACTCTCACATGCAACTCCTTGTGTACTATCTTGCACATCCTTCACCATCACCTCTGCGTCCACTAAAAGAAATTCTCCTATTGTAACTGATCCATAGGGATCCAAAATGAATCTACTTCGTCAAAACAATCAGCATGAAGAAGGAAAAATGAAAACATGGAGGTTCTGTCTTTTTAGTAACAAGACCGCCGCTCTGTACAGAGCGGCGGTTACAGAACCGCCGCTCAACCAGGGCAGCGGTCTTAGGACCGCCAGTCTGCATTGGGCGGTGGTCCTAGCTCTTTCAGACAGAAAATTAAAATATGAAACGAACAACCCATAATTTGGACAGTTGTTCATATCTCTTCTCCTCCATGACCTTTCCCATTCTCCAGTGCATGGGAGGACATTGGAGAGGCTATAAATACATGTTTGTAGAAGAGAATAGGATCATCGAAGCATGAAAGCAAGTGAGCAAGAAGTTCTTAGTGTTGGAATTGTGTTTTGTAGAAGAAAGGAGTGTTGAAACAGAGCAAACAAGTATTTGGGAGGAAGTGTGAGATAGTATCTAATTCTCTTTCATACTTATTGTAATTTCTGTACTTGTTAGTTTGAATTGGCCAATAAAAATGGGAAGAAAGAGCAAATGCCCTTCCCGACTGGTTTTTCCTCCTTTGGAGGTTTCTAGGATAAAAACTTGTTGGTGTTTATGAGCTTAACTTATTTCCTTTCCTGCAATTGTGGATTCTAAGTATAAGCATAATTCATTCACTAGCTATCTCTGTCATTTTCTAATAGAAAGTAGAACAACAATGTTTATTCATGTTTCTGTGGATAATTCCAAAGTTGAAGAGTTTACAAATCATTTTGGTATTAGAGCTAACAATTATCCAGGACTGTGGTATTCGTTCTTGGATTTGTATGACAATGATGAAATCTAAAGGTGAAGAGGCTTTACCTTGCGATCCAGAAATTTCTACAAAGAAGTGGAAACAGAGAATTTAGGGACAAGTGGAGGAAGAGAACTTGGTCCGTAGAATCGAGATGCTGGAGACCATGATGGATAGGATGTTTAGAAGGCAAGAAGAGATTCTTGATTTACAAAAGACAACTTCTGTCAAACAAGACTCCATGGACTCAGTGGTTCGGGGCTTAGCTGAAAATTTTGGCATAGGAAGGAGCCACCATGAGGAAAGCTATGGGGAAGAGCGTGAAGAAGAGAATTCAAACACAAGAGAAAAGGTAAAATCCGATCATACTCCTTTTAAAGTTGAGATGAAATTTGATATTAAAAGCTTTGAAGGACAAGTAGATGCGGAGTTGCTTGATAAATGGTTAAAACAGTTAGAAGTCTACTTTAGCATCCATAATGTCACTGAGGATCACCTTTGCACATCTCAAAATGGAGGGACATGCTCTGGTTTGTTAGGAAACCCATCTAATCACTTGTGAAAAGAGGAAGCTTCCTATTGTGAAATCTTGGCAAGAACTTGAAGAATTACTTAGAGCTAACTTCTATCCTATTGGCCACAAGATTGACCAAATGATTAAATGGCAGTATTTTAGACAAGGTAGTGGTCAAAGTGTGCAGGACTATACTACAGAGTTTCGGAGGTAGGCCATGTTGCTAAACATGGACTTGGAGGATGAGGATATTCTGACTAAGTACTTGGGAGGACTTCACTCTCACCTTCGAAGAAAAGTCATGTCCACCAAGCCCAAGGATCTCAACAAGGTGTGTGTGCAAGCATACTACATAGATGATGAAAAGAAGCAAGGGGAAGCAGAGCCAAAGGAAAAGAAATCGATAAATCAACAAAAGAAAGAGTATGGGGAAACAAGTAACAAGAGTAAGTGGAAAGGGAAAGGTAAACAAGTTGCCACTACTTTAAATACATGTAAATATCCCAAGAATTTTTGCAAGAAATGTGATATTAATGGTCATATTGATGCTACATGTTGTAAGTTGCATCTGGAATTGCATCCAAAGAACCGAACCAAGGACTCAAAGAATTCCATGACAACTGTAAGAACAGAAGGGGAGGTGGAAATTGAAGATGACTCTGATGTGGATGAAAGGCTTGGATGCACGACCACCAACATGGACAACTAGGAAGAGGAGATGAGTAGACTATTCCAGATCAAAATCCAAATCAAGAGAACTAAGGTAAATGCTTTGGTGGATACCGGTTCTCAGTCTAACTTGATTTTTGAAGCAGTTGTAAAGAAGCTTGGTCTTGAGACTTACGAGCATCGACACCCTTATCCTTTGGGTTGGGTGAAGAAGGGTGTTGAAATTCAGGTAACAAGAAGATGTAAGGTCAATTTTGGGATAAATTCCCAGTATATTGATGTTTTGGAAGTTGACGTTATTCCACTTGATGCTTTTGATGTTGTATTCGAGAGTCCTTACTTGTATATCAGGGATGCTATATTTATGAGAAGGGAAAACCGGTATAGATGGGTTAAGGAAGGGATCAGCTACAACATCTGGGCACACAAGTGTAAGACACAGGTTAATATGGTGAGTGCTAACCAAGCAAAATGACTTATTCAGGAAAATCATAATCAGTTTTGTTTACTTTTTTTAAAGGATAAACAAGATGTGGTAGAAGTTTTAGATATTTCTAACCAGGGAAAACATGATTTGAATAGTATTATTCAGTCCTTTCAGGAAGTTTTTAAGGCTCCCCATGGGTTACCACCAAAACGAGAAGTAGAGCATGAGATTCAGCTATTGCCAGAGTCCCCTCTACCAAACATTGGGTTGTATAGGAAATCCTTGCTTGAGAGTACTAAAGTAAAGAAACAACTCCAGGAACTACTAGACCAAGGGGTGATACGTCCGAGCACCTCACCATGTGGCTCACCTATTGTAATGGTGCTAAAGAAGGATGGTTCTTGGAGAATGTGCATCGACTGCCACGCTTTGAACAAGATCACCATAAAGAATAGATAGCCACTTCCCCACATAGATGACCTCTTGGACCAACTTCAACATGCCAAATTCTTCACAAAGTTGGATCTCAAGTCCAGTTATCACCAAGTTAAAATGAAGGAGGATATATTGAATACTGCATTCAAAACAAAATAGGGTTTGTATGAATGGTTAGTACTTCCTTTTGGGTTATGCAATGCACCCGCTACATTTATGAGATTGATGAATGATGTATTGCGGGATTTCATAGATTCATGTGTCATTGTATATCTGGACGATATTTTGATTTTTAGGGCCACATGGGAAGAATATCTAACCCATTTACAACAAATCTTGCAAGTTCTCAGGGAGAAATAACTACTTTGTAATATGAAGAAATGTGATTTTTCCAAACAATCACTTGTCTATCTTGGGCAGGTGGTTGGAGGAGGAGAGCTACGAGTGGATCCAAAGAAGGTGGAAGCCGTCACCAACTGGCCAACACCTACAGGAGCCACAAATACTAGGAGTTTTGTGGGAGCAGTACAATACATGCGGAAGTTCATTTCGGATTTCTCCGTAATTGCAACACCTCTACACATAGTGGCCGCAAAGAGTAAGGGTTTTGACTGGGGTAAGGAACAAGACAAATCCTTTGAGTTATTGAAATACAAGATTAGTCATGCTCCAGTACTTACTCTTCCTAATTTGTAGTAGCCTTTTGAAGTAGAGACATATGCTAGTGATTACGCCATGGGCACAGTGTTGCTTCAAGGAGGTAAACCATATGTTACCATTATGAAACCTTCACTCCAGCAGTTAAAGGATATTTAGTATATTATAAGGAAATGTATGCACTAGTTCAAACAATTAAAAAATGGAAGCATTATTTGTTGGGTAAAGAAACTATTGTGCACACCGACCACAAACCTCTCTAGTATTTGCAAGCACAGTCTAAATTACAAGCAGCAAGGCACTACAAATGGATGGGGTTCCTTCAGCAGTTCCATCTGGTGATCAAATACAAGAAGGGTAGTACAAACTTGGTGGCAGACATGTTTTCTAGGCCACTCACATAGGAGAAGTTTTCCTGTTTGACCACTGTCTCTTAGATTGAGCCCTTAACGAAGGAAGCTTACAGAGAGGCATATGCCTAGGACAAAGACTTTGGGGTGACATTTCAGTAGTTGCAGTCCCAAGGGGCTGAAAGGACATGGATTGAAGATTTTTATCTCAAAGACGGGTTGCTCTACCGATGGGGAAAGATTTGTGTGCCAAAAGAAGAAAGAATTCTATTGATGAGGGAAGCACATACCTCGAAAGTAGCAGGACATTTTGGTGTTGGTAAGACCCCAACCCACTTGCAAAGGTATGTGTTTCCACTAAAAGAAATTCTCCTATTGTAACTGATCCATAGGGATCCAAAATGAATCTACTTCATATAAATAGTCAGCACGAAGAAGGAAAAATGAAAACACCAAGGTTTTGTCTTTTTAGTAAAAGGACCGCCGCTCTGTGCAGAGCGGCGGTTATAGAACCGCCACCCAACCAGGGTGGCGGTCATGGAACCGCCGGTCTGCATTGGGCAACGGTCTTGGCGCTTTCGGATAGAAAATGAAAATATGAAACGAACAACCCTAAATTTGGATAGTTGTTCGTATCTCTTCTCCTCCATGACCTTTCCCATTCTCTAGTGCATAGGAGGACATGGGAGTGGCTATAAATACATGTTTGTAGAAGAGAATAGGATCATCGAAGCATGAAAGCAAGTGAGCAAGAAATTCTTAATGCTGGAATTGTGTTTTGTAGAAAAAAGGAGTGTTGAGACAGAGCAAACAAGTATTTGGGAGGAAGTGTGAGATATTATCTACTTCTCTTTCATACTTATTGTAATTTCTGTACTTGTTATTTTGAATTGGCCAATAAAAATGGGAAGAAAGAGCAATTGCCCTTCCCGACTGGTTTTTCCTCCTCTGGAGCTTTCCAGGAAAAAACTTGTTGGTGTTTATGAGCTTAACTTATTTCCTTTCCTGCAATTCTAAGCATAATCATAATTCATTCACTAGCTATCTCTGTCATTTTCTAATAGAAAGTAGAACAACAGTGTTTATTTGTGTTTCTGTGGATAATTCCAAAGTTGAAGAGTTTATAGATCAGTAAATTCTCTTAATGTTCTCTCTACCTTCTCTTTCTTTTGTGCAACTAAAGTGAATTCCCTATTTGCACTCTTAACCTTATCCTTATCTTGCACAACTTCTGCAACAAGATCAACCTACTTAGTATCAAGGGAATTAAATGTTTCCATCCACTCTTTCCTAAAAGTTTTCTCTACTATTAAACTACGCTCTCCCTCCTTCAAAATTATGTGCATTCATTTGCAGTTCATTCACCTCCATCTTTATGTCCTCTAAAATACATGCTTAAGTTGGAACATCATCCTCTTACACTTGCTTTGGATGATAACAACATCAATTGCTCAACCTTCATCTTCTCTTCCTCTTTCTTCATCCTCTTATGTAAAAAATGCATGTGATGTGCAAAATTAATTGCACTCTCATTTCCCGTTTGAAAATGATACAACCTTCGACTCATGAGTCCCTTCTTCAATTTCAATGTGGCCCATCCCACATCTTGCACATCTCTCGAAGCCAATAGTAGAAACTTATCGACTAGCTCACATCCCTCCTCAGTATTCCCTAAATTTGATGGCCAAAGAATTATCAATAAATTGTGGTCCATATTGTTCGTCAAATGTGTGTGCAAAATTGAATTAAGTCTAGATTAATTCCTTCAACTTCTATTGATTAAGGATTAGAAACAAGTTCTATACTTAAATTTATTAATTATTCATTAACAGAAAAAATAGAATATAACTCCAAGAAAAACGATGAAAAAAACAAGATGTAATTTCTCAAATACGAAGAGGGGAATGCACTTAATTATTAGAGTGATACAAGAAATGATCTGGGCGTGCATACTGAGGGAGACTTGATAGTAATTCAGTTTTGGAATTGGAACTGGAGGATGATCAGGGACATGCTCGTATGTATCAAGATTGGACTGTAATACGATATGATCATCTTCTATACAAGTTCAAACTGCTAGGTACATTGCTTGTGACTTAGAGATGTGCTTCATTGTCTGGTGTTAGGGATCACAAATGTGCTACACTATTTGGAATGTCATGTAATGGATAAACACGCTAGATGCTTACACTAAAACTTCTTACGCACATTAGAAAAAAAAAGAGAAATCCACGTAGGCTGAGGTTGGATTGACCCTAGTGGTAAACCCTTACTGAATCGATCTAGGCACCACACTACTTCCACTTTAGCAAGAGAAAACCTCATGTAGTTATTTTGGTTTAAGTACAAGTGTGAATGCAAATCTAAGCCAACTCACTGATGTTCCCTTGAGTCTCTTGACCTAAATACAACATGCATTGTTATAGCTAGACTGAAATGTACCCTTTGTGATTGTGCGTATGTAGTGCTCGTGTATGTAGACCTAGATTGAATGCCCTTGACCCTTTAGATGTTCATTATTGTGTATCCTTGGCTTGACCTTGACTATGGATTGGCTCGCGGATGGGGAAGCTAGAGTCTTTGACTTGGTCGAGTGCTTCAAATTTAATGTACGGGTTGTACTTAAGGATGTGCTACTGTTGTAGATGGAGAAAGGAGCTTTAGAGTGTTTTGCAATAGTATTTTCAAGAGCACACTTCAAAGTTCCAGGTGAGTTCAAATGGTGATTTAGAATTGCTTATACAAGTGTCCATAAGTATATTGTTGTACTAAGGCTGACCTAGGGGAGAGGAAATGAGCCATAAAAGATACCAAATTAACAAAAAGGGCTATTGGAGGAGAAAAGACATGACCACAAGTCATACCAAACCCTATGTGGCCTTTTTCGGTCCTATACGGTTTTGGACATACAACTCATGCAATTAATATAGAATTTCAGGTGATATTCTTGGAGTAATACACTACTCCGAATGAATGCAATTGAGTATGTGAACGATTGGTTAGAGCATGTAATAGAGCAATTCATGCAATTAAAACTTGAATATGAACCCTAAGGTTAACATGTGTGCACAAGCCATAGTGTAAGGATGGAATCAAAGTTGTCATTGTCAAATGATAAATTTCCAAATTTATGTGTCTACATTTGTCCCCGATTTAAGTATGAAATGCAATTACATGCTTAAAGGAAAATTACTTGAGTGTGAAAACACACTCTTTCTTTTCTAGATGTTGTAGTGGTTCTTGTGTTGGTGTTGGTATGATCTATGATGAAACCTACAACACAGAGTGTAGTTAATGTCTATAAATCAACTTTAACTCAATTTGAAAAGTGCAACATGTAGTAAGAAAGAAGGAGAAAACATTAAAGGAATACACCTATTAGTTTTGTAGAAGTAGAAGCTCCTGCATATGCGTGCTTGGATACTTTGAAATTTTTAGTTGGTGTAGAATTATTGGGGTGATTAGTCCACATAGTGTCAAGGAGATACTAGATCCCAATAGAGTTAAGTGTTGCTAAACACAATGCTTGAAGAATGCGCCAAGGAATTTTTCACAAGAACCTAAAATATGGAAGAGTTTCATAGAGATTTCTAGTCACTTCTCTTTCTTCTAACAAGAGTATGATATCGAAGGTTGTAAGTTGTTTTGGTCACCTTCACATTGTTTCAAACCCCACACCCACATACCACACTGTTATAAATAGATCTAGGCCCAAGTTTAAATTAACACCAAGTTGAAAGGGAATGGTTAGCCCATGCCCCATCGGGTGATGCCCAATGTGAGTATCATATTTAAATACTTGCATGCTTACTAAAGGAGAAAAGGAAGGACCATGCACACATACCCCATAAGAGAAGAAGTGCAAAACCGCACAATGCTGAAGAGGAAGTAATGTCTCTCACATCCCATCCATAATGTGGTAATTTTGTTGTGGACTATGCCTAGGAAATCTGAAGCTAAACCAAAATACCCATAACCGATATGCATGTAGCCGAGAATCTGTATTCATTGAATATTTTCCCCAAGATGAAATCATCCCTTTCTAGACTATAGTGTACCTCGGTTCCATCCTTACTAGACGGTTATGTCCATGTGGGTACCCCATTCCTATTTATGTTCCATTATGTCATGCTTTATTCTAATTATATAATCCCATCTATATCTATGTAAAACCCCATTAAATGCCCCATATTTTAAGGAGAGTGAGATATGTAAGTAGAAAAATTGACTCAAAAGAAGTGATGGGTACCAAAATAATGATGGATTTGCTCTAATAATTTGCGTTGGATACTATGGAGGGTGATGGCCACCATGGGGATCATGTTTTTGCAAAAGCAAGGGAGATGTGCATAGTAGAAACCATGACATAAAAAAAGTGAAACATGCAACAACAATACTAGCAATCAAGAAAACCAAGAGGCAATAAAACATACAAGTTAGTGTTAAGAACAAGACAATACTGAGAGGGGGGTGAATCAGTATTATGATATTTTTTTAAATTTAACACTTAATCTCAGAACTGTAATCACAATTAATCAATTTCACAGTGAATATATCAAAGTAATCAATAAATGCAAAGCAAACCAACACAATGCAAATATACACAAATTTACGTGGAAACCCTTTTGGGAGAAAACCACAGAGAAAATCTTCTTTATTATATTTCTCAAATGTTTGTAGGCACTAACCTACAGGAGACACCAATCCCCAAATTACAATTTTGTAGGCACCAACCTACAAGAGCATCAACTCCTTTTTGCTAAGCACCAACTTAGAAAGAAACACCAATCTCTTTGGATATGAAGGCACCAACATTCCTAACGAAAAACAAACTCTTTTCTCTCTTTTATGTTGCTGCTGCTTCAACAGATGATATAACAGTTCCTTTCTAACTCAGATAGGCTGTACTTTTCTTACAAAATAGCTGCTCATAATATTCATCTTATTTATTTCAATCTCTTCACATATATAAATCGTTGCAACTCTTCATTTAAAATGTTTTCCAGATCTGCTCCTTTACTTCTTATTTTTCATTTCAAATTTCATACCCTTTCTCCCTCAAACATCTTTCTTATATAATCTTTTGCACCCTTTCCAAAAGGCATCTTTTCTACCAACCGACACTCCCTTTCATTTAATTTAATTAACCATATTTTATTTTAATAATACAAATACACATGTCGGCCATAACTATAAAGTGACACTATTTTCCAAAGGGGATCATCTAAAATAAAAACAATATTTTTATTTGTATTTTAAACCATCCTATGGACATATTTATTGCTCCTTTAATCACCCCTTATCATACTAAAACATTGAGATTTAATTCTGTCATTTGAATCTCCTTTTTCACCATAAAACATGACATATGAACACCTTAAAATGCTGATATCTCTCTCGTATGTACAACTGTGTATTTATCGCTTATACCATGATGATCCTTATGTAAAAACACTTCTTTTTATATATTTAAACTTTCATTTTCTGCCCTTCTATACTGCTGGTTATTTCTGTTGCTTTCTACCATTTCCGTCAACATCCGTCAGTAGTTCCATCATCTTCCGTTACACGAGTCTGTTAACCAAATACATCAATGATTAATCCTTTGACATTAATGACAATATTTCCAACAATCTCCCCCTTTGTCATTGATGGCAACCTTCTATAAAAAATTCTTTTTTGCAACTCCCCCTTGTTGTAACTCCCCCTTACTATAATTCTCCCCCTTTGACATCAATGGCAAAGGGCCAATCTAGGAGCTCAATATTGCAATGTTTAGCTCCCCCTCAACCGATGCTTCTCTTGGTTTTTCAATGAGAAGAAACAAATGATACTACTCCCAAATTCTCATGTAGATATTCAAATGTATCCTTTGGAAGTGGCTTGGTGAAGATATACACTATCTGTTCGGATGTATAAACAAATTCCAATTTTACCTGCTTTTCTGCCACCTACTCTCTTAAGAAGTGATATCTTATGGGAATATGATTTGTTCAGGAATGCATAACCGGATTCTTTGAAATACTTATCACACTGGTATTATCACATATTATGGAGATTGGATGATCATACTCTACTTTGATATCTTTTAAAGTTTGATTCATCTATAGAATTTGAGTACAACATAACACTGTTGATATATACTCTGCTTTTGCTATGGATAAGGATACATAGTTCCTCTTTTTACTTAACCAAGATACCCCGCTATCTCCAAGGAAGAATGCTCCTCCACTTGTATTTTTTCTATCATCCACACATCCTTCCCAATCTGAATATGTATAAGCTACCAATGTTAAGTCTTTACCCCTTGGGTACCATAACCCATAATCCATAGTTTCCTTTAGATATCTAAATATGCGTTTTACAACTTGCATGTGTTTCTTTCGGACCTGCTTGAAAATGTGCAGCCATACCCACTACTTGCATGATGTTTGGTTTGGATGCCGTCACATATATTAAACTCCCAATCATTGATCCAGAGAGAGTTTGATAAACATTAAGAGATTCATCATCTTTTCTCAACTTAGTCCCAGTAGCCATAGGTGTGCTAACAGGTGCACACTCCTCCATGCCAAATTTCTTTAGCATTTCCTTCACATACTTGGTTTGGGATATACATATTCCTTTATCAGATTGAGAAATTTGCAATCCAAGGAAAAATGATAACTCTACCAACATAGACATCTTAAAATCCTTTCACATGTCTTCAGAAAATTTATTAGACATTTCCTCATTGTCTCCTCCAAAAATTATGTCATCTACATACACAACAACAATCAACTGGTGCACATATTCAATTTTAATGTAAAGATTGCTATTAACAAGTCCTCTCTTGAACCCCTGGTCTTGTAGATTACTTATCAAGCCTAGAGTACCATGCTCTGGGGGCTTGTTTTAATCCGCACAAGGCCTTCTTCAACTTACACACATAATCTTCAGGCTGTTCTATGTATACTTCCTCTTCTAACTTCCCATTTAGAAATGCTGATTTGACATTCATTTGATAGACTTTGAAGTTCTTGAATACCACAAAAGAAAGAAACATTCTAATTGCTTCTAATCTAGCAACATGAGCAAAAATTTCTTCAAAATCAACACCTTCTACTTGAGCATACCCTTTACCCATTTAGTATATCTAAAGAAACATTCTAATTGCTTCTAATCTTGCAACATGAGCAAAAGTTTCTTCAAAATCAACACCTTCTACTTCGAGTGACTTGTCCATCTTCATTTAGTTTATTTCAGAATACCCATTTAGTGTCAATCACATTCATATCCTTTGGCCTAGGTACAAGTTCCCAAGTTTCATTCTTCTCAATTTGATCTAACTCTTCCTCCATTGCCTTTATCTAATGTTTATCATGGTTGGCTTATGTAAAGTTCTTTGGCTCTATTTTGGATAATAAGGAGACATTTACTAGTTCTGATGCACTTACAATTCTTCTTCTTGTCTGTACTCCATCATCAAGGTTTCCAATGATCTGACTTTCAACGTGATTTTTCTTAACAAAGCGAGATGGTGTTTTGGTGTCTTGCCTTTCAGATTTACTTAAATTTTCAACATCTTCTTCCTCTTCCTTTTCTTCTACTACCTCGGGTATTTCTAAGGGCTCTTCTGCAGGTTCTTTATCTTTTTGATTCATGATTTCATCCACTCTCACATTTGCAATTTCTACTATAGTTTGTAGTCTTTTGTTATAGCATCTGTAGGCTTTGCTTTTTATAGAGTAGCCAAGAAAAATTCCTTCATCTGCTCTCGAATTGAATTTTCCCAAGTTCTTTTCATTTCTTTTAGTAAAACATCTACTCCCAAATACTTTGAAATATTTTAGAGTAGATGGTCTTCCTTTCCACAATTCATAAGGATTTTTGTCATGATTAACTCTTATTTGCCCTCTATTCAAGATATGAACAGCCGTATTTACCGCTTCTCCCCAAAATTTATCTTATAGCTTAAATTCATTTAACATGGTTCTAACCATCTCTTGGACAATTCAATCCTTTCTTTCTGCCACTCCATTTTGTTGTGGAGTCCTTGCAGTTGAGTATTGTCTTTTTATTCCATGATCTTCACAATATTCCATTAATTCATTCGAGGTGAACTCACCTCCACGATCTGACCTTAGGCACTTTATTTTCAATCCGGTTTTATTTTCTACTAAAGCCTTGAAAGCTTTGAACTTCTCAAATGCTTCTGACTTTTCTTTTAGAAAGGCTACCCAAGTCATTTTAGTGTAGTCATCAATGAATACCATGAAATTAACCCTCACCTTGTATGCTTTTTGTTCTGGAAGGTCCACGCAAATCCGTACAATGGTTTGGTGGTCGAATACTCCTTCGTTCTAAACCTTTCTCTAGTCTGCTTTCCATGCTGACATTGCTTGCATAAAGTACTTGCAGGTTTCGTTACCTAAGGCATATCCCGCACAACCTGCTTGTTGCTGATTTTCACAAGATTATCAAAATTTATATGCCCCATCCTTCTATGCCATAGCCAACTCTCTTCAACCTGAATTAGACAATATTTCTCTCCTTTTACTTCTCCGAGCATGTATAGGTTATTTGTGGTTCTTTGTGCATCTGATACTAACTCTCCCGTGTCAGCCTTCCTTATCTCACACCCTTTAACATAAAACTTAAGTGTGTGTCCTTGATCACACATTTGGCTTACACTTAAGAGATTATGCTTTAATCCTTCAACATATAAAACATTCTCCATTTTTGTTTTACCATTATCAAGACTCAACGTACCTTTTCCAGTGATCTTTGCTTCAGCGTTATCACCGAATTTCACCGTACCTTCATTTACTTTCTTCAATGAGATGAACTTACTTTTATCTCCAGTCATATGTCTTGAACATCCGCTATCAATGTACCATAGCTGCCCTTCATCCTATGCATGGAATGCTATTTGAACAACCATAGCTTTCTCTTTATCTTTCCCATCATCCTCATTCTTCTGTTTCCAAAATTTTGTAGCTTCTTTCTTCTTTATTTCTGGAGCATTTACCTTCTGGTTCGATTTGGATGGTTCTACAAAACCACTTATACAAAATCTTGCCATATGTCCATAGTTATTGCCGTTATAACACACAATATATTTGACATAGTTCGATAAAGGAGAAAAGGAGTTGTAATTTCTATTTGAGAATCCATACACACCTTTATTCTTTATATTGTTGTCTCTCACCCGCATTCTACAATTTATTGCTTTATGACCAAAATGATTACAATAGAAGCAATAGCCATAGAAAGAATTTTCAAACCTGGACGTGTGAGTATATCTTGGAGGATTTGGTCTTCTAAACTTGTTCTCATCTTTGCTTTCCTTGTAAGAAGTGTTGATCTTCATAAAGCTCTTCTCCCTTTTCAACTCTTCATTATTCATAGGTTCCTTGAGTGTCTCTTCATAGGTCTTTGAATTCTCTACTTTTGTCTCTTTCGACGACTCTATACCTTTTGTGTTAGTGGTGTCTTGTCTTTCCTTATATCCAAGACCAGTCTTGTCGCATGTTGACTTCTATCGGTTCAAAATTTCATCTAGTATATCGATACTTTTCTCTAATTTTAGATTACGTATAACTTTGACATTTGCTTTTTCCAAGTCCTTTCTCAAAGCAACGATCTCTGACTCACGCTTTTCACAATCTTCTTCCTTAGTCATTAGACGATTTCTTAATTCATCTTCAAATCATTTTTCTTCTTCAATTTGGGTTTTTAGATCCACGATCATCTTTCCTGATTCTTCAAGAGATTGTGATATCTTAGCTTTAAAGTTACGATCTTCTTCTTTATACTTTAGGAGTTGTAACTTTTGTTTCTGATTTTTCTTTTTAAGAGCTTTCAACTCTCCCAAGGCACATATAAGTTCTTCTTCAAGATTCACTTTAACTTTTTCTTCCATGTCTTCATCTCTTTCTAAGTCATCTTTAATAACCATGAATAATATTTCTTCATTATTGCTATCTGAGTCACATATCCCACTTTCTTCGGATGATCTACTACTTCCTTTTGAATATAAGCTTGGTGTCACTTAGATTTCACCCTGAAATCTGTGACTACCCAATCCGAAAATTTTCGTACTTTTAAAATAGTGGGTCGTTTGTTGTTTTTATTGCCTGAAAGTTCCTGTATTGCGTCAAAATAATCCTAAAGTGCCATATTAGCCTTTTTCGCCAAATACCCAGATGCCCAAAATTGTTTTATTCTGTCGTCGGGATTTGTCTGTGGGAAATTTGTATTTAATTATTTTGAGCCCCGTATGAGGCTATTTGTGCTCTATTTTAACTCCATTATAAGCGAATATGTTATTATTCCTATGTACCAGAAGGATTTTAACTTATTTTAAGTTTTGGGCTTTATTTGTAACTTTTGACAATTTTTCGTGTTTTTGTGGTGTCCCGTTCTGTTTTCTGTAAAATTTCTCTGGAACAACTCCTTTGCTGGGTAAGCCCGATTTTTGGCCTGGAGCGGCTAGAAAACATATACGCACATTGTGCCCGGAGGAAGTCGCCATCGGAGGCCTGGATCCTGGGAAAAAGCGGAGTCGTGCACAGAAAAGCCCCTGCGGGGATGGGCGCATTTTTGGAAAACAAAGGATTTAAGCTGCGATGGGAAAAATATAAGCCGCAGGCAGGGTGAGAATTTTTATACCTGCCTGGCAGGGTACTTTTTCCCGTGTTATAAAAATCACTTAAGTGGATCACGAGGTTTTGGTGCCTACCTGGCAGGGTAAAGCATCCCGTTATCAAAAAATTCTTAAAAATAGAATTACATGTGCAAAAAAGTGCGCCCCCTTTGGTGAGAGATTAAAAGAATTAAAATTGATTATTTTTATTAATCTTTCTTCTCAAAAAGTGCGCCCAAGCTTGGAGGAGGTCAACAAGTCAAAGATGAAATAAAAGAAAGGAGTCAAATGCATTAAATTTAATTTATTTAATGGCTGCCCTCTTTCTCTCAAAAAGTGCGGCCCATTTGGGCATTATTTAATGTTTTTTAAGGCTTTAAAACATTAAATTAATTTCTATTTTCAGTGGCTATGGTCAAAGCACACTGTGGGGCTTGAGTGAAGTGCTGTGTGAAGGATTAAATTGGATTAATTTAATTTATTGGATGGCTGTCCTTAAACATGCTATTTTTAAAAGAGAAAAACATGATTTTTAATTAATTAATTGCCTTTAATTGTTAGGGCAATTATTAATTATAGAATTGTGAAGGTTATATAAGCATGGGCAGCCATATGGGTGAATAATTTAATTCACAGGTAAAGAATTGCAGCTAGGAGGAAAAGTGCGCCCCCATTAGAGGAAGGATTTTGTTCAGACAAAGTGCTAACAAGGCTAAAAGCTTCCAGCTTTGGCGCATGCTTTGGAGAAGGTTGATCTTCGTTTGCATAGTTGTTTTCACAGGTGTTACAGGAGCTCAGGAATTCATTACAGGTGCTTTACAAAAGAAAAGGAGTTTTTATCAATGTCCAATACATTGCAAATATCCTCCGAATCTGAAGATTTGTCCAGATCTGCACCAGTATTGAAGAAATCCGGCCAAGTTAGAAGAAAAAGAATTATTCAGACAAAGATAGATAAAGCCATGGTGAAAGGAGATGAAAAAGAGAGCACGATGGATTCATGCATTGCTTCCAAACTTTCAGACATAGGAGACACAGATCTAGGCCCAGAACCTCTTTCTGATTTGATTGATAGATCCAGAGTGGGAAAGACTTCACTCATGCGTGCGGTCAAAAGTAGCGGAATTATCCGAGCTGCAGCTTTCCCATGTACATCCCAATTGCTAGAGTTCGTCATGGAGTGTGCTAGATCTTATCATCCTTCATCCAGATCAGTGCGTGATGTTGCGGGAAAAACAATAATTCGTTTGGATGCGGAATTCATCAATTATTGTCTGAAGATTCCAGTGCGAAAGGTGGTGACTTCTATTAGCATTCAGGATGCTGACAGTAGATGGGAGAAACATAGAGCTGATTGCGTGAGCATAATGAACAGCCGGTTCATGAAGAAGCCTAGATCCCCTTCAAAGTTCCCGAGAACTCTTCCACGGTCCAATTTGGTGCAGGAGGCAGATGATGTCGTCAAATTGCTATGCAGGTTGAATGGCAAAGTGAATGGCTACACTTTCCGTACATGGATGTATGCTTTCATCAGGACCATTGAAATCAACAAGGTTGATTCTATAATCAATTGGTCAGAAATTATTAGAAGCAACATCGGTGAGCAACTTCGGAACGTGAAGCGTACTTTTAGCTTCAAGATGATTTCGTACTTGGTATATGCTGCAGCTTCATAGGGTGTCTTTTCCAAGCTGGATAGATGTGGTGTTCTTTCCAAGGACCCCATTTTTGAGTGCTACCCATAGCTTACTGTACCTGCGTGCGAGAAGGACTTCAAAGTAATCAACGATGACTTCTTCTACGATTTCATCTGCAGGCTAGACAAAGACTTGAAGACTCACAGGGTAAGCAAGGAAGCGTGGGAAGCAGTGTCCAAGATTGGCAGTTTATTCATCCAGTTTGCAAATTTCACATACCTCAGGGTTACGGGCTTTTCTGGAGAACCTATAAAGATGCCCAGGTATCCAAGTGATAGAGTGATCGCCATAGAGCTGAGCAGGCAACTCGTAGAGTTACACGACCTTCAGTTGAAACGGCACAAGTCTACGGGCTTCTTCCCAATCACTGTGGGATATTACAGTTGCATCAGCATTCACAAAGCTTGAGGGATGGAAGTGCAAATGTTATCCGAGTATGAGCAAGAGTTCTTCCCTGCATGGCTTAACTTCGATCCATTTGGAGTAGCCAGGAAGACAATCTCCCAGGAGTACGCACATGTGCCTTCGTTAGAAGATTTCTGGATGAAGTGCAGAAGTGAGTACGAGGTTAGAAAGAAAGATTTCAATAGGCTATCAGCAAAACAAGTGTTCGACTTTGGACTAGCGCGGATACCTGCGGATCTTAAAGATGATGAGAACGTGGTACTTGACACTTACCATCAGATGGGAGGAGATAAAGCTATACTGCAAGATAACATTGGAGGCTGCCATTCAATTGAAGAGAGATATGGAGCTGTGTTGGTGAATACTTCGAACTGGCTGCTAACGAAGGGATGCTGCCTTGATGAAGTATTGATGAATCAAATCATGGGCAACTTCAGCGCAGGAGATTCCCTCAAACGAAAGCGTGAAAGAGAAAGTAGCAGAAGGTCCGAGAAGTTGAAAGTACACAAAAGATCTCAAGAGAAAGAGAAGACCACTTCTACGACCATAGCTTTGACTCCAACTTCTCCAGTACCCATAGGATCACCAACTATTGCACCGCAGCAGTAGGATGCTTCCATGCCTTCATTGAAACCGGCGACATTCGTTTTCTCTCCGTAGCCACTTCATTTAGCACCCATTCCAGAGGAGATGTTGAAGCTGCAGATGACAGAGTTCCAAAGAGCTTTGTCCTTGGATGTTTCAGAAGATGGCAGCCATGACACTGTGGCACTTTTTGACAGAGAGGATGCAGAGCGGGAAATGGCAGTGCACTCAGTGACTTCTTACTCCCCGAGAAATAACTTCTCGGGATGGTTAGCTTTGCAGTTGGTTTTGGAAGCAAGAGTAGAGATGAACTTAGAGGAGCATGACTTGTAGCTACTTCAGGATCTGAGCAGAAGAGACAAAAGGCCTAAAGTTGCTAAAGCAACTTCTAGGTTGATCATCAAAGATTCGGGAGAGAAGTTTGCTGAGATATCAATTCCGGCGGAAGGAAAGATAGAAGAGGAGCTCGTGGCAGAAGATGTGACGGTGACCAAAATACCACTCGGTCAAGCTACCACTGAAGGATTGAAGCAGGACACGCAAATGTTGCTGGATGCTTTGTTCCTTAGGCTTGACAGTGAAAAGGCGGAGAAAGAAGAGCTGCAGAAGAAAATATCTCAATTATGTGAGATCATAGCCAAGGTTGCTAAACCTTCCATTTAGCCCATTTCAGAGCAGGTGAGTGATCATCTTATGCACGAAATGGAAGATGCAAGCAATCAAGTAAAGGCTATTGACGAATGGAAGATGCAAGCAATCAAGTTTCTGTACAACTTGGGGAAGTGCCAGCGCGCCTAAAGGTTATGAAAGATGCAGCAAATCAACTAAAGCAATTGATGGAAAGCATAGAAGGCATGAATACATTTGCAGAGAGTAACCTGAGTATTTTGGCCGAGATCAACATGCTGCCAGGATATGTATTGGTTGTAGAACAAATTGTACCGGATGGATCAGTCGAGAAGGGGAAGCAACTAGAGTTTGCAGTATCTTTCTGTTTGGAGATCTGCAGTGTTTTGCTGAAAAGGATGTAGGTGCTTGAGAGTAGAACATCAGATTTACTAGACAGTATCATTTCTTTCACTGAGGAAAGAGTGGATGGAGGTGTTACTTCATACGTGCGGATTATTTCTAACGAAGTGCATGATTCCCTGGAAGGTTCTCTTTTGATGGTGCAAAAGAGAATTGATAAAGCTACCAAGCCTTTCACGATGAATTCTATCAGTAGATTGGTGGCGCTGCAGGCAGACATTGCGAGATTTGGGCCAAGTTTGGAAGAGGTGGAAGCATGCAGCAAAGTGTTGAATGAAGGGTTGCTGCAGTTCAGGACAGAGAAGGAAGCAGTGGCTAAAATAGATGGAAGGATGTTGAATTATATGTTCGACAAGTATATCAGATATCAGAACAAGAAGAAGATGTAAACATTACAGCTGGCATGACTTCTTCTATTCTTTCTTCTTCTATTTTCTATGTTCTCGGATGAAATTGTAAAAATTCTAAGTTATTGGTTTTGCAACCATTACTTGAAGTCATGTGGAACCATTCTATTAGTTAAGTGATACATGTGTCACTTAAGAAGAAGTTAGTTGAGGATGATTGCCAAATGTCATTTTTACTTGTTGTTCATACTTTAGTTCAGTTTGAGTCTTCTATTTGTACTTTCCCTCCTACATTCTATAAGTAGGAGAAGAACCTCCGAGTTAATGATGGATCAGAATTTGTAAGAAGCAATCTTGTGTTCTAGACTTTGTGCTGAACCCCTGAGAGCCACTTGTTGCAGAGGAATACAAAGAAGCAGGTTTCCAGAGAACTTTGTGTCACGGCGTACTGTGTTTCTTGCTTTTAAATCTTTATATCTTTTAAGTAAACTTTGTGTTATTGTAGATCTGGATCTAGAGCTGCCTTTGCTTTATAATTCTATGTGTTCAAATCTATTAAGTTTCCTCTATGTGCATACAATTAGCTCTGCTATCTACTAATTGGGATGCACATCTCCCTCATTTCTTCTTTGTAATACCTTTACTTTCTTCTTCTATAATTTTCCTTTCTTAAACAGCTGCTTACTTGCTGCAGAACTTCTTAGTTATGGTTCATGAACTAAGTGGTTAAAGTAAAACCCTTGATAGATAAAAACACATTTATATTGACAAATCTGACATGGGAGCCTCACCGGTTAAATGAGGGAGATTTATCTCATGACTGCCTAGGTTTGATGCTATGCAGAAAATCTAGCCAACAAAGCTTTTGTTTTGCTTTCCAAATCTTTTCTTGCCTTTGCTTTGCTTGAATTCCCTTTTGAATTTAGGTTTTCTTTCCTCATCATCACTATCTTCTTTCTTCAGATAATTAAGTGCAAAACGACCAATTTTACCATAGTTAAAACATTTAAATGGTAACTTACCTTTTTACTTTCTAGATCCTTTCTTTAACTTTCGAATGATCACGGTTTATTTCGCATCTTCTTCGCTGCTTGAGTTCTCATTCGACTCAGGTTAATTGATTTTCTCTTTCTTTGAGACTTTGAATGTATCTTCCTTCTTTGATGGTCTATTTGACTCAGTCCTCATTTCATACGTGGTCAATATTCCATGTAGTTTGTTTGTGCTCAACTTATCAAGATCCTTCATTTCTTCAATGATAGACACATTAACATCAAATCTTGATGGTATAGATCTTATAATCTTTTGAACGATCATGTATTCTTCAATCTTTTCGCCTAACCCTCTTATGGTGTTGACAACCTCATCCACGCGAAGAAGATAGGCTGTAACATTCTCCTCATCCTTCATTTTTAGGATCTCAAATTGTCTCCTATGGGTTTGAAGCTTAGCCTTTTTAACCTTGTCATCACCTTCGTAGATAGTTCGAAGTTTGTCCCATATCTCCTTCACTGTGTCACATTGCATTACTTTAACAAACTCAGATTGTGACATGCCACATAGGGTTGCATTCATCTCATTGGCATTTTTTTTAAAAGCCTTCTTTCTGGCTTGATCTGTCGGTGGAACTGATGGGATTGTATCTCTAACTGTTACTGATTGCCAAATATCAAACCTTAGTGCCATTAAATATGTTTTCATTATTATGCTCCAAAATCCATAATATGTTCAATCAAACAATGGAGCCTTGTTTGAAGAAAAACCTTCTTGTACTTGATGAGTAGTCATATGTGCTTTTGAGATCTACCTTCCAATTGTTAGATTATTCCTGAAGGCACCCTCTTCGATACCAATTGTTAAGCACAAGATAATACTGAGAGGGGGGTGAATCAATATTATGATATTTTTTTAAATTTAACACTTAATCTTAGAACCGTAATCACAATTAATCAATTTCACAGTGAATATATCAAAACAATCAATAAATGTAAAAAAAATCAACACAACAAATAGACACAGATTTACGTGGAAATCCTTTAGGGAGAAAACCACAGAGAAAATCTTCTTTATTGTATTTCTCAAATGCTTGTAGGCACCAACCTCCAAGAGACACCAATCCCCAAATTAAAATTTTGTAGGCACCAACCTATATGAGCACCTACTGCTTTTTGCTAAGCACCAACTCAACAAAAGACACCAATCTCTTCGAATATGAAGGCACCAACCTTCCTTACAAAAAACAAACTCTTTTCTATCTTTTATGTTGCTGTTGATTCAATAGATGATAGAACACTTCCTTTCTAACTCAGATTAGCTGTTCTTTTCTAACAAAACTGCTGTTCAGAATATTCTTCTTATTTATTTCAATCCCTTCACATATATAAATCGCTGCAACTCTTCATTTAAAAGGTTTTTCAGATCTGCTCCTTTACTTCTTATTTTTCATTTCGAATTTCATACCCTTTCTCCCTCAAACATCTTCCTTATATAGTCTTTCACACCCTTTCGAAAAGGCATCTTTTCTACCAACTGACACTCCCTTTCATTGAATTTAATTAACCATCTTTTATTTTAATAATGCAAAGACACATGTCGGCCAAAACTATAAAGTGACATTATTTTCCAAAGGGGATCGTCCAAAATAATTTTTTTTTTTAATTTGTATTTTAAACCATCCTATGGACATATTTATTTCTCCTTTAATCACCCCTTATCATACTAAAACATTGAGATTTAATTTTATCATTTGAATCTTCTTTTTGACCAATAAACATGGCATATAAACACCTTAAAATGCTGATATATCTCTCCTATGTACAACTGTGTATATCTCACTTATCCCTTGATAATCCTTATACAAAAACACTTCTTTTTATATATTTTAAATTCTGTTTTCTGCCCTTCTATACTGCTTGTTGGCTAGATTTTCTGCATAGCTGAAAACCTAGGTAGTCATGAGATAAATCTTCCTCATTTACCGGTGAGGCTCACGTGTAAGATTTTGTCAGTTATATATCCTAATATCTATTTGTGGGTATTACTTTAACCGTGTAACTCATGAACCATATCGATACGGTTCTGCAACAAGTAAGCAACTGTAAAAGAAAGGGAAAATTTACAGAAGAGGAAAATAATAGGAAATGGAAGAAAATAGAGAGGATGTGCAACCCAAGCAATAGTTTACAAAGTTGATTGCATGCACATAGATTAAAACAAATAGATCATTAAGCACAAAATTCAAATGAAAGGAAACTTTTAGATCTAGATCAATAATAACACAAAGTTTATGAATAGATCCAGAAATAAATACAAGATGAATGCACTGTTGACACAAAGCTCTCAGGAAATATCTTCTCTATTCCTTTGCTTGTAGAAATAAGGGGTTTCAGCTCAAATTATGGAACACAAGAATGCTGATTACAAATTCTGATTCTTTACCCGTAGGTTCTTCCTCTACTTATAATATATAGAGGGGAAATTACAAATGAGAGACTATAACTGAACTAGATCATAAACAAGAAGTAAAGAGAACATCTGACAATCATCTTCCTTTAATTCCTCTCTTAGTGACATGCATCAAGAGTTCAAGCCAAAATTGTGCGCATTTGTCACTTAACTCAAAGAATCATTCCAAATAACTTAAAGTAATAGTTTTCAAACCAATAACTTCTAAGTTTACAATTACATTCGGGGACATAAGAAATAAGAGAAGAAAGAAAAGAAGAAGGAAGATATGCCAGCTGTAACTCCTACACTTTATTTTTGTTTTGATACTGAATATAATTTTTGAACATATAGTTCAACAATTTCCCATCCGCTTTAGCCAAAACTTCTTTCTCTATCTTGAATTGCAGCAATCCTTTGTTCAAAACTTCGATGCTTACTTCCACCTCCTTCAAACTAGGCCCAAACTTTTTAATGTCTGATTGCCGCGTTACCAACTTACTGATTGAATTCATCGTGAAATTCCTAACAACTTCATCAATCCTCTCTTGAATCATCAGAAGAGATCCTTCCAGGGAATCAGACACTTTGTTGGGAATGGTCCTTTTGTATGAAGAAACGTTCCAAACCACTTCCTCATTGGTGAAAGCAATTACATTGTCTCATAGTGACAATACCATACCCTCAAGCACCCACATTCTTTTCAGCATAATTTTGAAAATCTCCAAGCCGAAAGAGACTATGAATTTAAGCTGCTTCCCCTTTTTGACCGATCCATTAGGCACAATTCATTCTACAATCAAAACCTCCTTCGACAACTTATTTATCTCGACCAAAGTGCCCAGGTTACTTTCAGCCACTGTATTCATATCTACCATGCTTGTCACTAGTTGCTTCAAGTAAACTAATGCATCCTTCATAACCTTTAGACGAGATGGCACCTCCTTGAGCTTTACAAAAGCTTGGCGAATGATTAGGCTCTTCCATTCATTGATAGCTTTAACTTGGTTACCTGCATTTTCTAGTTCCTGCATCAGATGATCACTCACCTGCTCATGTGCTGAAATTGGCTGAGAGAAAGGTTTGGCAACTTTAGTAATGATCTCGCACAACTAGGAAACCTACTTTTAAAGTTCATATTTTTCTGCCTTCTCTTTTTCAAGCTTAAGAAATAAAGCATTTATTAGTGTCTGCATGTCTTGCTTTAATCCTTCGGTGGTAGTTTGACCTATGGACACCTTGGTTACTGATATATCTGCTGCCGTAAGCTTGCATTTATGCTTTCCCTCTGCTGGAACTAATACCTCAAAAAACTTTTGCCCCGATTCCTCAATAATTAACCTAGAAGTCACCTTAGCAACTTTAGGTTTTCTATCTTTTCTGCCTAAACTCAAGAGTAGCTGCAACTCATGCTCCTCTAGGTTGATCTCCTCTCTAGCTTATGGGATTGAATGCGAAGCCAACCACTTTGAGAAATTATTTTTTGGAGATCGAGAAGTCATTGAATGCACCACCATCTCGTGCTCTGGTTCCTCTCCATCCAAATTTGCTACAGTGTCGTGACTACCATCTTCTGAATTGTCCAAATACAATGCCCTTTTCAAACTCTGCATCTGCAATTTTAGCTTTTCTTCAGGAAGAGGTGAAGATCGAAGTGGCTGAGTAGAAAACACAATTTTTTCTAGATTCAATGAAGGAACGACAAGATCTCCATGAGGTTCAAAGGCAGGTAAAGTGCTGCGAGTTGACACTGGAGAAGTTGGAACTAACACCATAGATGTAGAAGTGACATTTTCCTGTGTCTGAGACTTCTTGTGCACTTTAAGCTTTTTAGGTCTTCTACTGCTTTCACCTTCATGCTTTCTTTTGATGGAGTCTCTTGTGCTAAGGTTTCATATGATCTGATTCATCAAAGCTTCATCAAGGCAATACCCCTTTATCAGCAACCAGTTCGAGGTGTTGACCAAAACCGCGGCAGATCTTTCCTCGATCGTGTGGCATCCACCAATGTTTTCCTGAAGAGCAGCTCTATCCCCTCCCATCTGATGATAAGTGTCAAACAAAACATGACCATCATATGTGAGATCTTTAGGTATTCGAGATAATCCATAATCAAAAATTTGTTACGCCGATAACCTGCTGAAGTCTTTCTTTCTAACTTCGTACTTGTTTCTGCACTTCATCCAGAAGTCTTCTAATGAAGGTACATGCGAGTAATCCTAGGAGATTGTCTTCTTTGCTATCCCATATGGATCAAAGTTCAGCCGTGTTGGGAAGAACTCATGCTCATACTTAGAAAACATTTTAACTTCAATTCCTCTAGCCTCGTGGATGTTCTGGCAGCTGTAATAACCTATTGTGATCAGAAAGGAACCTGTAGACTTGTGCCACTTTGATTGTAGGTCATGCATCTCCATGAGATGCCTGCACAACTCCATGATGACCCACTTGTCACTTGGATATCTTGGCAACTTGACTAGTTCTCCCAAAAAAACGGTTACCTTGAGGCATGTGAAGTCTGTAAATTAGATGAAAATACAGCCATGCTGGGATACAAGTTCCCAAGATTCTTTGCTCACCCTATTGGTCTTCAGATCACTGTTCGATTCACAAATGAATCCGTAGAAGAATCCATTGTTGACCACCTTGTAATCTTTATGGAATTCAAGAAATGTCAACTGTGGGTAGCCCTAAAAAATGGGATCCTTCGAGAGTATTCCCCGTCCATCTAGATTGGAAAATATACCCTATGAAGCTGCTGCGTATACCAGGTATGCAGTCATCTTGAAGCTGTTTGTCCGCCTCAAACTTCAGAGCTGCTCACCGATGTTATCACTGATGATATCTGCCGAATTAATTATTGAATCAACTTTGTTGATCTCAATGGTTTTAATGAAGGCATACATCCATGAGTGGAGTTTATGAGTGTTGGCTTCTCCATTTATCCTGCTTAGCAATTTGGTAATATCATCCACTTCCTGCACCAAATTGGATTGTGGAAGAGTCCTTAGGAACTTTGATGGAGACCTGGGATTCTTCATATATATGGTATTCATTATGCCCACACAGTCTCCTTTGTGCTTCTCCCATCTGTTGCTAACGTCCAACATGCTAATTGTAGTCACCACTGGTCGCATTGGAATCTTCAGATAATAATTGATAAATTATGCATCCAACCTGATTATCGTCTTTCCTGCAACATCCTGAATTGTTCTAGATAGGAGATGGTATGACCTTGCACACTCCATGAAAAATTTAGGCAATTGAGCTGTGACTGGGAATGCTGAAGCTTGAATAATTTCACTATTTTTTATTGCTCGCATAAGAGATGTCTTTCCAGCCCTAGATCTGTCAATCAATTCGAAGAGGGGTTCGGGGCCTAAATCTGTGTCATCGATATCAACAAATATGGAAGTAATGCATGATTCCACCGATCCTTCTCTTTCATCCTGCTTCATCATGGCCGAAGCAATCTTTATCTAAGAAACCTTTGTTTGAACCCTTTTTCTTTTAATCTTGCTGAAATTCTTCGCAATTGGTACAAATCTAGTAATTTCTTCAGATTCGGAAGATATATTCAATGTACCTGACATTGATTTGAACTTCCTTTCACTATATAAGCACCTGTAATGAATACCTGCAATTAATTCGGACAAAGACGAAATCCAAAGCATGAACACTTGATTTTTATCACAAAAATCTACATTTAAAGCCCGCTGCCCTAAAATTTGAGGCTTTGCTTGCATGCAAAGCAAGCATAAATGTTTTTAACTTCACTTGGGCACTTATACCAACATGCAGATAATTAACAAGGCTTAAATCAAGCTCCTCCAACCCTAGGCGCCAAACTTTGAAGCTTTCCGATAATGAAAATCACTTTTTGAAGCAAAAAACATCCTTCCTTGGGCACCAAAACTGTCTGGGCTGGAATCCTTTGCAAAAAAAAATTAATTACATTTTCATTATGGCAGTCCATCCTTATATAACCCTCAACATTCTATTTCTAATAATTGTCCACTCTATTTCTGGCAATTAATTAATAAACAAACATGTTTATTCACCCAAATTGGGCGCCTATTTTTGCATGTTGCTGGCTGCTATTAAATAAGTTTAATTAATTTATTTTTAGCATGCTACCTTCAATTCTCTTTGACTAGCCTTCATGCATTGACTTTCTATTCATCCATGGCACCAAAATTAGGCAAAAAAGCTATTAATAAATGTCATTAATATCATTGTTTAATCACCAAATGGGTCACACTTTTCGGCATTGGTGAATTCTAAATTTAAGAAGTCAACTTCTGATGGGAATTTTCACCCTGCACCGCAGCTCTAAAAATCCCTTCTTCCACTTAAGTGATTTGACTTTCATCATGAGAATTTTTACCCTGCAAGGCAGGTAATAAATTCCCACATGCCTGCTGTTTCTAATTTTCCCATTGCAACTTAAGTAACTTTCCAAAAAGTGCGACTTGTATTAAAATTAGCCTCCTTTGAAAAAGTGCGACTTGTTGGGGCGAATAATACCTTCTGATGGGAAAAGTTAGCTTGTTAAGTAGGTTGAAAATTCCCATCGGTGCTTTAAGTGATGTTTTCTTTATTTTATAATGAGAATTTTTACCCTATAAGGCAGGTAATGAATTCCCATCTGCATGTTGCTACCAAAAATCCCACTGCAGCTTAAACCTATTCATTCCCAAAAAGTGCGACTTGCTTGGGAGAGGCTTTTTGTGCATGACTTCATCATTTTTGGTTAGAAGCTGGCATTTTGAGGCTGATTCCTTTTGGCGATGTGTTGGTAGATGATCTCTAGATGCTTTTGGCAATTAAACAAACTATACTGGCGAAAGAATTGACCTAGGGGAATTTCACAGAGAAACCAAGGAGAAAACTGAAGAAAAATGCAAAAGAAATAAATAAAAGTGAAAAACGTTGCCAGAAGTTGCAGAAAATGCCCTGAATTCATTCGTGGTGGAAACCCTAATGAGACGAGTGAATACTTGGCATGCAAAATCCCATCAGGATTCAATCGGAGCACAATTTACTTCAAACGAGGCATTATTTATTTAATAAATAA
Source organism: Taxus chinensis (assembly GCA_019776745.2). Classification (NCBI taxonomy): domain Eukaryota; kingdom Viridiplantae; phylum Streptophyta; class Pinopsida; order Cupressales; family Taxaceae; genus Taxus; species Taxus chinensis. The sequence continues at coordinate 3,304,323 of CM034151.1, read as the reverse complement.
TTAAATAAAAATTTCCCACAGACAAAACTTGGCAGAGAGATAAAATGAGTTTGGGCATCTGGTTATTTGTCGAAATTGGCTCATACGATACACTGGGAATATCCTAACATAATACAGACATCTTCTGGCAATAAAAACACAAAAGACTTGCTATTTTAAAAGAACATTTTTTTTAAAAAACGGGTTGTCCTAGATTTCAGGGTGAAATCTAGGGACACCACTGCTGGTTATTTCTGTTACTTTCTACCATTTCCATTAACATCCGTTAGTAGTTCCATCAGCTTCCGTTACACGATTCCATTAACCAAATACATCAATGATTAATCCTTTGACATCAATGACAATATTTCCAACAATTAGTATACAAGTAATACACCATACAATTACACAAGCAATGACACATGTGCTAGTCATGTAAACAAACAAGGGGCACCGATGTGTCACACACACAAGCATAATCAATAAGCTATGAAATCCAGACACAAGGGACACAAACGTGTCACATACACAAAACAAAGGAACTTAGGTCCACATAGAAGATACAAGTGGACAAGAAAGTAAACAAATAAGGTAATGAAACAAGCTATTTAGTAACAATAAAATGAGAAAAGACATTATAAACAGGTGTGCATAAATCTAGATAAGAAAGCGCTGCAAAAAATGCATGGATTAACCACATTAGTCTGAAAAAGATAATATGCACATAATATAAGTAGTGAGAAAGATTGGGGAATTACAAGTAATTGTAAATGAAACAATGTCATCTAAAAGGCATAAGAGATGCTCCCAAAAAAGTAGGGTCAACTGCGAAGGGTCTAGGTTGACACTATAATTGTGAATTGATTCGTGTATGTCTTGCATCAAGATCAATGCACCTTATGAATGCACGTGTGTAAGTAGTATATACAATAATGTTATCAATCAAAGTAATATGACAAATAACATGTATAAAGTACAATACTAACATATCTAGTCATTGACCATGTCTTGATTTTGTATTTTTTTCAAATATTTGATTGTTTTGGTATTTTAGAATATATACTATTTACAAATGAAAACAACACAAGATCTAAGCAATGATACTTAGAATGCTCTAATTAGAAGGCATTATAGAATCAACACTTAGAGTAATAACATGCGCACTGGGGGTGGATGTAATGTCCCCTTTTTCAAAATAATATAAGTTGAAGGCTTCTTTCTCATCTTTCTTTTCGTGGGAAAGATGAAGTTGAACATGAGAAGAACTTGAGTTATATTTTAGTTTTCTTTAATCACATTTAAGATTTTATTTTCTGTTTTCCCCTCTAAGGTAGGTTAGCTTGGTTAGAGAGCTCCCGAAAGTGAAATTAGATATTAAGACAAAATTTTAAAGAGGTCGGTCTTGGAGGAATTCTCCTCTTAAGGATTTTGGTGCCACCAATAAGCTATAAAAGGGATCACATATGCTCTATTTGTGCATATTTTTGGCATATATACTTTTATCTACTTTGGTTCTAGAGTGGTGCTCTAATCCAATTCCACTAAAGGACGACAATCCATTAGTGTGGGAAGCAGGGGAGATGGAAACCTTGTTGAAGATTGGAGGAAGGAAACCCTCCAATTTGGTGGTGTTGAAGATATTATTTGATGACTATCTTGCTGGTTCGCAACTAGGGCATCAAGAGGACATATAAAGGGTTTTTGGTATTGTTTGGATCCCCTCTCCTAGGGAGTGAGTTGTATAGGAGTGGGACTGGGTGTCTTCTACGGCACGAATTAACATTCCAAGTTGATATTTGGACTTCTCATAGTTTATAAGGCTAATATATTGTATATTTGTTATTTTTTGGGGTTTTGAGACCTCATTTCCGACCACTTATATTATTTGTACTTATGCTATTCATTATTTAAATTCCAGCTGGGTTTGTGGTTGAGTTTCATGGTGGAAATTTCCCTAGAATATTGCTAAAGTGTTTGTATATGTTATAGATTTCTATGGTGATTTTGGGTTGAAATACTATTCTTTGCAATCTCTTGTCCATAAAAATCAGATTGCTATACATTTTTTGTTTATTTTCAATTTGATGGTATAAAATACGAGTTTACTTCCAATTGGGGTTGTGTGGATTTCTTGTTTGTGTAGTTCAACCCTAGAAATGGGCATTACATTAGTATCAGAGCTTTGGTCTTCCTAGCTTGAGGATTTCATACAAGAAGATAAAATGGTGGATATAATTTTTGGCGATGATAGATTTGAAAGGCTTTCCCTAGCGTAATAAAGGCCGACCAACAAAATGACTCAGCTGATCCATACCATTCATGGTCTAAATGGTGGAAGAAACTCTTCAAAGGAAGTCAATAATACTCAACCATCCAAAGGAGACAACATTTCTGCATGGTATGAGGAATACATAGGTTCTTTCGGAAGTTATTCATAATGCCCTACCAGTTTCCAAGTTTTTAGGATGGAGAAAAGATAGAGTGCACATTAGAACTTGGTCCAATCGCTAATACAGGAATAAACGACATGAGAAGGATATCCCAACCCTAGAGGAGAAGAGCCCTATCTTGTTGGCAAAGCAAGAAGAGGCTACAAAACTTGAGGAAGAGGGAGCAAAACTCCAAGTTCGCTATGCAATGATGAACAAATCTATCCCTCTAAGGTTAATAAGGAGAAAGATCTATCACAAATGCTGGCTACCAAGAAGGAACAACCCTTGGGAGTCTTATAAACCCCCAACACTCTTGCCAAAGTGGATCTCTTGGCTGATTATTCATCACCTACCTCCCCTAACACTTTCAAAATTTGTCACTATTCATGCACTATTCATTAATAGTCACCAACCTAATTTCCCATTATTTAAAAGAGGAATTAATTAGCTCCATCCATTAATTACACCCAGGGAACCTATAAATACATCATCTACCCTCACATTTACATAGTTATTGATGAGTATAGATCCATTATGCTCTTTCTCCCTCTCTAAATCCTCTATAGCCAAAGTCTCCCTCTTCACTTGGAAAAGAAACTTAACATTGCCATAGTAGTCTTGCACTGGAGAGTGCAGTTTGGGGCACCTACATCTAGAACACCCATGGGAAAATCCATTTGGCAGACCGAATCAAGGTGGATTATGTTAGATTCAGGTTTGGAAGATTTATCCTGCTTTATTACGTAAAAAATCCATAACTGTCCCTCTCTTGATGGCGATAATATAATCCCATTCATTTACTTAGCATTATTTAGAGATTTTATAATCTAACTCATCTTTCAAGTGATCCAAATTGAGGTATACACATAGTTATTACACCCCCATTTAATTAATTTTATTAAATATTTCACTCTCTTATAACAAGGTTCATTACATTATAGTCCCTTAATAAGGGTCTAAACATAATACTCCATTTAATAAGGGTCAACTTTATCATATTTCATTTTTAACAAGGGTATTTAATTATTTATCTTCTCCCAAATTATTTCATGGGGATTTTGTTACATAACACATTTGATCCTAAGATACTAAAAAAATTGAATACCAAAATATTTGAACCTAAAAACATTGAAAAATACAAACCCTTAATGAGGCAAACCAAAAAGTACATTGATATAAAATACCCATAAAGAATGAAAATTAAAACATGAATCTTAAAAACTTAAACCTAAATCCCAAAATGAGAAAATTGAAATGTCTAAACCTAAAAAAACTTGAAAACACAAAAGATAAAAATATAGATAACTAAAAATGGAAATTTCAGACCTTAAAAACCTTGAAACTTGAATCTCCAAACCTAGAAACTCCAAAACCTAATACCTAAATACCCCAAAATTGAAAATTTGAAGATGAAAACCCTAAATTTATGATTTTTTTTATTGATTTAAAACACACCTAAAATTTAAAAACTAAAAGAAAAACCCCCAAAAAATAAACGATGTAGGCATGACAGCCTTTGTAATGCCCACAAAATTCTACTCTTAAAACAAAATAGAACTAATAGTTTAATAGTCAAAATTACAGTAATTTTTTTTATAAAGAGGTTTGCAAGGTTAGACATTATCCACAATTAATAATTTTCCCAATTAAGGTTTCCACATGACCTTGCGGAAGTCGGAATTAAATATTATTAATTTACTTCTTGAGAATATTTATGGTTTAAAGCATCTACTAAGTTCCATTAGTTTAATTAATTATCATGCACCAAAATCACTTTATTGTCTAACACAAAAGCATAATTATTTTGCCTAGCCACTAAGTGGTCTCATTCACCCCATTACCCATGCACCCTTTTTAATTAAATTTCATTCCCATAGAATACCTCTCACATAAGTGATGTAGGGTTTAGTTTGGGCCAATTGATTGAATCTATTCTAGCCCTTAGATTTGGGTTTCCCTAAATATCCTTATGGGTTTCCTTTTAATTTTATTTGCCCCAAAACAACCTCATTTGTTCATTCTTGTTTTGTAGGTTTGGAAGAGGAGGAGGAGGAGAAGCCATGAGAGCAAGAAGTGTAACCATGGAGAAATTTTCTTGGTTCTAGTTATAGATGGAGAAATATTCCTCCATTCTTCTCTTCTAGTTTAGTTTAGGAAAGGGTTTACTATTGTAAGGTTTCTCATTTGCTTAATGTAGAGATCCCAGCTTGGATATGTTTTTGTTATTTAATGTAAACATCCTTTGAGTTAAACAATTGGGGAAAAACCCCATTTCATTTAATCTATGAAATTTTACACATTTGGATGCCCGTAAGAGGATTGATAAGATTAAACAATTAAATTTGATCAATTACTAGTTGTTGGTAGATTCATTTTGAAGGTTTAAGACTTAGATTTCAATTAAAATTCAATCTGGGTTTTTCACAGTCGGGATTTTATTTTTCCGTGAAAAGTGATGAAACCACCACCCTATGTAGACTGGTGGTCCTGTGACCGCCACCTTGCCTACGAGTAGTTTATTGACTGCTGCTTTGTGCTGGGTGGTGGTTCTGAAATCACCTCTCTGCACAGGGCTGCGGTTCTGTTTCTCGAAGACAAAACCTTAAATATATGCATTTTTCAAAAATTTTATACTTAGGTTGGTGTTTAATGCAATATTTATTTTAATTAAGGTGTCTTCCATTCATTGGTTGATAGATTGACATCATCTCTTAGTTTCATAACTCAAAATTTCCAAATGCATAGATTTTCCATTCAAACATACGACCTTCAACAATATGTAATGTAAATTTTCTTTCATTAAACATACTTAGGAATTTCTCTTTGCAACCATACAATACAAATATGAAAACTACAAGTTGTAATAACATTATTTTGTAATACAAGAACTTCAAATCCATTTCTTTCAATAAAACTATTCCTTTCCAACAAGGTATACAACAAAATTTCTTTCTACATTCACTAAATCACAACTTGGAATAAATGAGATATACAAAAAATTATTTCAACCATACAAAAGTTACAATCTTCTACTCTAATTGGGAATAATAATATGATTTACAACATGGATAATTCTCCAACAAGGTCAAAACACAAGTCTTCTTTCCAAGTCATCTCACAACTTCATAGCTTTCAACTTGCATCCTTCAACGCTTTGAAACTTGAATCACAATACAAATAAAGGGAAATAGGCGATGCTCTCTACCCAACCTATAATCCAATAAGAGGAGAAACCATCCCCTTATTGGCCCTTGAGCCCCAACCAAAGAACAATGGGGAGTATAATGCAACTTTGACATCTTTTACAAAAATGGCTTCCACAAAACATACAACACATTCAAATAAACATAATAATATCCACAACTTTTCCAACAACACATAGGCTTGACATCAAGCCAAAAGGAACAAGGAATATGAGAACCACCTCCTTTTTCCTCCCAAGTGAAGGAGTTCCACTCAAAATCCTCCACGTGCACAATACAAAACATTCAAATACATGCTTATCTCTCCCCTTACAAAAATGAAAATATATGTCCATGTTTTCTTTTTCACTCCCCATAGGTGTAACTCCTAATCAAAATGCCTCCAAAATGCCCGCCTCACAACTCCCTTTTCCCTCCCCAATGGTCCCATACTTCCATCTCCCACACCCTTCTTAAGGCAAGCTAACTAACCCCAATATATCACATCCACAACACCCATGCAAATACTCATACAAACACAATTTTCACATCTCTATATATAAATAAAGAAATAACAAAGGTAGAGATCCTACCTCTCCATTAAGCTTCCAAAAATATTCACTCCAACAAGCTTTGAAAACCTTCAAACCAAACACAATCTAAAATGCAACTCCAAAAAGACTCCAAGCATGCAACTCGAGACCAAATTTCAAAAGTGCAAGAGAAGAAAATAAGACAAGTAACCCAAAATCCTTCAAATTTAATCAATAAATAGAAATGAGATATGAGGATGATGAGGTGGCTCTATGTAGGATGCCACTTCATCATTCTTCCATTCCAACACACAAGTCAAACACCAAGCCCAAAGCAATGAAATATACATGAAGACTTATGACATGCCCACATGACACTCCAACTTGCACACCATGCCTATCAAGGACAAAATTAAATGTGGTAAGTAACAAATGCAATTATTTACCCTTTTTACACTTAAAAATACATAATTAAGCCTAAAATTAACTTCCATACCATAGGTATGGTTTTTGGGTGAATTTATGAGGCATGTGAAAAACTTAGCTTGTCCTACAAGCCTCCAAAAAGCCTCCCAAGTTAAAATCTAAATTTTGAAGTTGGGAAGGAGTACACAACACAAAACCCAACACAAATCTAATTTATATCCACAAGATTTCAATGACTATCTACCCAATTTATTGCCCACATGTCAAATATTCCTTTTAATACAAATTTAAGCTAAACTAACTAATTAGGACACATTAGCAAGTGTTAATAAAGTGACAATATTTCCCAAATAATTAAACACATGCACAACAAATTAAAATAAATAAAATTTAAAGGAATGGAGCACACCACACCCATGGCCACATAAATGAGGTTACCCCCATGGGAACCTCCTAACAAGGCATGCAACAACACAACATAACATTATACACAAGTTGTCAAATTTTGGCCATGTTGCATAACACCCGACATCCTTTCATGGTTGGTTCCCTACCCCTTTTCAATGTGTGTGCAAGTGTTTGTTTCTAACTAATGCTAAATATGAATGGAAGACTAACACCTAAATAGTCTTGATTAGCAAGAATTAAACAAACATTCTAAGCACCATCATGATAAGAATTAATCAAGGGTTAGATGCTAACATTTATCAACAAAAATATGAAATCAACAATGTTAAGTATCTAAATAACCTCTATTCTTTAACAACATGCAAATGAAAGAACCTAGGTAGGTTCCATGGCTATAAAAAACAGTTGTCCTTAATGTTCCAAGAACCTAGGAATGAGAGTTAATCAAAGTTGGGCTTCAAGACCCTTTTGACACCTCCGATATGACCCAAGCACTTTAAGAAAGAGACTTAACTCTTCAAGATGATGAACTCTCAAGAAAACAAGGTGCAAGCTCTTAGTCTCTTTGCTATATGCTTTGCATTTGCTCTCTTAAGGAGTTTAGGTGTAAGTAAAAAGGTAGGCGGAGGGTTCTTTATATATCCCAATGGATAAAGGATTCAACACATCCTCATGAATGTGGGATAAAAGTAAAACATGATTAGGAATGGATAAAGTTGTTTTATTAAAGGTAACCTTACTTTAGAAGGGTTTAATACATGTTTAGCAAGTCATGGGAGTTGAGGGGTGTTTTAATTAATCAAAGGTGATTAATTAATAGGTAGGTGTAAGCTTATAGAAGTCATTTAGAAGAATATTAGTGCGATTTAGGCTATTAAAAAGGGAATAAATCAATTAAACATTGATTTATTGGTTAAATGAAGGGGAAGACTAATTAATTGATAATAACTAATTAATTTAGATAGAGGAAGTGATAATTAATGGAAGGTCGTTAATTAGGCTGTTAGCTGGATAGGCGACCTAATCAATTAGCGTATAGTAATTAATTGGCGACAATAAGAGGGAATATCAGCGCTTTTGATGATAAGTCGTCAATTTTTGAGAAAGGGGATAATTAGCGCAATTTAAGTATTTAAATTGCTTAGGCGTAATTATAGGTGTCTACACAATGTATGTGATAAAATGTCCCTACAACACAAACATAATACCTCTTTAGCCTTGCAGCTGTATCAACAACATTGAGAATAATATACACATAGAAATCAATAATCATCATCCACAATTATCAATTCTATCATCTGTTATCATTCAATTTCATTCGATTTTAACATCCATAACATCATAATTCTACTCAAATATCCAACATAGGCTACACATCCAAAATATGACATGTTAGTATAAAATAAGAATATTGTAAATCAATATATATATATATATATATATCTGTCCATCATCGTCATCTAGTGCATCATAATCAAAATGTAAATCATAACATGTCAATAGTCCAAATATCTGTATAGTCTAGCATCTATTGATCAATATCTAATAATCAAAATATCTAAGTATCAATCCAGCATTAATATCATCATAATGAAAATAGTGTCAGAGAGGAGTGGGCACTACAACCTTAAAAAATAAAATTTAAAAAATTCCAAAACTTGAAAATATCATGCCTGAAAAACTTGAAAAATCTGGAACCTAAATCTTGAAATTTTGAAGATCCCCTAAAATGTGAAACCTTAAAGAAGAAACCCAATTTTTTTTTTTGAAAACCTTTAAAATGGGAAAAACCATAATACCTTGAAACTTGAAACTTGAAATTCCCAAGCCTGATAACTTAAAACATCTCAAAACTTGAATTCTAAGTATCAAAATATTAAAATATGAAAACCCTGATCTCAAAACCAAAAAATCTTGAAAAACACCAAAGGTAGAATGACATGAGAAGCCATACTACGAACAATTGTCCATTACTGAAAGTACCAACTCCATGCAACATACAAAAATGTAATGTAATACAAGAAGGAAACAGGCTCATGTAACAGGGAAAACAAGTACGAACGCACATATCCAACCCAACAACGGTCAAGACAGTTGTACAAATATTTTTTTATCAGTGCTGAAGAGATCCACAAGTTCGTGATTGACGACAAGGGTTAAAAATGATGCCCCAAACAACGATACATGCAAGGGGAAAGGAAAATGTACACGGGGTCCATGAAAAGCGTTTGTGTGCAACGAAACAGTACCAGGAAACTAAAAGTGCCCTAGGGTACAGACGAAGCAAGCAACTAGCTTTGTGAATGGTTGTGAATCTGGTGATCTGCAAGTTGTGTTAATTGGGGAAGATGTGAGACAAATCAACAAGATATGGAGAAAATACCATGCGCAAGACACAATTTTCAGCCATAATAAGCAAGTTACCATTTTTGCAGGTTTTTTACTTTTTAGGATTTTTGGAAAAAATTTGCCCTGTTTTTGGATTTTTTTGGTATATATATTGTTTTTGATTTTTTTGAAAATTTGAACAGTGGTAAACAATAGAAGAAAGGAGAAGAAGAAAACGAAGGGCCTAGGTGCAACAGAAAGTGCCCTAGGTGGAAGAAAGGAGAAACAAACGACAAATAATGTCCTTGTTTAGTGGAAAAAAATAAGAAAAAATAATTATTTACGAGAGTGTGAAGAAGAATAAAAATTGCCAGGGAGCAATAAAATTGTCCGGGGGAGAAGAAAGGGGTATTGGACAAAAAATGCCCCAATACGGTGAAAAAGAAGAGAAAAATAATTATTTAATAAAAAATAATTATTTCATAGCGAACAAAGGAGAGAAAGATGATCGAAACGGGTTTTCCAACCGTTCGAACGGTGAAAAACAGGTTAATATACCCCCCAGTGGGGGGTAAAAACATCGCAATCAGTTCATTTTAACCGCTTAATTTAGAAAAATTACCGTGAGGCTCTGACACTCAGGAGAGATGGTGATCGCACGAGATCGTTTGAGGCGTGCTGACGCAGTCCAGGGGTACCAGAGGCACACAGACGAGGGGCCATTTGTGAGTATCACAACCTTGCCCTTAAAATTTTGTCATTAATGCATTAATTAGGGTAGTTAGGCATAGAAAACGCGTAGGCGCGCCTGCGCGCAGGCACAGGCGTGGGTTAGGGCGCGCATGTGCCACTTTGGGGGCCCAGGTGCCCATTTAGGGGTGTAGGCGCTAAAGCTATGCGTGCACACACACAGTCAAAAATCACATACACACACACGCACGTGCACACGTGAGCACACATGTGCACACACGCACACATTGGGTAAGGGGCGCACTTGTGAAAAGCATGGTGCAGGAATGGGTAGGTAAGCACACACAAGCAGAAGCGCACACATACACGCGCAAGCACTAATTAGGTGGCGCACATGCCAAAAAGGGTGCGCAAGTGCCTGAAAGAGGGTGCATGTGCCAGAAAACACCTGCGTGCAAGCGCAGGCACTAGAAATGTGGCACACATGCCCAAAAGAGCGTGCTAGACAGGTAGAAATAGATAGGAAAGTGTCCAAAACGTGACACTTAGAAGAATTTTTAGGATTTTTGGGTTAACCCTAAAAAACAAAGAAAGATTGTTAGATGAAAATGCTAGAAACTAATGAGTGGCGTGTGATTTTTTAGAGATGTTTACCAGTGTTGCAAATGCGGGAGCGTCACTCTCAGATTGCCAAGTTAGAGAGCAACATGTGCCAGCACGACTGCCGAGAGATGGCTTTATTACTGGAGGCAGTGGGGCTAGGCCCCATGGCTCAGATGCTCTCCATTGTACTAGATCATGGCCTCCTGACTGTGCTTGCTAAGTGATGGCGTAGCGAGAGTCAGTGCTTTAGACTTCCCACAGGTGAGATGACAGTGATGATAGAGGATGTGTGGTGGATCCTACGCGTGCCCATGATGGGTACATTGATCAAGTATAGCTCAGATGCAAGGTTGATCAGAGTAGCATGCAGCGTGTTATTCGGTGTTGATGACATCCCACATGACGAGATGACTGTGGCCTTACATGAGTGCATCTCATACCCGACATTGCATCGGGGGCCGTTGTACATTATGGCACTTATCAGTGGGTTTCTACTCACTGATAAGACAGGGACTTCGTTCCCTAGAGGATTGCTACCAGTAGTACACGGGATTTATAGTGGTGAGAGGTATTGTTGGGGTCAGTGTATACTGGCCCATTTATACTGGGATTTACATCTTATCACATACCATGGTTAGAAGACTGTGGGGTCAACATCATTGTTACAGATATGGTCATGGGATCATATAGCCATTGGATGCCCTGTCGGCCCATTCCAAGTTCGAGACCCCGAGGAGCCATCATACATGGCTTGGATAGCAGTTGGCGGAGACATCTGTGGTCACCTTGGTAGCCTATTCAGATATAGGCAGGAGTTTGATGAGCTAGCAGTGATAGACATCATTTGGCATCCATATAGACACTTCCAGTGGCTAGAGGATGCCACAGAGCTTAGCATGTGCTTGGTGGAGCACTTCTTGATCGGCAGCCGCAACTACATCATGGAGCTGTATCGCGTTGACAGGTGCCAGCGGTAGCTAGGCTGAGTACAGGGAGTCCCGCAGCCAAATATCTGGCATGCTCGTAGGGACTCTGAGAGGTAGACTATGGGGCCTCGGATTGTAGCAGCCCAAGCCAGGGCCTGTTTCCTATAGGCGATCCCCCAGGCATGGGATCCATTGCGGAAAATTAGAGATTAGGGGACCACAGCTGATTATGTAGCGTGGTATGCTATAGTGTTACCCCGACGACTGGCTATTCTAGAGGCAGCATGGGTAGCAGGTATTCACCCTCCTGTGGAGGTATGGCATGGATCAGAGTGCAGGGCCAGAGCAGTAACATTGGGGCCAGACCCTGAGGATCCTTTTGATGGGATCCCTCATGATGGATAGGGTGCTGCACAGGCACAGGGACCGAGGCCATGGGGCCCAACACAGGCAGCTATGCCTCCACCCCAAGGTAGAGTATTTGAGTAGGGGTAGTCTTCCAGAGCACCGCAGGGACCAGTCCTTGAGGTCCGCATAGCTTCACAGTCAGTGGCACAAATAGTCACAACACAGGGACAGGTACAACAACTCTTAGTTGAGAGAGACACGGTGAGAGTGGAGAGAGACAAGGCTTGAGGCTAGTGTGTGACAGCCACAACAGAGAGAGACGAGGCCCGGGCTTATATTGTTACATTACTTTCAGGGTGGGATCAGGCTCGGGCCCAGGCCGGGCCAGGAGATGACAGAGCAGCATGGCAGAGCTAGGTCTGAGAGATAGCTGCACAGGGGGCACAAATTTTGAGTCTCTTACATCAGTCCCAGTCACAACTGTGCATGATCGTGGCACAGAGAGACCACATGTATACACGTTATCAGGAAGCAGTAGCCCAGAGGGACCAAACTCGCGCCGAGTTATAGGTGATGATGACGGAGAGAGATCGAGAGACTGCCACCTCTAGACAGGCCGAGGCAGACCTGGGCCGGGTCACAGGTGAGCGAGACACTGCCCTTCAGGCAGCGCTCACCTCAGGAGATGCCGATTTGATTCGGGATGCCACCAGGCTTGGTGGGGAGGCACTTATTTATAGGACAACATACTACAGAGTAGTGCCACTGGAGCATAGAGTGGTTTTGCCACAGTTATTAGGATCGAGTGCATTTGACTCTCATTCGCGGAGGTCTGGGCAGTCCACCAGATCAGTCAGACAGCCCCTTCCAGAGTAGGCGACAAGACCAGCGCTAGCCCAACCTACAGATACCCGGAATCCAGAGGACTGACCTGGGAGCCCCGACAAGGGTGAGAGCTGTGGTTGATAGCCACGTTTGTATTGTATAGATTCTATTTGTATGTATGACTCTTATGAAGGCTGATTTTGATGTAGTGATTATAGACATGTATTATTTTTTGATGATGCCTCGTGATGAAGGCTTGATTCTTTCAGATACATGCCCCTTTTTGATGGCATTATGTATCGTCAATGTATTTATATTGAGCACTGATCAGGACATTGTGTATCATACAGACATTGTTGATGTATCCCTATTGTACGCCTCAGTTGAAGACATTTTTGATATACAGTAAAGATTTGTATGTATCCATTTTTTATACATATGTATTTTTGACACACATGTATATGTGTGTGTGTGTGTGTGTGTGTGTAATATATATATATATATATATATATATATATATATATATATATATATATATATATATATATATATATATATATATATATATGAGGACTCATTTTCTTTTGGCTCAGATTCACATGATTATGATATGATGTACATCTTTGTTTTGTTGATACTTTTTTGCATTGCCTGTAAATATATGGGGAGCCAATTGATGACGGGGCATAAATCGTGTTTATGGATTCGATGCATGTTATTGTCTTGATTCAACATTTGTGGATATTGTTATGATGTTTTTGTATGATGCATTGTATTTTTGTTGTTCCTTGATGCATATGGCCTGAGTGGGCATAATTCTATGATGTGAAATACCCCTTTCCAGAAAGTACTATATGTTGATTCTCAGTGTATTTTGCATTTGTTTAATTCAACATGTATGGATGCGTTGTGACATGAGTGGGCATACATTGATTTTTATTGCATGCCACATGTTTTGATTCAGCACTCATGGATGTATCATTTGATTTTGTACTTTGTATGTATCTGATTCCAATGTATTGATGTATACATGCTCTGTGGATGTTAGACGATAGATCTATAGATGATACCAAATGTTGTTTTCATGTGTTATTTTGATGTATATGGACGGGATGATATGATGATATTGGTGCGGGGGGGATATATTTTTGATTATGCGCAACCCCTCTTGCCCCCATTGATGATACGATAAGTGATGATTAGCTTAGCATACATGCATGATGTAAAACTTAGCATTTTTGTTTATATATGATGTATAGATGATGCTAAATGTGATGATAGTGATGGTAATGTAATGTGAATGATAAAAAAATAGAGCACATGCAAGAAACACAGCCAAATGCTAACAAAGAACACCAGGAATTAATGCAAGACACCATGATTCACCATGTCTTAGTAACAAGGAACAAACACAACCAAATGCTCAAGAAAGAACATAATGAATTAACACATTACATCATGATTTCCCAAGGTTCACTAGCATGTCGAGACACACCGTAATATGCACAAGTGAGAATGAATCTAATCTAAGTAAGAAAAGATGAACTATGCCAAAGTACACCCAAACAAAAAACAACTCAAAAAGCAAATGCGCAAAACACTATACAAGCAACAAGCAAAGCAACGAAACAAGACCATGCAAGTAAATGTTTTTGTAAAATATGTTTTCATGGGCTAATTTCTATTGTTTAGGTTTTTCGAAACAAATTTCTATTGTTTTTGTGTTTTCTCGAAACAATTTTCTATTGTTTTTGTGTTTTCTGACGGTTTCCAAAGCTATGTGCGGGTAACCAAGAAAGCGTGGATGCCCCTAGCATTAGGTGAGGAATATACAAGGGCTGAAGCCACACACTTATGAATAAGAAGGCGAAGTTGTTGAGTTGCCCCTAGCGTAAGATGGGAAATAACGAAAGACCACATCCCTCATAGACGAATAGAAGAAGGCCAAGCCGGATCAAGGCTGAATAGAATGGTGTACACAAGGAAACTCAGAGGTAGAACCAGGTCCAGGCCCAAGACAACTACCCTTCTAATACATAATGCTAGTGAACAACGAATCTTATTGAGGCGCCGGAAATCGGTTTTCACCCAAGGACATGCCCAAAGTGCCACAATTGCGTGGTTTTCACTAGTGGACGACCTATTTTCTCTTTTTCATTTTTCTGAATTTTTTGATTTTTTTGTATTTTTTGATTTTTACAACCTCCTTGCGTCATGTTCAGGCATAAAACCTCTTAAGATGCATGGCATTCATGGGCTCTCGGAGCTCATCACCATTGGGGTGAGCCAATTTGTATGCCCTGGTGCTGTACTTGGCAACTATGACATAGGGTCCTAACCAATGTGGTTCGAACTTCCCTTTCTTTTCCAACTCTGCTCTGGTGTTGAACTGGTTCTCCTTCATGACTAAATCACCAACCTCAAACTGGCAAGGGATGATTCTCTTGTTATAGTTTCCGGGAGACTCTGTGTTGATATACTTGTCAGGTGATTAAGAGCGCAAATGCGCCTCTCATCCAATAGTTCTAACTCAGCCAACCTTGCCACTCGATAATCTTCATCCTTATCCAGATAATCTCAAAGAGAGATCCTTAGGGATGGAAGTTCAATCTCTAAGGGGATGATAGATTCTATCCTGAACACTAGGGAATATGGTATCGCACCTATAGGGGTACGAATGGATGTTCGGTAAGCCCAAAGGGTTGGATGAATTTGTAGGTGCCAGTTGCGACCTATTTTGCTGACCATCTTCTCCATTATCCTAGACCAGCGTCTTGTTGGTTGCACCTCAGCTTGTCCATTACCCTAAGGGTAATATGGTGTGGACCATTTCAATTTGATTTGGAACCATTGGCAAAGACCCTTCACAGTTTAGTTCTTAAATGACTTCCCATTATCTGTAAAAATGGCTGCAAGAATGCCATACCGACAAATAATGTGATTCATGATGAATTTAGAAATTTGTGCTCCTATGACATAGGTTAAATGGATGGCCTCCACCCATTTTGTAAAATATTCAGTGGCTGTGATGATATGTGTATGACCATCATAAGAGGTAGGAGTAAACTTCCTATTAAATCGAGTCCCCATTTAGAGAATGGCCATGGGGTAGTGATTGGTTGCAATGGCTGTGATAGAGCATGGATAAAATTTCCATACTTTTGGCAAAGCACACATTTTCTAACATAATTGCAACAATCAGTTTCCATGGTAGGACAATAGTAACCTACTCTCAACAATTTCTTAGCCAAGACCATTCCATTTGTACTCGCTTCGCATACTCCTTCGTGCACTTCCTTGATTTCCTAAATTGACTCCATCACATCCAGACAACGAAACATATTCCCGTCGTAGCCATGATGATAAAGTGTACCTCCTAAAAGGGTGTAATGGGCTATCTGGCGAATTAGGCGTTGCTTTTCAGAGCGGGAGATATCAGGAGGGAATGTGTTGTCCTTAAGATAGGTGAAAATGGGTTTGTACCATGGTGAATGGGGACCAACAACCTCACAAGCCAGGAAAGATTCTGGCATGTCATACGTGGGCTGGCATAGATTTTCTACAAAGAAAGGCATATCATTGTTCCCTGGTGGAATACGAAACATAGATTCCACTGTTTCCATAGCATCCGCTGATCTTCTCTACGGTCTTGGGATTTTCTCAAAGGTAATGCGCACAAAATACTCTTTTAGAGTTTCCACTAACTTTGTATAAGGTATGAGCTTGTCATCCTTAACCTTATATTCATCATTTACTTGTTTAATGATTAACTGCGAATCACCTACAACCTTAACATGATGAATATTCCACTTGATGGCTAGCTTCATTCTTGCAATGAGTGCTTCATACTCTGCAATGTTGTTCGTGTAAGGGAAGGCCAGGCGGAAAGCCTGCGGTATAGGATCACCGGAAGGGGTAATAAGGACCACTCCCGCACCTGAACTATAAAACCTAAATGATCCATCAAAATGTATTTTCCACATGACCGAATCTTCAATGTAGAGTAAGGAAGTGTCTGGTAGATCCAGACTCAAAGGCTCCGTGCTTGGCAAAGGTGCTTCCGCTAGCTGGTTTGTAAGTACTTGTCCTTTAACCGATTTTTGATGGGCAAATTCTATATCAAACTCACTAAATAGAATGATCCAATTAGCCATTCTATCCATGAGGGTGGGTTTGGACAACAAATACTTGAGTGGGTCGACCTTAGATATGAGCTTGGTCTTAGTATTCAGCAGGTAATGGTGAAGTTTCTGAAAGGTAAAAACAACAGCCAAGCAAGCCTTTTCAATCTAAGGATAATTAAGTTCATAGGATTTGAGGGTGCGACTCAGATAGTACACCACTTTCTCTTTATGGTTAAGGTCATATTGTGCGAGAAACACACCAATAGCATATTGTGTAGCGAAAATATAGAGCAAAAGCGGTTCTCCCAGAGTAAGGGGTATGAGGACAGGTGGATTAGCCAGGTACTGTTTAAGCAAAGTAAAGGCTTGCTGTTGCTCGGGTCCCCAGATGAAAGCGATGTCCTTTTTAAGCAAATGAGTGAATGAGTGACATTTATCTGCAAGATGGGAGATAAAGCGGCCAATGGCTTGAATTTTCCCCTGTAAGCTACGCAGTTGCTTGATATTTTCAGGTGGAGGCATTTCAGTGATGGCAGACACTTTAGCAAGGTCTACCTCAATACCTTGTCTTGACACAATGAAGCCCAATAATTTCCTTGATAGCACACCAAAGACACATTTCTTGGGATTCAATTTGACTTTGTATTCACGTAGGCGTTCAAAGATACACCGCAAAATGATTGGATGATCCTATCTCATTTTGGACTTTCCCAAGATGTCGTCTACATAGTCTTCCATGATGTCATGAATCATATCATGAAAGATTACTGCCATGGCCTGCTGATAAGTTGCTCCCGCATTCTTAAGGACAAATGGCATCACCTGATAGCAGAAGGTGCCCCAAGGAGTTGTGAAAGCTGTTTTGTGTTGGTCTTCCTCAGCGATTTTAATCTGGTTATAACTTGAAAAACCATCCATGAGTGATAGCATTTCGTATCCCGTTGTTGAGTCAAAAATCATATCAATGTTGGGTAATGGAAAGTCATCTTTAGGGCAAGCCTTATTGATGTCCCTAAAATCCGTAAAGATTCAGATACCGACAAGTTTCTTCTGGACATGAACAATGTTCGATATCCATTCAGAATAGTCAATTGGTTGGATGAATCCAGCTGCAAGCAATTTTTCCAACTCTTCCTTGACCAACAAGGCCACTTGTGGATGCATCTTTCAGAGTTTCTATTTGATAGGCTTGGCGTCTGCATGCACGACGAGGTTGTGCACGACCAAAGTTGTATCTAGGCCGGGTATGTCTTTGTAAGACCATGCAAACACATCAATGAACTCTCATAACAACATAGTGAATGTCTTTTGTTCTTTAGCTGATAGTGATGCCCCCGATTTTACTATCTTGGGATCTTCTGTGGTACCAATATTGACATCAATGGTTTCTTCGACTAACAATTTTGATAAATCCTCCATACGCGTAGGATCAGGAGGAAGGTTGAGATCTTCATCCAAGGATGTCTCCACAAGATTTTCATCCTTGGCGTGGTCACTTTGTATGTCCTTTGATTTTTTTATTTGTTTGTCAGCTAGTGCCTCAAAGACGTTTTCATTGTGTGACTTAGACTTCAATTTTTGCCGAGGATTTTCTTTATAACTTTTGCCCTTGCTTTTCTTTAAATTTTGCTGACCACGAAGTTCAGCCTCCTCACTGAAGTAGGCGCAGGTGTCTAAGTTGATAAAGAAACCTTTCTTATGATCTCCAATGGGGATTGTATCCCTTATGCCCATAAAATCTGCAATAGCCTCGTCATTCTTGAATAAATCTAGTGGTACGTGACATTGTTGGTCCCATTCAATAAGGGAAGGGTATACAAGGTCAAGGGTTGGTTTAGTGGGGGTGATGGTCAGGACATCGTTATTCATGAAAAGGTTCATGGAGGCCAGCTCCTCATATTGGCTACAACAGGAATCCGTATCGCTGTCTAGGTGATCAAAACCATCCTCATGCTCAGAACAAGTCGCGTCTTGATCGTTGGGGTGGGCTCCATAAGGACGAATCCCGATGCCGTGTCTTTCTATTTTGAAATGTGGAAGAGGGACTGGTTCTCGTTATCCTTATTCATTCCTCCCACATCCTAGGCCTTTGTAGCCCATGGAGTACATCATTCTGCTAGATTTTTCATATTTCGGGGTTTGATAACAGGATGGCTGAGTGTCCTCAGGGACCCAAGTAGTAGGTGGATCAAGCAATTTATCCTTAGCCAACAAACCTCCAAGAAAGAACGACCCAATAGTGTGTTCTTCTCTAGGTCTCTTAAAGCAGTAGTTGGGTTGTCCTTTAGTCTTGGGTGACAAAGAGAGATTTGACACCAAGAGAACTTATTGTACATTATACTCCTGCTACGTCCTTAAACTTTTGCTTGTATTAGGATATGAGTAGCCGAATTGTGGCTTACAATATCATTATATTATATCATTTTTACTTTCTCATGCTTAATAGGTTGGCCTTGGTGATGGCCATAGCATATGAATAGTATACATAGGGGATTATAGGTAGTATTTCATTATCATTTGAGCATTTGAGTCTTATTATATGGTTCAGAGGTTTCCCCCTCAAAGTGGTGAAGCTATTCTAATTGCATATTGAGATCATTATTATGAAATATTGTGTTATTTGGTGTTATATTGTTGCTCTTAATCTGAATTATACAAGTAATTTCATTACAAGTGGTATCAGAGCTGCGATCTGGGCCAAAATTAGGGCAAACACCCTAAATTTTTTTGTTTCCGCCACATATTGCGAACCATAGTGAATTGGTAGGAGATATTTTTACCAGAGTTGTGAAACATTTCAAGTAAGGTTCCCTGAAAATTTCATACTTTTTTGATTTATTTTGCAAAAGTTATTACAAATTTAGGGTTTTTCATAAAATCACTACCTAGGGTGCAAATTATGGAAAATTTTCAAGTTCTTTACATTTTCGGAAAGCACTAAAAAAAATTATTAGTATCTTCTCTGTGTTTTTTCCTGTTCAGTCGAAATTGTATTGAAACCCTAAACCCTAAGGTTTGACATCATGGCGGGGCCTTCCACAAGAGCAAAAAAGAATCCGGTTACTCCGAGTAAAACCCCAGATAAAGATGGGGTAGTGATTGAAGAGATGGAGTCAGAAGGGGTAAATACAGATTCCTCAGCACTAGGGTTTACCTCAGTTGATCATAAGGTGAGCCAACTTGAGTATGAGTTGCGAAATGTATAATTTGAGATGGCCTCTAAAGGAGACATAGCCCAAATCAATCATCGGTTGGATGATATCATGCAACATGTAAAGGGTAACCAGTATGGCCCAAATCCATCCCATATCAACCAAGGAGGATATTCAGTTCAAAATCATGGACAAACTAACCATATTGGATCACTTTTCCAGTCCCATTAGAATCAAACTTATTCACAACCACGGAACATGATGCCAAAAGTGGATATGCGCAAATTTGATGGTAAGGATCCCCTGAATTGGATAAATCAAATGGAGAACTTATTTGAGTTACATCAAACCATTAGGACAAAATGTGACATTGGCATCCCTATAGCTTGAACCTGACCAATTTGTTTGGTATCATTGGTTATGTGCTCAGAGGTAGAAGAATGGTCTAGGTGTCACTTGGATAGTTTTTACCGAGGAGTTGCAATTGCACTATAGTTCCAGTGTTTCAGAGAACTACTTTAGTCAATTAACAAAGTTACGGGAAAAAGAATCAGTCAAAGATTATGTGCATCAATTCCAAAACCTATCCTTAAAGGTGGAGAATATTTTAGAAGATAATTTGAATGACCTATTTCCAGGGGGTCTTAAGGACCACATTGAGCATGAGGTACGTATGTTTAATCCAA
The DNA here is from genome assembly GCA_019776745.2 of Taxus chinensis. Taxonomy (NCBI): domain Eukaryota; kingdom Viridiplantae; phylum Streptophyta; class Pinopsida; order Cupressales; family Taxaceae; genus Taxus; species Taxus chinensis. Next base: position 3,283,681 of record CM034151.1, on the reverse strand, counting down.
TCAAGCTTTCTGATTCTATTATCATGGCATGTCGTGCAGAGGAAAAAGTTCATTGTAGTAGGAGGCCACCTTTCATTAACACCAGAGACCATAGTATCTCTTCCCCTTCATTTGCTAGGCCAATTAGACTGACTCCTCAACAAATGGAAGAAAAGAGAGCAAAAGGATTATGTTTTAATTGTGATAGCAAATATGGATCGGGACATAAATGTGTTGAGAAGAAGTTGTTCTATATTGATGGAGGTAATGAGGATGATGAGGAAGTTGAAATTATAGGAGAGGCTGAGGAACCAGTAGAAGATGAAGTAGAGGATCACGCACCTATAATTTCTTGCCATGCATTGTCAGGTATTAGTACTCCTCAAACACTCAAGGTTATTGGCTATCTCAAAAAACAAAAGGTGACGGTGTTGATTGACTCGGGGAGTACTCATAACTTCATAAATAGTAAGTTAGCTGCCCGCCTCAATTGTTTTATTTACCCAGCTCCAGAAATGCAAGTTATGATTGCGGATAGTGGGACAGTCAAGTGCACAGGAAAGTGCCATAGTATCAAGATTTCCATGGGAGGCTACATGTTAGACTCACCTATGCTTGCTATTTCTATGGGAGGGGCAGATATTGTTTTGGGAGTCCAATAGCTCACAACCTTAGGTACTATAGAGATGAATTTCCAAGAATTGTTCATGCGATTTCATTCAGACGGAAGGAAAATACAATTGAATGGGATGGTAGCTAAGTATCCACATATTATTAGCTCTCATCAGATGCAGAAGGTTCTCAGAAAAGGAGTGGATGGCTTTATAGCAAAGCTATTTTCCATAGAAGTACAAAATATAGAGTCTTGAATGCCACCCGATCTTCAGAAGATCGTGGATGCTCACTCATCTGTTTTTGATGCAATTCCAAAGGGACTACCACCAGTTAGGGATCATGATCATGCCATTCAACTGATTCCAGGGAGCCAAACACCTAACATCAGACCATACAGATACCCATATTCCTAGAAAAGTGAGATCGAGAAAATGGTGGAGGAAATGTTGAAGGCAGGTATCATCAGGCATAGCCAGAGTGCATATTCTTCACCAGTGGTCATGGTACGTAAGAAGGATGAAACATGGAGGATGTGTCCAGATTATCGAGAACTCAACAAGTACACCATCAAAGATAAGTTTCCTATTCCAGTAATTGATGATTTACTTGATGAATTGCATGGTGCTGTTTATTTCAAAAAATTAGATCTTCGTTTGGGATACCATCAAATTAGGATAAAAGAGGAATATGTTCATAAAACAACTTTCAAGACTCATGAGGGCCATTATGATTTTTTGGTAATGCCTTTTGGTCTTACAAATGCGCCCTCAACCTTTCAAAGCTTGATGAACACTATTTTTAGGTTATTTTAAAGGAAATTTGTATTATTTTCTTTGATGACATATTGATTTACAGTAAGACATAGGAAGAACACTTACAACATTTAAATAACATGTTGGAAGTTTTAGAGAAACATACTCTGTATGCAAAGCCATCCAAATTTTCTTTTGGTGTACAAGAGGTAGAGTACTTGGGTCATATTGTATCCCATGAAGGCGTCAAAGTTGATCCTCAGAAGATCAAAGCTATGGTGGAATGGCCAAGGCCCAAAAATATCAAAAATCTTCATGGGTTCCTAGGACTAATAGGGTACTACAGAAGATTTGTGCGGGGATATGGTAGAATAGGAACCCCACTCACTGCATTGCTAAAGAAGGATGCCTTCCATTGGACAGACGTAGCCACTAAATCCTTTGAGCAGCTGAAGGAAGCCATGCGTAGCACCCCAGATTTGGCTACTCCCAACTTCTCAAAAACCTTCATTGTTGAATGTGATGCTTCAGGATCAGGATTGGGAGCAGTTCTAATGCAGGAAGGAAGACCAATTGCATTTGAGAGTCACTAATTCAAAGGAAAATATTTGCTCAAACCTATCTATGAGAAATAAATGATGGCTATTCTTCATGCGGTGAAGCAATGAAGGCCCTATCTCATGGGTAGACACTTCAAGGTAAAAACTGATCATGATGGTCTCAAATAATTTTTGGAGCAAAGTTTATCATCTGAGGAACAACAAAAGTGCATAACAAAAATGTTGGGTTATGATTTTGAAATCAAATACAAAAAAGGTAAAGAAAATGTAGTAGCTGATGCATTGTCCAGAAGGGATACATCCGCAAATGCCTTACTATGTGGAATGTCCATGTTGACGGCCGATTGGGTGGATGAAGCAAGATTGGAATGAATCAAGATAAGGATACACAATCTCTAATATAGAATATTAAACAAGGATCTATGACATCTAACAAATTTGAGTGAAAAGGTAATGCCCTATGGTACAAGGATAGGTTATACTTGAGTAAATATTCTGAGTTGAAGCATAATATTCTTGCAGAGCTACATGCCTCACCTGTTGGAGGACACTCTAGGTTTTTGAAGACATATCATAGAATAAAAAGAGAATTCTTTTGGGAAGGACTCAAGGGGGATGTACAAAAGTTTGTATCAGAGTGTTTAGTGTACTAATAGAACAAAGGGGAAACAATTAAGACATCAGGTCTGTTGCAACCCTTACTAGTTCCTAGCCAGAGATGGGAGGAGGTCTCCATGGATTTCATCACTGAATTACCTTGTTCAGAGGGTAAGAATGTTATTTTTATGATTGTGGATCGACTCACAAAATATGCCCATTTTTGTGCCCTATCATATCCATTTGCAGCCAGTATAGTCACAACTATTTTTTTGGAGACAATTTAAAGGCTACATGGAACCCAAAAGATAATTGTAAGTGATCGTGATCCTATTTTCACAAGTAATTTTTGGACGGAATTATTTTTATGTTTGGGTACTCAGCTAGCTCACAGTTCATCTTATCATCCTCAGACTGATGGGTAAACAAAAGTGGTCAACAAATGCTTACAGGGGTATTTACGTTGTTTTGTATCAGATAAGCAGGAAAGGTGGATTAAATGGCTACCACTGACAGAATGGTGGTATAACACATATTTTCATACCTCTTCTCAAATGACCCCATTTTTAACATTATATGGTTACCATCGACCTTCTATCACTTCCTCCTTGAGGGTGCAAACTAAGGTTAGAGATGTTGAGGAACACATTCAACATCAACAACAAGTTTTGGCTAGTTTGAAGGAGAATTTGGCATTAGCACAAAACAAGATAAAACAAAAAGTAAATCAACACCGTAGTGAAAGACATTTTGAAATTAGTGACTGGGTTTTTGTACGTCTCTAGCCTTATAAATAGATGTCCCTAAAGCAACACAAAAAGGAAAACAAAGTTGCTCCTAAATATTATGGCCCTTATTAGGTTCTACAGAAAATTGGTAGTGTTGCTTATAAACTAGAGTTGCCTCCATCTTCACACATACACCCAGTATTCCATGTTTCATGCCTGAAGAAGGTTATTGGATAGAAATTTGAAGCCCAGACAGAGTTATTAGAACTTGACGAGGAAGGAGGAATCATTTTGGAGCCAAAGAAGATTCTGTAAACACGTACTAAGAGGTTGAGAACTAGAGACATTAAGGAATATTTGATCAAGTGGAAGAATTTAAGCATAGAAGACGCCACCTGGGAGGATGAAGGTTTTCTGCAGCAACATCCAGGATTATTCAACATTGAGGACAACGTTTGTTTGAAGGGGAAGGGCATGCTACGCCCTTAACCTATTGCTTGTATTAGGATATGAGTAGCCGACTTGTGGCTTACCATATCATTTTATTATATCATTTATACTTTCTCATGCTTAATAGGTCGGCCTTGGTGATGGCCATAGCATATGAATAGTATATATAGGGGATTATTGGTAGTATTTCATTATCATTTGAGCATTTGAGTCTTATTATATGGTTTGGAGGTTGCCCCCTCGAAGTGGCGAAGCTATTCTAATTGCATATTGAGATCATTATTCTGAAATATTGTGTTATTTGGTGTTCTATTGTTGCTCTTAATCTGAATTATACAAGTAATTTCCTCACGCTCAGAATAAGTAGTGTCTTGATCGTTGGGGTGGGCTCCATAAGGACGAATCCTGATGTCATATCTTTTTGTTTTGAAATGTGGAAGAGGGACTAGTTCTCATTTTCCTTATTCATTCCTCCCACATCCTAGGCCTTTGTAGCCCATGGGTACATCATTCTGCTAGATTTTTCATATTTCATGGTTTGATAACAGGATGGCTGAGTGTCCTCAGGGACCCAAGTAGTAGGTGGATCAAGCAATTTCTCCTCAGCCAACAAGCCTCCAAGCAGGAACGACCCAATAGTGTGTTCTTCTCTAGGTCTCCTGAAGCGGTAGTTGGGTCATCCTCTAGTCTTGGGCGACAAAGAGAGATCTGACACTATACGTACCCAAAATTGTAAGGTACTGCACTGCCAGAACAACATGGCACGTGCCCCAATGATGATACAAGTCTCCTCGCAAGGTGTTCGGGATCCAGAAAAGCTCTCCGAATGTGCGTTAACATCCCGCATGCCCCGCTTAGCCCTTGCATACTTTGTTTTTCCCTTTTTCCCCTCTTTTCTTGGCCTTTTTCTCTTCAGTGACGAAACCGCCGCGCCGCCCTACCTGGGCGGCGGTCTCGTGACCGCCGCCCTGAACAGGGCGGCGGTCCTATAACTGCCGCCCTGCTCAGGGCGGCGGTCCTTTACGCATTTTCCAGAAATCTCTTTTAACATGACTCACGTAAATTCAACGTTTTACCAGCTTTCTTTCACCACCATGAGCTTACATTTATGATTCTGGTTCCCTGGAATAGTGTTTTGCCATTGCTTATAGTTTAAGAGTTCTATTTGGGTTTTAACCTTTGGTAAATGCAAATGCTATAAATAGTTGGCTTGTGCTCAAGCAAATGGCCCCTCATTCACTTCTCATCTTCTCATTTCAGTAATTCAGTCTTTTATCTTGCTTAGGATTCATAGTTTAGTTCATTGCATGCTTAGTTAGCATTGTTTTACTGTTGGTAAGCCACAAATCCATCTTGTGTAAGCAGTGCTGTTATTTCATCCAATCCATTGGAGTAGAATAGCTTAGGAAGCCATTAAAGTTGCAGGTTTTACTCCTCAAACATGATAGTTTCAGGTTCTGGACGCTTTATGTTGCATGACTCACAATAGATCCCGCTAGGAATTACATAAGCCAAGCTCTGTACTCTTGCGCTATCCCTCTCCTACTCGTATTGTATTCAGTCTGTGTCTTGAGCTACCTTTGTCCCAATATCTACTTCTGTTAATGCTAGCATTACACACTTTTCTGGATCCATGTGAACACGAAGGAACGAGGAGATCACACTGACGGGACAAAATCACACACATCATCAGATTCGCCATTGTTCTGTAGAATCCAGATTCTAGCTTTCAAAGTTCTAGTTAGAATCATATCAAATAGAGTAGTTAATTGCTTTATTTCAGAAAATTCTATTCTCGATATTGCCAGGGAAGCTGTGGGGATTGATAGTTTATGAGAAACTATGATTCACTCCTCACTTCTGAGGTAGGATCGAGAATCTTGCAAATAGATTAGATAAGCTATTTTATTGTTTAGAATAGATCTACAAATTGCACAGACATATAGCTACACTCGGTTATTTTGTTTGTTTTTAAATTATTATTTTAGTTGTCATTCTAGATATTTTAAAATAGCTGCTTTCTTAAATTCATAAAGTTCATCAGAAAATACAAAAAATAGAGAAATCATATATAGATATATTCGACATAGTTAAGTTTCATTTTACTGTAGTTCTTTTTACATTATTGCTCTTGTATGACAATCACGGGACCTAGAGAGCCCAGAGAATACGTATTCGAGCCAATCATGCCTCAACCCAATCTCATCACAGCGATAACTGATATAGATCAAAATATTAGGATTCAAGTCTTCCGAACAACGGTAAGCTTGCAAGAAATCAATTCCCAATTGAGTGGGTTAAACGTAGAAGACGACCAAGCACACACGTTTTGGTCAAATCAACCGAACTATAGATTACCCTAGGCAACATTCATATGACTGTAGAAGGGTTTGAAAGAGAACAAACCTTTGGTTGTGATCCTTTGGTCCCACAGCCAGATGCAGGAGACACTCTTCTAGATATAGATACCAGCCTAAGAATCCAGGTTGCACGAACGCCTGTAGGGTATTCTGAGAAAATCACACAGTTATTGATCCTAAATATAGAATTTGAGAAAGCATATGATTACTGGATATTAGGGATTAGGACTTAATTTCATGCATGACCATAACAGGTCCACAACAACTAAGAATCTATGGTTGTGACTCACAAATCCCATAGCCCAACGAATCCATAGGAGAATTAGACATAGACACTGGCCTACACACACTAGTATTCCGGTCTACCCCACTTCCACCTATCATCATCGAACAATTATCCTTGCTAGACACAGCAGCTAACAGAGCTAGGGAATTCTGGACTAGGCCAGAGAATCGTCCATAGAATTGACTACATTTACCATCCACCATATGACCCTGTCCGGAGAAATACACGAAACTATCCCAGGTCATTTTTCACGTATTCCACAACCTATAGATCGAATCACACCAGAAGTCGATATTGATTGGAGCCTTCGAGTAGTCATCCTTGCTGACCGATCTATCACACCAGTTCAAGTTAGGAGGGCTTTCTTTTCCTTAGACTCACAAATCCCGCTAATACGTATCGAAGACATTAGATTGCCTAACTAGTTTTTCTGCATCTCACACATATTCCATACCCACCGGCTGTCTCGGCATGACCTCGGGAGGTCGGGTGCGAGGAAGAGTCACTTGTAGATTCTCACGCTTGCATGTCACTTTTCCGTCGTACAGACACCAAGAGCACTTGTTGTACATTATACTCCCCACAACTATATTCTAGGATTTTCATCTCCCATGAATCAAATGGAGATGTTGAAGTAGATGCCCCATGAGTGCAAGAACTAAGTGAATCCGAATCCACACGGGACTCCATAGCCTCAAACTGAAGAGGAATAGCTATATTTGCGGAGGGACATGCATATGTACCCTTTCGTGCAAAGCTATTAAGAGCTCTACAATGATCAAATGGCTCTGAATCTCTTGGTATTGTTATCGTGTGTCCCTCATGCTTCAACTTGATGCATTGATGAAACGTTGATGACACGACCTGCATGGTATGAATCCTTTGTACTCGCACTGGCCACAATTTCCCCTATCGACCCGTTCCACCTCGACCCCCTAGCTGTAAAAGACACCACTGATCTGTAATACAAAGGAGGTGCTCCCCTTCGAAGCGTGAATTGTGCTTGTTGACTCTCTTTCCGCGTTGATCGTATGCAGTGATAGAGACTCATATGAAACTCCAAATATTCCTCCGTATGGCCCCCCAAAGTACGATTTGATCTACATTAAGCATGCAGATGTTCAATCCCGAGCCATTGTCCATAAGCACCCATTTGATTTTCTTGCATGGGTGACAACTACCTCGATGTACAAGGGAAGATTATGTGTAGGATTCTCAGGTAGGGATCTCCCTATCGTTGAAAGTGAGATGCTCACTTGGTGTAATGTTTGTAGCACCACAACCTGAAGGTGTGTAGGATTGACTTTTAAAGGCACTCCCGACCCCTGAAGAGTTTGATACATAGATGTCCTTATGTACATTAGAAATCTTGAGACAGGTCTAAGATTGAAATCTTAGTGGACTGTCTTCTCAAGTTGTCTATATTCTAAACAGGGGTACTTACCAATATGCAGGGTTGACAACAGAGGGTTCCAGAATTACGAGGCGGGCGCATTTCTTGTTACCGCATCACAGTCTTTTCCCTTAATCTAGATAGTGTTGACATGAGCAAGCGAATACACACTGATAAGTGAATCTATAATGATTGTTATCTCTCTTGGTACACAAGTAATTCGTGGCTTTATAAGTTTGGGATGACTCTCCCTGATCCGACTTTGCCTTTTCCGACTTATCATGCTTTGGGAATGGCTCCTTATAAATTCCCATTTTCTTGTTAGGTGTTTGTGTCTAGCCAGGGTTATCCACCTCTATCTCCCCATTGTCAATGAGGTCTTCAATATAGTGGCAAATTTGCAAACATTTGTTTATTTTATGACCTTTAACAAGATGTATTTCACAATATTCATGCTCTTTATACCATGAAGGTTTAGGAGCATTGTCATCAAATGGTTTGTGTTGTTGGGTAGGTCATCATGTGGGCCACATCCAACTATTTTAGTATGACTGCCAATGGTTCACTGAGAGAGGTGAATGTTTGTCATTTTGGCGGTGGTTGAATTTGGCCCTTGGTCAGTTTAAAAGGTTGACAATTTTGGACTGTTTGAACGCATTTGGAATCAGTGATTCTGTCTCCCACCATGTTTTTGTTTTTGTTGAAGATCTTGGGCTTTTCTGCTGGGTTTGAAACTTTGGTTGTCTTTAGATTGGCTTTTAAGGGTACCTTTGGTAATGAGAGCCTTTTATATCTGAATCCCTTTCTCGATAACCTCCTCAAAAGTACGGACACAGTGCATTTGGAGGTAGAAAGTGATATCTGGGTTGAGATTGGGAATGAAGATACTGAACTAACTAATTTTTAGGGAAAGCACAAGGGAAGTGAACTGGCTATCCCTCTCCATCATTACAGGAAGCTAGAGAAGGTCTCATTTGGGCATTGTTTACCACCACACAATTCTACCATGGTGATGTCACTCTCTATGTTATACGAGAAGTAACGTACGAATCTTTCCTGGCAATTTTGGCCAGGTGGAAATTGATCCCCATGGTAAGCGTGTAAACCATTCTAATGCTTGACCTCCAAGACTCTTGGGGAAAAAGTCTGATAAGGTAATTATCACTATAAGACACCTCTTGGCATGCCATGTAAAAATATTTAACATGATCCCTTGGGTCTCCCTTTCCTTTGTATTTTTTGAACTTTGGCATATCAAATTTCTTTGGAAAGGGTTGAAGGGTCTTGTCTTGTCACAAGGATAGGGGCACAACTCTTCATATTGATATTTCCTAATGCTCCCTATATTGCTCTCTTGTAAGCTCACAAGTTTCACTTTCATAGACTGCACTTCCTGTGCGAGCAATTGTTCTTTAGTGGGAGAAGCAGGGATGTAAACACGATGGTACCCTATGTCTTCTTCTCCTTGTTTTTCCTGATGGAGTTCGTTGATCTTAACCTTAGGCCTCACCTTTTGAATGTTCTTGTTTGCATCTTTCTGTACATGGGAAGTAAGCAAAGCAAGTTTTCGGCTTAGGTTGCTGATTTGTTGTTAGATTTTGGCTTGGTTTATAACCTCTTCTTCTAAAGGTTCCTCCTCTTCGTACTGTGGAGGTTCTTCCTCTGTCTCAAGTTCTATTTTGTTTCTTTGTGGCACTTTGATGAGGGGTATTCTATGCCCTACCACTTTATCATTTTCTTCGTAAGAAGTGGAAGCATGCCCACCTGTTAAAATATCTTCCATATTGATAAGGGTGCATTCTTCCTCAGTGGTTTCATTTGTTTTTAGTATTGGTTCATTCTCGATGGGCAATTTGGCCCCTAATTTGACAACCCGAGCCAACACTCTGTATTTGTTTCTAAGAAGAAATTCTTCTAGCAGAGTAGGGTCAAAATCAAAGTCCACGTGTGGGGACTCTAATTCATTTCCACTATGGTCGACCATTTCTTTTGTTTCCTTTTCTGTAGAAAATAATGGTCCTAGATCGTGTCCGATGAATGGGTTTGACCCTTGTCTGTGAGAGGTTTCCCAAGCTTGCGCCTGTTGTTCCTCATATGTTTGTTTTTTAGCCCTAGATGCATCTTGGGAGCCATGTTTTCGTGAAGGTTTCACTAGGGTGAGTTTGTAGATTTGTTCAAAGTTTAATGACTACCCCTAAGTGAAATGCAAGATGTACGTGTTAAGAGTAAATTAACAGTGTGAGAATACCAATGTGATAGAGTGATAAAATCACCAATGAAGCAATCGTTTGGTATCAAAACTTGATCAAATGAAGTATTTCCTAGACTACGTTTCAAAGTAATTTGTGACGCCAGATGCTTAACAAGATATCTCCACTTATGTCAAGTTCAAGGGAATGAACAAGAAATAAGTAAATACATGAATTTAAATGCGATCTCCTAATCAAGATATATGACAAGCAAGCTCAAATCTGATTAAGACCTATATCTCAAAAAGTGCCAATTACGACTTGCGAATGACACAACAATATCACCAAGATATGTTAACCCACTTTGCAAGAAAGTGAAGTATTGATATCGAGGTGTTATTGATATAACACGCATAAATGGTAATGCCTAGCACCTTTTGAAATCGAGGTAATAATAGAACCAAACCAAAAATCTCAAAGTATAGCTAGGAATAGTTAAGAATGTGTGCAACGTAACTGTACAATATAGGTATTTATGTCGAGTTTACAAGAAACAAGACGTAAATATCGAAATTGTAATGATACGAGACAAACAAGCTAACTCTTCTAAGGAAGTCCGTGGTGATGAACCATGCCTAACTACGATGACGATCTTGACGTGGGTATCAAGATCACAATGGCTACCAAATGACGTGAAAACGCCTCCACTCACTTTAGACGTTTAACTAACCCAGCCACAAACATGGATGGGCGTAAATGGACATAAAAGTGAGAGAAACAGTCAAATGGAAACACAAAGGTAATCACACCTCTTTTGATCAACAAAGTGTCAAAAGAATATGAAGGAAATAAATCAAGAAAAATGACGAAAAATGCTAGCCTCACTTCGGCAGAGTTTCGCCTCGCCCTAAGGCAAGTAAAAACTAGGTGAAAGTAATGTGTCACATGTTTTCTTAATGAAAGTATGGTTCACAACTCAAAACTGTTTTAAAATGGTCAAAGTGGGCTCCTGGCCAAAGTATATTCTCCTAGGTGGTTCTCTCGTCCTAGGTGTTACAAAGTTACCACGAGCGAGCACGATTTACCCAAAAAGTTACACTAACTAGTTTGGGAGTATCTCGGCTTTACTTTACCCCCTTCAAGAATAGTAGGCAACTAGTGCATCTACGTGTACTATCACTGGGGTTGCCACAATAGACAACCTGTAACACTATCTCACAAAGGAATCACTAGTCAAGTAGGTAGTGTGGAGCACTTCCCGTTTCGTCCACAAGGTTCCCTCTTGCGTGGACTACTTTGGGGTTCCTGGAACCACCCCCATTGTTGTAGCTTAAGGCGTTATGCCAAAGGGGTTATGTTCCAGTTAAGTGGAGAGGGACGTACCCTTTTTCGAAACCTGCAATACAGTGTTTTGAATATGTTGTTCTTTTTATCTTTCTTAATTTAGATGTGGTTTGCTTGAACAATGTTTGGCAACCTGCAAGAACACGTGTATTAGAAGTTTTTTGACTTTTGTTTCATTTCCTTCGTTCTTTGACAAGCGTTATTGGTCATGAATGATGATGATTAGTAATTGTCCATCAAAAGAGAAGGCACCATTTCTGATTCTCCATATCATCCAAGGATGCAAGAGAAGAGCATACGTGATGTCGTCACAAATCTCAAAAGATAACCAAATGGAACAATACTCTAATTTCAACAAATGCCAAATTGACCAATTCTAACTAAAATACCCTTAACAATCTTAAAGCGGACAAAAGGTCTTAAGAATTTTTTCTGATTCCCAAGGTCACCCCAAGGGACTTGAGGGAAGAGCATACGTGATCTCAATCCCGTTATTAAATAATGCAAAATACTATCTAATCAAATACCAACATGTAAAAGAAACAGCCTGCAAAGACAGATATGTGATTAGATAAACTTGCAAAAAAGTTAGCACATCAACCCTTTAAATCCAAAAAATGTAAAAGGACGCCTGCGCCCCTTTCTCTGTGTATGTGCGCGGGTTAGGGCGTATGCGCCACCAAAAGCTGTTTTCTGTAACACAGTGTACTTGCGCCACCCGAGAGATGTGTGCACCCCTAAAACAACACATGCGCCCCTAAAACAACACCTATGCCACTCTGTGGATTTTGAGATCAATTAAATGCCTACACCACCCGAGAGGTGTGTGCACCACGAAAATGACATATGCACTACTCTGAGAAAATAGATAGGAAAAACAGATAGAATATGTCGTATTACCAGAAAAATATACTTGCGCCACTAAAATCACATGTGCGTCCTTGGTTAGGGCATGTAGGTGCCATTCTGATAGGTTTCTGACTGTAGGGAAGGTATAGTACGAAACTATGTGTATGCACCTGGGTTAGGGTGCACCTGCGCATGGGTTAGTGTGGATGCGCCAGGGGTGCGGCCAGACCGACAATGACAGAGTTTGACAGCACGCCTGCGCCACTAGAGAGATGTGTGTGCCCCTAAAATCATGCCTGCGCCCTGAAAATCACGTCTGCACTCCTAAAATTGTGCCTGCAGCCAGACCTGTAACCACAGTATGGAAAAGGACACAAAAAAACTTCACAATACTCTAAATTTTGACAAGTTAGTTCAAAAATGGAAATGATCCATTAAAATTAAGGCTATAAACATGAAGTAACACATATTAAATGAGCAAAAACTCCAAAAAATGGAAATTAATTACTATATGTGCATATCAAAAGTTAGCCAAAATAATGAAATTTAAACTAAAATGCCATGGGACTAAGAGTCCCACTGGGCATGCCAAATGTGTGCAAGTGTTTGTTTCTAACTAATGCTAAATATGAATGGAAGACTAACACCTAAATAGTCTTGATTAGCAAGAATTAAACAAACATTCTAAGCACCATCATGATAAGAATTAATCAAGGGTTAGATGCTAACATTTATCAATACAAAACTATGAAATCAACAATGTTAAGTATCTAAATAACCTCTATTCTTTAACAACATGCAAATGAAAGAACCTAGGTAGGTTCCATGGCTATCAAAAAATAGTTGTCCTTAATGTTCCAAGAACCTAGGAATGGGGGCTTAATCAAAGTTGGGCTACAAGACCCTTTTGACACCTCCCATATGACCCAAGCACTTTAAGAAAGAGGCTTAACTCTTCAAGATGATGAACTCTCAAGAAAACAAGGTGCAAGCTCTTAGTCTCTTTGCTATATGCTTTGCATTTGCTCTCTTAAGGAGTTTAGGTGTAAGTAAAAAGGTAGGTGGAGGGCTCTTTATATAGCCCAAAGGATAAAGGATTCAACACATCCTCATGAATGTGGGATAAAGGTAAAACATGATTAGGAATGGATAAGGTTGCTTTATTAAAGGTAACCTTACTTTAGAAGGGTTTAATACATGTTTAGCAAGTCATGGGAGTTGGGGGGTATTTTAATTAATCAAAGGTGATTAATTAATAGGTAAGTGTAAGCTTATAGAAGCCATTTAGAAGAATATTAGTGTGATTTAGGCTATTAAAAAGGGATTAAATCAATTAAATATTGATTTACTAGTTAAATGAAGGGGAAGACTAATTAATTAATAATAATTAATTAATCTAGATAGAGGAGGTGATAATTAACGGAAGGTCATTAATTAGGCTGTTAGCTGGATATGAGACTTAATCAATTAGCGTATTGTAATTGATTAACGACAACAAGAGAGAACATGAGCGCTTTTGACAATACGTCATCGATTTGCGAGAAAGGAGATAATTAGCGCAATTTAAGTATTTAAATTGCTTAGGTGTAATCATAGGTGTCTACACAATGTATGTGATAAAATCGTCCCTGCAACACAAACATAATACCTCTTTAGCCTTGCAGCTGTATCAACAACATTGAGAATAATATACACATAGAAATCAATAATCGTCATCCAAAATTAACAATTCTATCATCTATCATCATTCAATTTAATTCGATTTTAACATCCATAACATCATAATTCTACTCAAATATCCAACATAGGCTACACATCCAAAATATGACATGTTAGTATAAAATAAGAATATTGTAAATCAACATATATATATATATATATATATATATATATATATATATATATATATATATATATATATTTGTCCATCATCGTCATCTAGTGCATCATAATCAAAATGTAAATCATAACATGTCAATAGTCCAAATATATGTATAGTCTATCATCTACTGATCAATATATAATAATCAAAATGTCTAAGTATCAATCCAACATTAATATCATCATAATGAAAATAGTGTCAGAGAGGAGTGGGCACTACAACCTTAAAAAAAGAAAATTTAAAAAATTCCAAGGCTTGAAAATCTCATGCCTGAAAAACTTGAAAAATCTGGAACCTAAATCTTGAAATTTTGAAGATCCCCTGAAATGTGAAACCTTAAAGAAGAAACCCAATTTTTTTTTTTGAAAACCTTTAAAATGGGAAAAACCATAAAATCTTGAAACTTGAAATTCCCAAGCTTGATAACTTAAAACATCTCAAAACTTGAATTCTAAGTATCAAAATATTAAAATATGAAAACCTTGATCTCAAAACCAAAAAATCTTGAAAAACACCAAAAATTGAATGATATAAAACATCCCAAAAACATGAAAGCTAAATGCATATACTAAAAAATGGTAATTTGAAGACCAAGAAAACCAAATTCTCAAGGCCCCTAACCTAAAAAACCTAGAATTTTTATTTATTTTAAATGCATGTATTTGAAAAATGTTAAGATATATCCATCTCAAGACACTTATCTTGTATTTTTCACATACCACATTGATTAATAAGTATATTACCTTCCATGTGAATTTCCTATTGACTTGTGACATATAGCCTCAATGTTGTTGCACCATTATATTGGGCTCGAAGAGATATTTTTTAGGGAAAAAGGATCCAAAACTCCACCATTTGGCCAAGATATTACACTTTTCAATTAAATTCTCCAAGAAATGAAAAAAAAAACCCTCCTAACATGATCGTCACATGGATGTAAAACTTTAACAAGCTCAAAATCAACACAAGAATACATAAAACACAATTGTCATAACGTTATTGAATTCCATCAATCAACTGAATATTACAACTTACCTTAAAATATTAGTTTAACATCAAATAAATTCTATGAAACCATATAATTCCAATAGGGAAAATGACTTTGAGAATAAAACTAACATTTATTAATATTTACCATTTATTTTGTTTTTAAAATATTAGATTACCCTCCCAATTGAAATATTAATAATTACAAAATGTGAAAAAATCTGGTACTTATGGAACATGTAAAAAATACAATGTCCTCACTCAAGAATTAGAGCTCAAAAAAATTGAAAAGAGAACAAATAATAAAAAATTAACATGCATTATAAAGATGAAAAATATTTTGACAACAAATTTATATCCTATCATATTTCATTTAAGTCCGTCATATTACAACGCCTCATCTGCAGGTCGTTTCATAGTATTTTGATACCTAATATAAGAAACAAGTTGACATGAACTTGAAGTAATTCTCACAATAATCCTCCAAGTGTAGAGCAATGTTGGAAGAAAAAACCTTTGGCTAGAATTTTTGAAGAACAAACATTTCTCACAGGATAAGATCCAAGCATTTCTCATCCTTGTAATCCTTAACTAGAGGAAAGTTATTATTAGTCAATGAAAAATAATCACCCCCATAATCCAATATAGTAAGGAGAGCATTGAAATTATAAATAATCCCTCTTTTCATGTTGCCCTATACAAATCATGATGCCCCTAAGGCTATGACGAAGTTTGTCTCATATAACTAGTGGCATGAAGGAACTCAAAAATGTGCCAAATCAGAACCTTCAAAAACTATAGTGTAACTAAGCCTAGTGTATTCATGGAGCTCAGAAAGTAAAATATATTATTATAGTAAAGTGTTGAGCTTTGAGGAAAGACAGTTTGTAAGGCTCTCTACACTATTTTGACCCATAAGTAGATATATAGATCTATGATCTATTGACCCTAATTTTTCTCTTTTAAATGATTTGGCTGCATCAATTGAAATATTATGCAAATGAGTTTTGTTTCATGTCATAGCCCAAAAGGCCTTAACAAATGTAGAAGCCATGCGAATACCATAGAAAAGTCATCACACGTGAAAATGAACCAATATTAGTCAGAGATTTGAAAAATCTCATATAGTTTTTGATGAAATCAACTGAATGGAGATATCCATATACAACAATAATCATTGTTACAACTTTTGAACATTCTATCATAATGAGTGAGTTTTCCTAAATTCACGCGAAAAAGACGATCTTGTTGGCAGATGATATTTCATCCTTGATATGAGTTTGCTCTCATATGCGAATAAGCCCTTTTTTAATTTGAGTTTTTTTTAGTCAACATTCAATTTGAAGTAAAGACCCCAATTTGCTTAGAATTAGAAGTAACAAATAGAATGAAAGACCAGAAGCGCTGTCATTTTGTTTGAAATCCTTAAAATTAAAACCAGAAGTATTGTAGATTCTGTATTTCTTCAACTAAAGACAACATAAATAATATAATAATAATAATTACACTCAAAAACTCAATCTAAACTATTGATAATTTGACCCAAATAAACACCCCTACGCCCTACATTATATAATGGAGACACCAATCTAAATGAGCTACAATTATATATTTTAATCACAAATCATTCGACATAATTTTTTAAACATGTTAAAAAAAACTATATAATCTCAAGATAAGCCTTTCGAGAACTGTTCTACCCTCACCATTATTACACTATTAATTCAATTTTTCTCAATAAAACCAAGAATTCACGAAACGTCAAAGACAAATAGTCTTCAGACCCTACATATAAAAACATATCCGCATGATTGGTTCGGGAAAACTTTGTCTACGTTCCGGTGCAATATACTCTACATACCACTAATGGAAAGATGTGAGTCAGATGATGGACATTAAACCCTAATGCACTCAAGAATCTCAGCGATCTTAATTTGATTATAACCCGAAAAGCCATCCATAAGTGATAGCATTTCATACCCTGCGGTTGAGTCAACAATCATGTCAATGTTGGGCAATGGAAAGTCATCTTTAGGGCAAGCTTTATTGATGTCCCTAAAATCTGTGCAAATTCGGATACCAATAGGTTTCTTCTGGACAGGAACAATGTTTGATATCCATTCAGAATAATCAATTGGCCTGATGAATCCTACTGCAGCAACCTTTCCAACTCTTCTTTAACTAAAGGCCACTCTTTTGCATCTTTCGAAGCTTTCTGTTTGAAGGCTAGCGTCTTGCACAACAAAGGCCACTCTTGGGTGCATCTTTCGAAGCATGTCTTTTGACCATGGCTTAGCGTCTGCGTGCACAAACAACCAAGTTTATGCACGACCAAAGTTGGATCTAAGCCGGGCATGTCTTTGTAAGACCATGCGAACACATCAATAAACTCGCAGCAGTAGCATAGTGTAGCATAGTGCTCCCAAACTTTGATTGTACATCTTCAATGCCCATTCGTCTTTTGTTCTGGCTGGCTGAGAGTGATGCTCCCAATTTTACTATCTTGGGATCTTCTTCTTCAGTACCCAATATTGACATCAATGGTTTCTTCAACTAACAATTTTGATAAATCCTCCATACGCGTGGGATCGGGAGGTAGGTTGAGATCTTCATCCAAGGATGTCTCTACGAGATTTTCATCCTTGGCGTGGTCACTTTGTTTGTCCTTTAATTTTCTTATTTTTTTTGTCAGCCAATGCCTCAAAGTTTTCACTGTGTGACTTGGACTTTTTTTTCCGAGGCTTTTTCTTTAGAACTCTTGCCCTCGCTTTTCTTTAAATTTTGCTGACCACGAAGTTCAGCCTCCTCGCCGAAGTAGGCGCAGGTGTCTAAGTCAATAGTCAATAAAGAAACCCTTCTTGTGATCTCCAATGGGAATTGTATCCCTTATGCCCCATGAACTCTGCAATAGCCTCGTCATTCGAATAAATCTAGTGGCACGTGACGTTGTTGGTCCCATTCAACAAGGGAGGGGTATACAAGGTCAAGGGTTGGTTCATTGGGGGTGATGGTTAGGACAGCATTATTCATGAAAAGGTTCGTGGAGGCCAGATCCTCATATTGGCTACAACAGGAATCCGCATCGCTATCTAGATAATCGGAGCTATCCTCATGCTCAGAACAAGTCGCATCTTGATCGTTGGGGTGTGCTCCATAAGGGCGAATCCCAATGCCATATCTTCTTTCTGTTTTGAAATGTGGAAGAGGGACTGGTTCTCTTTGTCCTTGTTCATTCCTCCCACATCCTAGGCCTTTGTAGCCCATGGAGTACATCATTCTGCTAGATTTTTCATATTCTGGGGTTTGATAACAAGATGGCTGAGTGTCCTCTCAGGGACCCAAGTAGTAGGTGGATCAAGTAATTTTTCCTCAGCTAACAAGCCTCCAGGTAGGAACGACCCAATAGTATGTTCCTCTCTAGGTCTCCTGAAGCGGTAGTTGGGTCGACCTCTAGTCTTGGGCGACAAGGAGAGGTCAGAAACCAAGAGCGCTTGTTGTACATTATACTCCCCCCCACAGCCATTCCAGAATTTTCATCTCCCATAAATTAAATGGAGATGTTGAAGTAGATGCCCCATGAGTGCAAGAACTAAGAGAATTTGAATCTACTCGAGATTCCATGCCTCAGAATGAAGGGGGACAACTATATCTGTGGAGGGACATGCGTATGTACCCTTTTGTGCAAAGCTATTAAGAGCTCTACAATGAGAAAAGGGCTCTGAGTCTCCTGGTATTGTTACTGTATGTGTCCCTCATGCTTCAGCTTGATGCATTGATGAAATGTTGATGGCACTGCTTGCATGGCATGGATCCATGGTCGGCCTAGAAGCATATTATGGAAGTTCCAAGTCTAAGACGTGAAACTTTGTCTGATGGCAAGTGGGGCCCACCTCCATTGGCAGCGTAATGGTGCCTGCTGACTCTCTTTCCGCGTTGTCGTATGCGGTGATAGTGATGATATGGGACTCAAGATCTTCTTCCGTATGTCCCAATTGTTTGACTAATTTAAGCGTGCAGATGTTCAATCCAGATCCGTTATCCACAAGCACCCGTTTGATTTTCCTGCGGGTAACAACTACCTCAATGTATAAGGGAAGATTATGTGTAGGATTCTCGGTAGGGACCTCCCTATGGTTGAAAGTGAGATGCTCACTGGGTGTAATATTTGCCACCGCGGCTTGAAGGTATGCAGGATCGACTTCTAAAGGCACTCCCGACCCCTTGATCATATTCCGTTATGCACATTGAAATCTTGAGAAGGTCTCAGAATTTAGAATCTTATGGGCTTTCTTCTCCTATTCTAAAAGGTTAGATAAGTCGGGGGTTGACAAGAGGGGGTTCCAGTAATTACGTAGGCTGGCGCCACCTCTTGTTCCGACACATGGCAAGTCTTTTCCCCTTAGTCCAAGTAGGGGAAGCAAATACAACCCGAATAAGCGAATCATAATTTGTTATCTCTCTTGGTACCCAATATTCGTGGCGTTATAAGTTTTGGATGACTCGCCCTGACGACCTGTTGCCTTTTCCCGACTTATATCATGTGCTTGGGAGAGGCGGCCTTATAAATCCATTTTCTTGTTAGGTGTTTTGTGTCTAGCCAGGGTTTATCCACCTCTATCTCCCCATTGGCATGGGTCTTAATATAGTGGAAGATCACAAACATTTGTCCTATTTGTAATGACCGTTAACCGCGATGCATGTCACAAATATTCATTCTCTTTATAACCATGAAGGTTTAGGAGCGTGGGTCCGATCAAACGGTTTGTTGTTTCTTGGGTGAGTCATCTGTGGGTCCGCATCCAACGTTTTAGTCATGACCGACCACGGTTCATGAGAAGTGAATGTTCATCATTTTGGTGGTGGTTTAATGGGCCCTTTGTCAGTTATAAAAGGTTGACTAGTTTGACCGTTTTGAACGCTTAGTTAGAATCATTTACATTCTGTCTGTCTCCACCGCACAGTTTTGGTCTTTTTTGTTGAAGATCTTGGGATTTCCGCTGGTTGACACTTTGGTGTTTGTCTTTAGATTGCCTTTTAGGGTGCCCTGGTAATGAGACCCTTTTCTCTAACTGAATCCCTTCTCAATAACCCTCCTCCAAATACGAACACAGGGTATTTGGAGGATGGAAGCATATCTAGGTTTGAATTGGGACGAAAGAGGATGTTAAACCTAAAACCCTAAAGCTAAAACTTTTCAGGAAAACCAAAGGATCACTAGCCTATCACTCTCCAACCTTGGAGAATCATAGTCGAGGTCTATTTGGTGCGATTGCTGTGGCACCGCCATCTAACCAATGGTGATGTCCGTCTCTATGTTATAACAGAAGTTACGCATGAATCTTTTCTGCTTCTTCTTCCAATTCCGCTAGGTGGAAATCTGGATCCCCGGGTAAACGTGTAAACCAATCCAATGCTGCCTCCAAGACTCTTGGGAAAGGTTGATAGGTAATTAGCACTATAGACAACCTCTTCGACAGCCATTAAAATCGTTAACATGAATCCCTTGGGTCTCCCTTATCTTTGTATGTTTTTCAAACTTTGACATATGAATTTCTTTGAGGAAATGGTTAAGGGTCTTGTCTGTGCCAAAGTGATAGGGGCACACAGAAAACTCTTCATATTGATATTTCCTAGTGCGTCCCTATATTGCTCTCTTGTAAGCTCACAAGTTTCACTTTCTAGCTTACACTTCCTGTGCGATCAATTGTTTCCTTAGGATGAGAAGCAGGATGTAAACCGATGGTACCCTATGTCTTCTTCTCCTTTTTTTTCCTGATGAGTTGTTGATCTTACCTATATCCTCACCTTTTGATGTTCTTGTTTGCATCCTTACTGTCTTGGGCAAGTAAGTCAAACCAGTTGTCGGCTAGGCTAACTATTGTTGTTAGATCGTTGTTGGTGTATAGCCTCTTCTTCTAAAGGTTCCTCCTCTTCGATACTGTGAGGTTCTTCCCCTCTATCTCAAGGTCTTATTTGTTTCGGTGTTGCCTTTGACGAGGTGTAGTCTAGTGCCCTACACTTTCATTTCTGCGTAAGACTGGAAGCATGCCTACCTGTTAAAATATCTTCCATATGTGATACGGTGCCTTCTTCCTCCGTGGTGTTCTTGTTTTTGTATTGGTCTCGTCTCGATGGCAATTTGGCCCCTAATTGAACCGAGCCAACACCTCCTCTTTACTTGTCTTCTAAGACGAATTCTTCTAGCAGAGTAGGTTCCAAAAATCAAATGTCTCACGTGGGGGGACTCTAATTTAGTTTTCCACTAGGGCCGAGCCTTTCTTTTGTTTCCGCCTTTTCTCTGTAGAAAATAACGAATAGGTCCTAATCGTGTTCCGAGGATTGTTTGACCCTTTCTGTGAAGGTTTCCCAACTTGCGCCTGTTGTTCCTCATATGTTTGTTTTTTTTTTAGCCCTAGACCATCTTGGGACGCCTTTTTTTCCATGAAGGTTTCAGCTCGGTGAGTTTGTAGATTTGTTCAAGAGTTTAAATGACACCCTAGTGAAATGCAGATAGGAACGTTGGTAAATAAATTATAGTGTGATATACCACGTAGATCAGATGATAAAAAACACCATGCACAATCATATTTTGTACCACGAAACTTTATCAAATGAGTATTTTGGTCCTCTATGTTGAACGTACTGTGACCCAAATGTTTAACAATATGTCTCCACTTATGCCAAAAGTTCAAGGGAATGACTAAGAGTGTATAATCCACGACTTTACATGCTCATCTCTCCCTATCAAGATATACGACGAGCAAGCTCAATCTTTAGACCTTATCTCAAAAAGTGCCATTACATTTGTAAAATTGCCACAACAATATCACCACGATAATTCTTACACCACCCCTTTGGGCAGAAAGTGATATGATCTCGAGGTTTATGATATAACAACGCATAATGGTGAATGCCTGCAACATTTTTGGATCGAGTAATAATAGAACCAACAAACTCTCAACGTATAGCTAACTGAGTTAAGATGTGTGCGCATAACTGTTCCATATAGGTCTTTATGTCGAGTTTACCAGCACAAGACGTTAAATATCGAATATGTAATGATAACGAGACAAACACGAACTCTTCTAAGAATTCCGTGGTGAAACCACGCCTAACTACGATGACGATCTTGAACGTGGGTATCAAGATCACATGGCTACCAAATGAACGTGAACGAACTCCTCCACTCCGCTTTAGAAGTTTAACCGACCCCGCCACAACCATGGATGGCGTAAACGGACATAAAATTGAGAGAAAAAGTCAAATGGAAACACAAAGGTAATCATACCTCTTTGATCAACAAAGTGTCAAAAGAATATGAGGAATAAATCAAGAAAATGACGAGAAAATGCTAGCCTCACTTCGCAGAGTTTCGTCGCCTCGCCCTAAGGCAAGTATAACTTAGGTGAAAAGTAATGTTCACCTTTTTTCTTAATGAAAGTATGGTTCACAAACTCAAAACTGTTTTAAAAAAATGGGGCAAAGTGGGCCCTGGCCAAGTATCTTCTCCTAGGCCTAGGTGGTTCTCATCACCCTAGGTGTTACAAAGTTGGGCTCACGAGCGAGCACGATTACTCAAAAATCATCTGACTAGTTGAGAGTATCTCGGCTTTACTTTTATTAATCCACATCCTTCAAGAACAGTAGGCAACTAGTGCATCTACATGTACTATCACTACTGGGTTGCCACAAAAGACAACCTGTAACCTATCTCACAAGGAATCACTAGTCAAGTAGGTAGTGTGGAGCACTTCCCGTTTCGTCCACAAGGTTCCCTCTTGCGTGGAATACTTTGGGGTTCCTAGAACCACCCCCATTTTTGTAGCTTAAGGCGTTATGCCATAGGGGTCATGTTCCAGTTAAGTGGAGAGGGACGTACCCTTTTTCGAAACCTGCAATACAGTGTTTTGAATATGTTGTTCTTTTTATCTTTCTTAATTTAGATGTGGTTTGCTTGAACAATGGTTGGCAACCTGCAAGAACACGTGTATTAGAAGTTTTTTTTTTGACTTTTGTTTCATTTCCTTCGTTCTTTGACAAGCGTTATTGGTCATGAATGATGATGATTAATAATTGTCCATCAAAAGAGAAGGCACCATTTCTTATTCTCCAGATCGTCCAAGAATGCAAGAGAAGAGCATACGTGATGTCGTCACAAATCTCAACAGATAACCAAATGGAACAATACTGTAATTTCAACAAATGCCAAATTGAACAATTCTAACTAAAATATCCTTAACAATCTTAAAGTGACAAAAGGTCTTAAGAATCATTTCTGATTCCCAAGGTCGCCCCAAGGGACATGAGGGAAGAGCATACGCGATCTCAATCCCATTAGTAAATAATGTAAAATACTATCTAATCAAATACCAATATGTAAAAATAGCCTGCA
Source organism: Taxus chinensis (assembly GCA_019776745.2). Taxonomy (NCBI): domain Eukaryota; kingdom Viridiplantae; phylum Streptophyta; class Pinopsida; order Cupressales; family Taxaceae; genus Taxus; species Taxus chinensis. The sequence continues at coordinate 3,260,318 of CM034151.1, read as the reverse complement.
AAGACAGATATGTGATTAGATAAACTTGCAAAAAAGTTAGCACATCAACCCTTTAAATCCAAAAAATGTAAAAGGACGCATGCGCCCCTTTTTCTGTGTTTGTGCGTGGGTTGGGGCGTATGCGCCACCAAAAGTTGTTTGTCGAAACACAATGTACTTGCGCCACCCGAGAGATGTGTGCGCCCCTAAAACAGAACTTGTGCCCCTAAAAAAACACCTATGCCACTCTGTGGATTTTTAGATCAATTAAATGCCTACGCCACCTGAGAGGTGTGTGCGCCACGAAAATGACATATGCGCTACTATGAGAAAACAGACAGGAAAAACAGACAGAATAACGATATTACCAGAAAAATATACTTGCGCCACTAAAAACTCATGTGCGCCTTGGTTAGGGCGTGTAGGTTGTTCTGATAGGTTTCTGACTGCAGCAAAGGTACAGTACGAAACGATGTGTATGCTCGGGTTAATGCACCTGCGCATGGGTTATTGTGGATGCGCCAGGGGATGGCAGACACAATGAAAGAGTTTGACAGCACGCCTGCGCCACCAGAGAGATGTGTGCGCCCCTAAAATCATGCCTGCGCCCCAGAAATCACGTCTGCACTCCTAAAATTGTGCCTGTGCCAGACCTACAACCATAGTACGGAAAAGAATGCAAAAAACTTCACAATACTCTAAATTTTGACAAGTTAGTTAAAAAAATGGCAATGACCCATTAAAATCAAGGCTATAAACATGAAGTCATATTAAATGAGCAAAAAATCGAAAAAATGGAAATTAATTACTACATGTGCATATCAAAAGTTAGCCAAAATAATGAAATTTAAACTAAAATGCCATGGGACTAAGAGTCCCATCGGGCGTGCCAAATGTGTGTAAGTGTTTGTTTCTAACTAATGCTAAATATGAATGGAAGACTAACACCTAAATAGTCTTGATTAGCAAGAATTAAACAAACATTTTAAGCACCATCATGATAAGAATTAATCAAGGGTTAGATGCTAACATTTATCAACAAAACTATGAAATCAACAATGTTAAGTATCTAAATAACCTCTATTCTTTAACAACATGCAAATGAAAGAACCTAGGTAGGTTCCATGGCTATAAAAAATAGTTGTCCTTAATGTTTCAAGAACCTAGGAATGGGGGTTAATCAAAGTTGGGCTACAAGACCCTTTTGACACCTCCCATATGACTCAAGCACTTTAAGAAAGAGGCTTAACCCTTCAAGATGATGAACTCTCAAGAAAACAAGGTGCAAGCTCTTAGTCTCTTTACTATATGCTTTGCATTTTCTCTCTTACGGAGTTTAGGTGTAAGTAAAAAGGTAGGTGGAGGGATCTTTATATAGCCCAAAGGATAAAGGATTCAACACATCCTCATGAATGTGGGATAAAGGTAAAACATGATTATGAATGGATAAGGTTGCTTTATTAAAGTTAACCTTACTTTAGAAGGGTTTAATACATGTTTAACAAGTCATGGGAGTTGGGGGGTGTTTTAATTAATCAAAGGTGATTAATTAATAGGTAGGTGTAAGCTTATAGAAGCCATTTAGAAGAATATTAGTGCGATTGAGGCTATTAAAAAGGGAATAAATCAATTAAACATTGATTTATTGGTTAAATGAAGGGGAAGACTAATTAATTAATAATAATTAATTAATCTAGATAGAGGAAGTGATAATTAACGGAAGGTTGTTAATTAGGCTGTTAGCTGGATATGCGACCTAATCAATTAGCGTATTGTAATTAATTGACGACAATAAAAGGGAATATGAGCGATTTTGACGATAAGTCGTCAATTTGTGAGAAAGGGGATAATTAGTGCAATTTAATTATTTAAATTGCTTAGGTGTAATCATAGGTGTCTACACAATGTATGTGATAAAATGTCCCTGCAACACAAACATAATACCTCTTTAGCCTTGCAGCTGTATCAACAACATTGAGAATAATATACACATAGAAATCAATAATCGTCATCCACAATTATCAATTCTATCATCTGTTATCATTCAATTTAATTCGATTTTAACATCCATAACATCATAATTCTACTCAAATATCCAACATAGGCTACACATCCAAAATATGACATGTTAGTATAAAATCAGAATAATGTAAATCAACATATATATATATATATATATATATATATATATATATATATATATATATATATATATATATTTGTCCATCATTTTCATCTAGTGCAACATAATCAAAATGTAAATCACAACATGTCAATAGTCCAAATATTTGTATAGTCTATCATCTACTGATCAATATATAATAATCAAAATGTCTAAGTATCAATCCAATAGTAATATCATCATAATGAAAATAGTGTCAGAGAGGAGTGGGCACTACAACCTTAAAAAACAGAAAATTTAAAAAATTCCAAGGCTTGAAAATCTCATGCCTGAAAAACTTGAAAAATCTGGAACCTAAATCTTGAAATTTTGAAGATCCCCTGAAATGTGAAACCTTAAAGAAGAAACCCAATTTTTTTTTAAAACCTTTAAAATGGGAAAAACCATAAAATCTTGAAACTTGAAATTCCCAAGCTTGATAACTTAAAACATCTCAAAACTTGAATTCTAAGTATCAAAATATTAAAATATGAAAACCTTGATCTCAAAACCAAAAAATCTTGAAAAACACCAAAAATTGAATGATATAAAACATCCCAAAAACATGAAAGCTAAATGCATATACTAAAAAATGGTAATTTGAAGACCAAGAAAACCAAATTCTCAAGGCCCCTAACCTAAAAACCTAGAATTTTTATTTATTTTAAATGCATGTATTTGAAAAATGTTAAGATATATCCATCTCAAGACACTTATCTTGTATTTTTCACATACCACATTGATTAATAAGTATATTACCTTCCATGTGAATTTCCTATTGACTTGTGACATATAGCCTCAATGTTGTTGCACCATTATATTGGGCTCGAAGAGATATTTTTTAGGGAAAAAGGATCCAAACTCCACCATTTGGCCAAGATATTACACTTTTTCAATTAAATTCTCCAAGAAATGAAAAAAAAACCCTCCTAATGATCGTCACATGGATGTAAAATTTAACATCTCAAATCAACACAAAGAATAATAAACACATTGTCATAACGTTATTGAATCCATCAATCAACGAATATTACAACTTACCTAAAATATTAGTTTAACCATCAAATAAATTCTATGAACCATATAATTCCAATAGGGAAAATGACTTTGATGAATAAAAACTACATCATGTATAATATTTTACCATTTATTTTTTAAAATTTAGATAAGATAATTGAAATATTAATAATTACAAAATGTGAAAAATTGGTACTTATGGACATGTAAAAATACAATGTTAACTCAAGAATTAGAGTGCAAGTGCAACTCCAAAAAATTGAAAAGAGAACAAATAATAAAAAATAACATGCATTTAAGAGAAAATATTTGACAACAAATTATATCCTATCATATTTCATAAGTCTCGTCATATTTACAAGCCATTCATGAGGTCGTTTCATAGTATTTGATCCTAAATAAGAAACAAGTTGAATGAACTTGAAGTAATCGTCACATAATCCTCCAAGTGTAGAGCAATGTGGAAGAAAAACCTTTGGCTAGAAATGGTTGAAGAACAAACATTTCTCACAGGATAAGATCCAAGCATTTCTCATCCTTGTAATCCTAGAAGGTCTAGAGAAAGTATTATGAGTCAATGAAGAGGAAAAATAATCACCCCCTAATCCAATATAGTAAGGAGAGCATGTAAATTATAAATAATCCTCTTTTTCATGTTGCACTATACAAATATGATGCCCCTAAGGAGTATGGAAGTTTGTCTCCATATAACAGTGGCATGAGGAACTCAAAAATGTGCCAATAGAACCTTCAAACTATAGTGTAACTGAAGCCTAGTGTATCATGGAGGTCAGAAAGTAAATATATGTATTATAGTAAGTGTTGAGGCTTTGAGGAAAGAAGTTTGTAAGGCTCTACCTATTTGGACCATAAGTAGGATATATAGATATGATCTTTGTTACCCTAATTTTTCTCTCTTTTAAATGTATTTGGTGCATCAATTGAAATATTATGCAAATGAGTTTTGTTCATGTCAATAGCCAAAAGGCTTAACAATGTAGAAGCCATGGAATACCATAGAAAAGATCACACGTTGAAAATGGAACCAATTATTGTAGAGGATTTGAAAGATTGATATGAGTTTTTGATGAAATCAACTGAAGTGATATCCATTCGTCCAAACATATGTATCATGTTACCACTTGAAATATTACTATCATAATGAGTGGAGTTTTCCTAAATTCAGCGAAAAAGACATCTTGTGGAGATGATATTTTATCTTGGATATACTTTTATAGTATGGAGATAAGCCCTTTTTTGATTTGGGTTTAGTCAACATTCATGAAGTAAGACCCCCAAATTTTGACTTGAGATTAGAAGTAACAAATGAATGAAAGAAAGAAGCGTGTATTTGTTTGAATATCCTAAAATTAAAACCAGAAGTATGTAGATTCTGTATTTCTCAACTAAAGACAACATAATATTTTTCAAGTATACACTCAAAACTCAATAATAAACTATTGAAATTTGACCCAAATAAACACCCCTACATATATAATGGAGACACCATCTAAATGGCTACAATATATATTTAATCACAAATGATTCGACATTATATTTTAAAGTGTTAAAAAAAACTATATATCTCAAGATAAGCCTTTCGAGAACTGTTCTCCTACCATTATTAACATTAATAAATTTTCTCAATAAAAACCAAGAATCGAAACGTCAAGAAATAGAGTCTCACCTACATAAAAACATAATCCCATGTTGGTCGGGAAACTTTGTCTACGTGGTGACATATAACTCTAATACACTAATGGAAAGATGTGAGTCAGGATGGATTAACCTAATGCACTAAGAATCATATTTTTCTGCAATCTTTTTATGCTAATGATAGTGATGCTAATTGATAATACCAATCCAGCCGCCTCTCCACCATACCCACTTGTTTGAAAAATCAATACCCAAATGCAACCTTTGCCATTGGACGTGGGCATGCATGGTTAACAAATATTATACACATTCAAATCTAAACCATGGTGGACCTTATTAAAAGAGAAGTTTCTTTTTGCTTTTGACTATTGCAGACTGAAGTTGAGTACCATTAATATTCCCTAGAGCACTAAGGGCACTTGTTAGGATATAGCACACGTTGAAAAGCAGAAGCAAGCCTGTTGAAATAGGGGACCATATGTGAAAGATCTCACACTTGGTCATGTTAAAGCATAAATTTCCAATCATGTTTACAAAAGCAAGCACAATACATCTCAAATCAGGCTTTGTTACAATTCCTTTTCCCAACCTCAGGGTCCCAACAATCAGTCATGTATCATGATGGAATCTGCAACCGTGCATGGAAATTAAAAGATTATTACAAAACTTTATCTCTAGTTTTTAAATCAATTCTATGTTAGTTGATGGCGAAGAATTGCAATTTAAAATGGAGGATCTTAAATGGTCCGTGAGTTGGTATTGACTGGTTGTTAAAGATGAATGAATTCAATATCACTATCTATACCATCCGTTTAACTTTACATATCAATAATCTGCATCCTTTTGAAAAGAATACATATATATTACACAATCAAATATATATTTTGCAATCTGCCACTTTTTCCTTTAGCTTCCTACCCATTACAGAAATATAATTAAAAATAACTTTGTCAAAATATATTAAAATCTAAATTTCGAATGCCATTATCTTGGGGCAATTCTGTTGAATCTCTCTCATTTCATATCACGACCAATTAATTTATTTTACTGTTTTATAATACACGTGGAGTGTCTTAGGTTTGTTAGAATATATTATTTAGTTTTATCGTATATCTATTGAGATTTGATTTTTTTTGCAAGTCTCAAAGACCGGGGACATTAACAATATCGATACACACATTAAAATAATTATTAAGAGATAAATGATAGAGATAGTTGAAGATTTTATTAATATTCAATAATGTGAAAATTTTAATGTTGAGAATTCACATATACTTACAAATAGTATTAGATGTGGGGCGAGATTGATGAATTTGTTTGTAATATAATATATAAATGTACGTGTAAAATATTATGTGTTTGGAATATCAAAATTATAATTTATATGTAAAATAATATATATTTGGAACACGACATTTAAATAGCTCCATCAATTATATTATAGTTTGAACAATTTTTTATGTTTGATAGAACTATAAAAAACTATTTTTGAATGTGTAATAAAGAACGATTATTGATCTAGATTTTCATGGGATACGTTGGATCTATTGATAATTCTCTCTTTGTGTAAGATTTTCTTATTCATTAAGGGTGTGCTTAGTACACCATGAGTAGAGTTCTATAGGATTTGTCACTTCTAGGGTCTACCTCTCTCATTGTTAGGCATATGCTAAGTTTCTCTTGCAACTAGTTCTCTTCACTTGTCCTTGTAGTTTCTCTACTCCTATTATTTAGCGAAGGGATTAAGTCCACCACCTAGTCGAAAATTTGTTCCTAGGCCTTTTCGGTGGACGTTGCTGGTGTAGAGAGGTGTTAAGTTTGTTGAATTTCCACCTCCTGAATGGGAAACCATATGTCTGTAACTCTGCAGACAATACTAATGTAGCCAAATTCTAAACAAACTCTATATACTACAAATAATATGAACTCCAAAAGAAAATAGATCTCTTTCTTCATTATTGAATCATGAATTACAATGTTTCCTAAATAGGAAAACAAATTCCAACTTGAGTTGCCAAGCAAACTCTAAGTAACTTTGACTAAATCTACTCTAGGTAACGGAAATTACTACTTTTAACAGTTTACTAGAACCTGCTATTCTTAGTAAGTTCACATGCTTATTTGTAGGGGCACAGAACTTGCCACACATCTTCTACATTCCTAAATTAGAGGAATTGCCAACTTTCCAACTCATAATGCAACTAATAGACTAAAATTAACTAATGCCCTAAAATAGGAAAAAACTGAACTACAACTTAAATCCTAATTTTCGGCTTTAAGATGGTGGATTTCGGGTCCAAAAATGTGCCAAAACTTTCTCCAACCGTAGGGCAAGTTGGCTGGTGCGTTCGTCTCATCGAAACATGTGGTTTCAAACAAAAAAAGGACTCAAATGGACACCCGGAGCTCAAGTTATGACATTGTCAAGTTCCTGCTAATTTTGGCGCATCAAATACCCAAGCTCAAGACAGATGGGTTTCCTTAGACCATTCCTTGGGAGAACTTCCTTCTTCAAGTGCCCTTCATCCAAAGGATGATCTACCACCTTCTTGTAATGTTGTTCCTTGGTGTACCTAGTTTTCACATTCATATGTGATGAAGTGTTTTTTAGACTGTGTTGATATGTAGTCATCTCTCTCTATGTATTTTTTAGTTTTGACCTATGTATTTATCGACATAGAGATCAAATTGTAATTCGTAACCAATCACCCTTTATTGTAATTATCTTGTATTTTTTAATATTTAATTGATTAATATATGATACATTGTAATAAAATGAAGTAGATTGGAATGCTATTATTAATGGATAGAAACATACTTTTGAAAACCCCTTCCTCGAAGACAAATATATTAATTTATCTAATAATATCAATAAATAAAATGTAGATATATATATATATATATATATATCTACATTTTATTTATTGATATTATTAGATAAATTAATATATTTGTCTTCGAGGAAGGGGTTTTCAAAAGTATGTATATATATATAATCGTAAATTTAATTATTTTTTCTAAAAGTAAATGTGTTATTTGATTATTTTGGTTAAATTTTGAGGAAAAAAATATTATTTGAGATTTAAATGCATTATCTTATCAATAAAAACAAAAAAAAATTTCATTATAAAATTGAGATTAATCTTTTAAATTTAGTATATACAATAATAAAAGTGATTAGGGGAGATGACCCTATAGTTTTGCATGTACTAAAACATGTACATTTGTTTTCACCATAATTTGATGAAAAAAATAATTCACTTTTTCATTAATGGTACTTTTATGAGCCAACCACAATGACACATAAGGCGCTTAATTATTGGTATACTTCTCAAATGCTTTATGAAAATTATTTGTGTATTAAATCAATTCACATGAAACGAAAATAGTAATGTGACAATGTCATATACTATGTTATCATAACAGAGGAGATATATAATTAAGGTTATATATGTGAGTAGATATTAATTACAAAATAATATAATTTTACCTTCACAAATAATATCAATTGTAAACAACAATAAGAGTATTGAGTGCTTCTATAACAAACAATTTCTATGAATAAAATATAAAACCAAATATGAATTTTACTATTGGAACTGCCCATTATATTAAAATATAAGAGAGTTACATTAAAAGGAGCTCACGGTCCCACAAAAAAAAAAAGGAATTTTGAAATCACAAACTCCGTACTCCTTAATTTTTCTGGAACAGCCTGATGTATCAAACAATAAGTTTGGTCTTCAAATAAAAGGGGCCGTTGAATTCAAATAAAGTGTGGACCATTTGATTGTTCCGTATGTAAGAAAAATGAATTGGTAACGTGTACCCTGTAATCAAATATACCAATTATTTTTAATAAAGTACAAATTTATTATAATATTAGACTTATCCATTTTCAATAGAGAAGGGGCTGAAAAAATTATGGAATAAGTTGAAAAATTATTTGAGTTAATTTAGACCAGGTGATTTTTTTTTTTTTTCTTCAAAATAACACTGTGTTAAGGTTTCGACCACATAATGATTAATCTTATTCAAAAATGTGGGGAGGGTTATGGAATTATAATCACCCGGTGGAATAAAATAAATAGAATATTTTTAAAATGATTTATTCTTCATTAAAGGAGAGCGAGTCTTATTTGTTAACTCATTTCAAAACTTATATATATATATATATAGAATGTGTGTGTTTGTGGATAATTTGATTTCATTAGAGCATAGATAATTTATGTGAAGTATATTTCATATATTTATTCGTACATGCACCTCTAAACATGTCATTCATTGACTGATATGGGCTCCAAATTGTGTGTGTGTGTGTTTCCTATCTATGCTTTGCAATAATTTTTTTTTATTTTTGTGATGATGTGAGACCCTTGATATTTGTCATATCCTTTTCTCTAACCCTAACAAAGCGTAAAAAATATATGGGAATACAACTCATGGCCTAATTTAAGACCGACCTCCCACTCACTAAACATGAGCATTGTGCTACATATTGAAACAATAAAGGCTTATGTGGTTCTCCCCATATATGAGTGAAGTGTATGTGAATGCTTAATCATATAGGCTAAAACCAATGTAGCTATGCTCAATCAAATACAAGTAAATGATCTGTTTTATTGGAAACATACAACTTCATATTTGATATGCATCATATTTGATAAAAGGATGTAAGAATGTCGTTATGGAATTTGGAGGGACTTGGGATGTGTTAGCTCAAGTAGTAATGATCTTCAAGTGCATTGAATATCTCCTCTTATGAATTATTAGGTGTAAATAGTGATAAATGAATTGTTTATATATAAGTATGTGATTAAAATTTTGAGATGCAAGTGACCCCTACAAATAAAATGTAGGACAACCAAAGAAAGAGGTCCAAATTAAAAATGAGAGTCAGACAAGTTGAGGATAGATTGGTTGTACATGGTCTAGATTCAACAAGTATGGGTCAGGTTTGGGTGGACATGGTCTAGATTCAATGAGTATGGATCAGATTTGGCCACCTAGTCAACCTTATGAAAGAGGATATGAAACTATTAGGGGAGAATGATGAGTATCTATAGAATTGTGTTGAGTCTTCTAGTCAAGTTGTGATGGACCATTTTTAGCAAAAACTTGAAATGGTCATAACTTTTGATCCAGGTGTCTGTTTGAATTTGTTTTTTTAAACCACTTGTTTCGACGAGACAAACACATCGGTCAACCTGTCCTGCCGGTTTGAGCCATTTTCGACACATTTTCCGTCCCGAAATCCGCCATCTGGGGGCCAAAAATTAGGATTTAAGTTTCAATTCGTTTTTTTTCCTATTTTAGGGAATTAGTTAATTTTAGTCTATTGTATGCATAATAGGTTAGAAAGTTGGCAATTCCTCTAATTTAGGCATATAGAAGATGCGTGGCAATTTTCGTGCCTATATGAATAAACATGCAAACTTACTAAGAATAACAGGTTCTAGTAAACTGCTAAAAATAGTAAATTTTGTCACCTAGAGTAGATTTAGTCAAAGTTAGTTAGAGTTTTCTTGGAAAATCAAGTTGGCAATTGTTTTCTTATTAAAAAAGAATTGTAATTCATGATTGAATAACAAAGAATAAGATTTATTTTCTTTGAGTTCAAGATATTTAGAGTATATTGAGTGTGTGTTTAAATTTGGTTACTTTAAGTTGAAAATGATCTTGAGAGTATGAAATGAGACAATAATAGTGACCAAGGAGATAGAGGAAATCAGAAGGAAAAAATATTCCTAGAGATCCAAATGCATGATAGAGGGCCAAGTGTCTTAAGATATGTCCAAAATAATGTTACCACATGCCTTGTATAAAATTAGGGGGATAAATATTTTCCTCACCTTTAATGTGGTGTGTGCATTACATAAAAGGAAAAACATGTACATACATACTTACCACGTGAGTGTGGCATAGAGATAGGATGATGTAATAAGAGTATTCCATATATCATGTTGTACTTATAACTAAGCAGAAATCCAAGTTTCTTAATGTATCGATATTGATAAATAAATTGAAAATTTCATAAACACTTGTTGGTATGTGAGCTATGTTGTCACTTCTAAAGTTTTTGGAGACTTTCATGGGGTTTTACATGCCCTAAATATTTAATACTATCATTGAAATAATGATCCCCCTCCCTAGGGGAGATATGGCTATACTAAAACTCCTAAAACCATGGAGACACCAAATTAAGGTAGGGCTATATTGAAACTAATGAAACCATATAGATGCCCTATTCAAATAGAGATAGGGTTATATTAAAATTATTTAAAACTACTTAAATTTTGAAGAAATATTGTGGTCCTATATGAGCCTACAATATGGATAAACTTTTACGTCTTTGTTGCTAGTGTTAAGTATCTAAGTGTATAATTCTTGGAAAAATTAAATTTTTTTTTTTAATATAATGGTACCATTTTTCTATCAAAACAACAAAACTAAATGCCTTCTCATTGGAAAAACAAGAAATCTTTGAATATAATGTTACCATTGCTCGATAAAAATGAGATAAAAATATAATATTTATTTGATACTACACGACCTCTCTAAACCATGTGATCCATGTGAAACTATTTGAATATATTAATTTATAATAAAGTAAGACAATTGTATGTTCCCCTTTTGGGTGAGTGATGTTCATTCCTATAAGTAATCTCAAAATAAAGGATGTATGCACACCATGTGTAAAATACAAATAAAGTGTTGTAATCCTTGTAAAATTATATATGTAAATACATGTGTTAGGATATGTAAACATACTAAATATGTCACATGTAAGTAATTAGTTCTAGGTGATTTTTTGCCACATGGTATAGCTTTATATCATATTGATTTTGACAAAAGGATTTCTCTTAATTCTTTACAGTTTAAGAAAAATGATTTTTGTTTATAAAAATTGAACCAAAAATACATCTATACATGGATGCATTGTCAGTCACAAATGACGATCATATAAACAATTTTACTTGGGAGACATTTTCTAGAAATCCTAAAAATGAAATCCTTGGCCTACGAATCATGGAGGGATGTGTTGTCCACAAGACCAGTCAAATCAATATAGCTAATTGAGTTAATTCAAAATGATGTTGGAGGATGACACGAGGTTAGAGGAATATATCTAACCTTGAGCATGATACTAGCTAAATGAGTAAAGAAGTGATTTAATAGTGAATTCATAGCCAAATTTATACACTCAAATTTTGTAATTCTACTCTTTGAAATTGCTAGTCTTGACATTGCTCTCTCGCTCAAACAAGTGCATTTTACTCACTCTCATCTGGTACATCTCTAGGTATATTGTCTAGCTTTCTTAATAATACAAACTCATATGTCGATAATATTTGAGAATTGAATGCATGCAATCTAGTAAGAAAATCCACTTTCTATCTACCAAACCTCACACTTTAGATTATCCCTCTTGGGTAAAAAACATACAGTATGGGCATAAACGTTTGTATGGTCCTGACCCTAGTGTACGATTTTGATATTTTTCACTTTGGTCACAAAATTTCAGTTGCACATTAATTTTTGGGTCACTTATTCCTCCTCATTAGGCTTGTAGCTTAAATCAACTTCAAAATTATATATAAGCAAGTGAAACTCACCTCATTTAGTGCCTAACACTATTATTGACTCCTATTGCAAAATATATCACAAAATGACACTTGAATCTCCCTATACTCTATAAATACATATGCACATTCACTAGGGAAATGTTATCTATAGGTCTGAAGCTTCCCACTAGGACTAGCAGACTACTTCCCACATTTACAAGCACTCAAAGTCACTCACTCAAGGATATTTGCAAGAGATAAACTTAAGTTAATAAATTTTCAAAGGAAGGATGTTAAATATGAATGCACTAAAACTATATATCACATGCCATATGGAGGAAGATTTGTGATTTGACACCTTTTTGGAGTAGTGCCAATGTTGGCAGTGCATAAGATGCCCACAACCCAAATAATGTATGTTTTGCAGGACTTCTCATATGTGGTAAGGGGTTTAAAGATTAGAAAGAGCATTTAAAGACCCTCACAACGTAATCAATAGTGACTAAAAGAGAGGGTAAAAGAGATTCAAACAAGCAAAAAACCTAAAAACGTAACAGACTACATTTATAAGTAGGTGTAAAACCATACAAAGAGGTCAATATCATATAAATTTTCGCGCCCCTCGTGTACGGTGATGCCCAAGGATATTTTCAAGTCATGGTCCCAGTTTTGAAGAATTCTCAAGTTTACATACCCTTGTTTCATCATTCAGCTCACCCAAATTTTCCAAGAATCATTTGTAAGCATCTAAGCACACTCAATCCCATGTAATTCTGAGTTTGTATTACATCATATACATTTATTACAAGTATTAGTGTGTTATTTTGATATTGAATGGTTCATTTTGGAATTTAATTAGGTAGAATTACCCTCTGTAGCTCATATTTTATTATTTATTTGATTATAGTGTAAAAACCCTAATCAAAACTAAAAAGGGTGAAAACACCAAAATTATTAATGTCAATGATAGCAATGAGTGACAGTGATAACCATATACTCATTGGTGATCAATGGTAGTTGTTTCATACAATACATTTAGTGAGGTGGTAAACACTAATTGATAAAAAATAGTGAGGACGTATTGGTACCCAAATTGATTCTCCTTCAAAGTCTGAGCAACATCATAGGTTTAACAGGAAGCTTAGAGACAAATAGATCATAGTGAGTTGTTTTGTAGCTGGGGATGGGATCTAACTGGCCCTCTGTCACTCAGATGTGGAGAAATGGATAGCACTCTGAAGAGGATTTGATCTATCCTCACTACTTTATGGTTGTGCCTTTCAACTAGGGTGAGAGGGCCCTTTTGTAGCCTAATGTTTATGGAAGATATGGAGATTTCCTTCCTTGTTAAATGTTTAAGAAGACCTTGAAGAAAATATGATCAATACAACAAAACCTAACTCTCACGAGCTGTCACTCTAGATAATGGAGATATCTTCTAAGCAAGGTTTAGGCCACTAAAGACAATGAAAACTTGATTTTTTTTGCATGTGTAACGCCCACTAAAACAACCCACTTGAGACCCAAGAACAACCTAGGATTAGTTAGGAAGGTTACAAGGCAACAACTTTCACTAACAAGTTCCAGAACAATTCTAATTCACTAGAACATACTTTTCCTTTATTAACAATTATTAGAGGTCATAAGGTCCAAAATTTAGGGTTAGAAGGTACAATAAGGTTCAGAGGGTAATTCCTCACCATACCCACTCTCTAACAGGATTAAAGGTTCAACTTGATTTTTCTCAAACTTAACACATTCAAAATTTCCTAAATTATTCCCATTGGATAGGAAATTTCCTCACCTTTCCATTGATATAAAGAAGTCCTCCTAACTCCTCATATTTTTTGAGTTATGGGCCGACAGGCCTTGGGGTGAAAATTTTCCCCAAGAGCGGGCCTGCGGGCCTAGGGGTGAAAATTTGCCCCAAGGGCGGGTCAGCGGGCTGCGGGGAGACCTTTGGAAAATTTTCCCACGTGGGGCAAAAAAACAACTTTGCGCCCGCGCACCCACGGGTCCACAAGTCCACTAGGGACACGTGGTGCCTCCCAAGTCAGCGCAGGGAGAGCGGGGCGGCGGGAGACATTTTGAAAAATCTTCCCATGTGGGGTGAAAGCCAACTTTGCACCCGCACTCCCACAAGTCCACAAGGGACACGTGGCATCTCCTAAGCCAACAGGGAAGGCGGGGCAGCGGGGAGAAAATTAGTTTAACACCCCTGAAGGGCTAAGAGGGTAGCATTCACCCGCGCCTCCACTGGCACCTCGCGATGCCACATGGAAGGTCCTAGTTGGCTGCAGGCCGGCGGGCGGTGGGGAAAATTTGGAAAATTTTCCCAAAATTTTTTGGGAGCGCTAAATTTAAAAAGAGATCCACCCCTCCGCCGATGCCTCGTGGTGCCACGTGGCAGCTTCTGATTGGCTGCGGGTCAGTGGGGTGGCGGGGAAAATTAGAAAAAAATTTCCCAAAATTTTTCCTAAGAGCTAAGGGAAAAATTTGGGCCCACGGGCCTGCCAAGGAAATTTTTCCCAATTTTTTTTTTGACGCCAAGGAAGAAAAACTTCAGAAGGCCATAAATTTTGATAGAGAGCTCAGTTTTGGGAAAACAAGGACTTTCTGGAAATCTCTCAACGTCCTCTTTACTCAGGGATCATTAATTTCAGATTTTGATAAATTTTAAGGGGTAAATTTCAAGAAAATGACCTGCAGGCTTTTACAGTGCAAACTGGTAAATTTTAACTTGTTAAATTTGTTCTTGTCCCTCTCTCAACATGTCAAATAGACATGGAAAATTGTTCTTAGGTGTATTTAAGAGAGATTTCAAGATTCAATTTGTTCTGATTGATTTGCAATTTGAACATTTACATTTCTTGGACAGCAACACGATTGCAAAACGGTTTGAGCTCGATTTTGCTAAGTTTTATAAGAATTTCCTTAAGTGTTAAAGTCTAGATGAATTCAGTTAGATCTTATTATGCCCAAATTAATGTTTCATTTGTTATTCCTTTGTTGTAGATTCGGTCTGAGCATTTGGGATTAAATAATTGTCAATTGGAAAAAAAAGGACAGAGTTCAAATTTTAAAAAGGTCTATTTGCCATTTTCTTCTTCCAAGTATTATAATGTGTTCCAAACCTAATCTAATGAATTTAGTTGATTTAATTCAACTTATTCAAAAACTATAATACATCTCTGATTTCCAATTTTTACATATTTCAAAGGACAGAGTATTACATTTCCTTTATACGCATTTCTTTCTTTCAAACAGAGATTTCAATTACATTTAAAAGATCAGATTCAATGCCACTGTGTAATTTGAGAAAGGTGATACATCATTTATTGATTCCAAAAGACAACTTTGTAACATCCTTCTTTTATTCCTTCCAAAATCATATATATAAAAACAGGGCAGAATATTACATTTTCTTCTCACGTGTTTCACTTTTCCTCTTTTCCAAACAGGGATTTCATAGAACATGTTAAATACAGATTTCCAATGGAAGAATATCATATGAACAAGGAAAACACTTCCATTAATTCAAATGAAACTCTTACAACCTCCTTTCCATTTGATTTCAAAATACAACATACAAAACACATGTCATTCTTTCACATTCTTTCCAAAATAGAATACAGAGTATAACTCTTTTACATTTCAAATTTCCACTTTCATTGCCAATACAAAGTATCTTTCCATTATAATGAATACACAGATCATCCACTTCAAGTGGGAAAGGGGCTACAATAAGATTTCATTTCACAAGGGATTGTCAAACTGTCTTTATCTTAGCTCTAGAACAACAACATGCAGATTTCTCATTCTTCCAATTTGATCACAACAAAAGTAGGGGAAAGGCAACGCTCTCCACCCAACCAAGACATCCAATGAAGAGGAGAAGCCATCCTTCTTCATTGGCCCTCGAGCCCCAACCACAATGCAATAAAAGATGTGATCCAACTCATGGCAACAACAGGCTTCCACAAACACTCAAGCAACATAATCACAATAAAACACAGTCCAAAACAGAATGTAGTTTTCAAGTACATTAAAACATGACAAACATTACTGAGGCTTCATCAAGCAAGACAAAGGAGCAAGAAACTATGGGGGATGCTGCTTATACCTCCCAAAGGGGAAATGTGTATCACCACCTGAGAACAAATCACCAACACACACACACACACACACACACACACACACACACAACGCATATACGCACATATATATACACACATATATATATATATATAAAGAAATTTCAAATCCCTGACATGCCCTTATGCCTCCCCCAAGTACCCCTTATTCCTCACATTTACTTATGCCTCCCCAACCTCTTATGGCACCCCATAACGAGTAAAGAAATGCAAGCTATTTCTTTGTAAGGTGGAACCCAAATCCCAACTCCCTCCACCCTTATACCTCCCTAAAACACACTTGTGCCTCCCACAAAATATAACCCCATAGTCTTCTCCTACACCATTCCTAGGCCATCTACCCAACAACCCACAAACATGCCAAAACATTCATACATTAACACTTACATTCATAAAAGAAGAGCATTTCAAGAGTCAAGCTCCTACCTCTCCATGATGGAGTTGTTCCAAGTTCCAAAACAACAAGCTTTATCCCAATGCAAGCAATCCAAAACAGCCAAGCACAAGCATGCAACAATCTTCCCAAAAAACTTCTTCAAAGCAAGAGCTCCCAAAAAGCAAGGAATTCACCCAAGAATAAAGTCTCCAAAATGAAGCAACCCCAAAACAAGGCAAGCCATTCAAATTTTATAGAAGAGGGAAGGGAAGAGGATGAGGCAGATCCACGTAGGATGCCATATCACACATCTTCAACCCCAACCCAAAAGTCAACTTCATTCTCCAATGCATAATAAATAGGTGGGTGAATAATATGACAGTTTACTTACACACTCAAATCCAACCCACACCCCAAAGGACTGAGATTAAATCATGTAAGAAAAGTGCAATTAAAACCTACAATCTGCCTTCTCAAAAAGCATTATAAAAGTCTAATCTCAACTCCCCAACCGTAGGTATGGTTGGTAATTAAATTTAAGAGGTATGGGACAAGTTTAACTTGTCCCACAAGCCTCCAAAATCAGCCTCCAAGGACAATTTCGAATTTCCAAGAAGGTGGAGTGTTTCACACTCAAAATTCAATTCACACATCACTTACATATCTCTTACACATACTTATATCACTTTAAATCATGGCCAACAACTCTCATTAATTACCTTCTTATGACATATTTGATTTATTTATTTTAACAATATGATTACTCACAAAATTTACACACCATTTAATAATTAATGAAAGGGGTAAAAGCATCACAAAATAAACACATGCAAACATAAACAAAGGGACCAAAATAAAATAAAATACATAAAACCCCTTGGTCACAATTAAAGGTGATCCCCCCATGGGAATCCCTAACACACACAAACACAAACAAATACTAGTTGTCATGGTGACCTTGTTGAATTCATCTAGAATTCCAATGTGGTTGGTCTCCAATCCCCCAATGTTTGTTGTGATATTTTAAACTTGCAAAACACAAATACCTCCTTTAGCCTCGTGGCCATATCAGAACATCCAAACTAATATAAATATAATTACCAAAATCATCTAGATATATGAATCACAACAACATCAAAGCAATCTAGCAATGTCATTTGCAATTTTACTCAACACTTATATCATCATCCAATAATTTCCATTTCTAGGTCTACTCACAATATCCAAATATCACAAGTCCGCACAACATCCATAATATAACCATGTCAAACAGTATACCATCATCAATATCCAAAGTGTCTCTAATAATCATCATCATAACTGAATCAAGTCAACAATAACCCATGATCTAACATCTATCATCATACTATAATAAGGTCCATAATCATGTCTATAATATAATCAATAGTATCATGATTAGTAACAAAAGGTGTCAAAGGAAAGTGGGCACTACAACATGTTTTGGTAGTAAAAATTTTGCATTTGTATACACACATGACAAACAGGGGTATTATGGGTATGATTAATTGTTTTTGAATGAATTTTGTGGGAGGTGAAATAAAATAAAGTTGATTATACTAGACCTTTGGAGGGGCTTTACAATAAAGAGTAACTTTACAACATAAATCTTTAGTATAGTCAAGATGTTTTTTCAACCAGAAGGTGTGCTTCAATGGAGGCCCAAATCAACACATTTTCACATAATCTTTAAGACTCTAACACGAAGGCTCAAATTAGAGGACCCAATTAAAAACTATAGTTTCTGATTTACCATGCCTAAGGTACACCCAAATACTTACTGGAAATCTTTATCAACAAATGACAATGAGTTGATATTAAATTTGTTTATCTCATTCAAGATGAAGGCTCTTCTTGAAATGAAATTGAAGATACCTCTAAACTGTCACAAGGATGAGATCCTGTGTGATTTCACAAAAAAATCAGTATAAGATTACAATAGGAATGAATAAAACTATTTACAGACATTCTGAAACGAAGCAGACACTAATTGTTTAGAGTCAACACATAATAACTCAAATTTGATTAAACTTATCAGTAGGGGAAAGTTTCTAGAATAGTCTCATAGCTTATCAATCGCTGTACACTCACAACCACCTTTACACGATCGAGTTTAACACAAAAGAGATATACAGGTTTCTCAAACAGTCCGTCAGAAAAATGGGCTCTATCAAGCTTTCTCTTAGGAAATCAGTTTCTAGCTCCTAACACTTTAGCATTCCAATCTCTAACCTCCAACCTCTTTCATGGCAAAAATCATGCCATTTATAACATTTTGCAACAGAGTTTTCCCCCCGAAAACCCAAACATTGAGTACACCAGTGCTCGTCATGATCTCGATCCCGATTCCCAGAATCAAATATGTAAAAAGTTGTTAGGTCCTCAGGGGGTAGATCTCTTCGAGCCTCTCCTGCATTCAACTCCCTCTTCTGGTACATCACTCTTCCTTTTATTCGCCAACCACTTCTGCCCCTAATCTGTCAAATCTGGTTCCTTGCGTGCTTGGGAAAAGAAAATGGAAGATCAGATTTGAGCCCAGAAATCAGATCTTGTCTTAATGGTAAAAGACGTCCCCAGATTTTCCTCATCAAACCTAGATATCAAAATGTCTTTCACGTGCCAAGGAAAGAAAAATCGGGCCGAATTCAATAGTTAGATTTCATATTAATGGTGAGATACGTTTTTCAGACCTTCCCCACCAAACCAGGCCTCCAGATTAATGCTCCCCTTCATTTGGCGTGTAGGAGACTCCAAGAAATGATAAAAAAACCACAAGAATATGCATCCCCAAGAACTTTGGAGTAAAAATGGTGGAAAAATCAGATACAGATGCACATGTGTTGTTGATTTCTATTTTGAATTTGGACCGTCCACGTGGGAGGTCTACTTTTAAGACAGGCCTGTGGGTTCCTTTTTTCCTTTTGCAACTTCTGGAAAAATGTAAATTTTTCACATTTTGTTCCGCACCTCCACCTTTGAGAAATGATCTTGACATGTGTCCTAAGGTGGGTCCCAGAGGATCCGTGGCTAAGTTCTGCTATTTCACCTCTTTTTTGGAAAAAGGAAAATTTTCCAAATTTCCCCCGAAAGTCCACACCTCCGCTGTTGACCGAGGCAAAATTTTGACTTTTCTCTGCCGGGTCTGTGGGCCATTTTGATATTTTAATCCTTTTGGTAACAAAAAGGAAAAAAATCCAAGTTTCCTGTGATGGTCCACTTCCCCACCCCTCTGACTTTTCAAACTACCACGCGTCACAATGGCACATCTTGAGATGGTCCCCAAAAGTTGAGACCTTGAAAGAGCGCAGGCTCAACATGTGTCTTGGACTGACAAGACTTTTTTGAAGGTTTAAAGCTCAGCGGAAGGCGCTATGTGTCAGGCTTCGAGGCAGTCTCCTTTGGCCGTTGAAAAGTCCAAGCAAAATGCAAAGTGAGCGGAGGCCTCCAAGTGTCCTCCTGGCGCTATTTCAAAATGGTGCCCAAAGCAGAGACCCTGAATGAGCGCGGGCTCGCCACATGTCTCTATTCCACCAAACTATACCAACTGCATAAAAATTTGTCTAAGTCTGGGCAAAGCAGCGGAAACCTCCATGCGTCCTCCCGGTGTAACTTCAAGGCGAAACCAAAAAGTGAACTTTCAAATGAGCGCTGTTCCTCCACGTGGAAAAGTTTTGGGTTAAAAATTTCCACAAAGTTTAGGAGTGCCCCGCCGAGCCGCATTAAATAAAAAATGAACACGTGGACACCCCAGGGGCGAAAATAAGAAATTTTACCCGCCACTTAAATTTTCTTTAATTAGAGCTTGGCGAGGCCGCGAGGTGAGTTCAATTTTTTTTCCAAAGTAGCAAAAAAGAACAAGTTCAAAAATAAACCCACTGCGCCCCATTTAATTAGAAAAAGCCACGTAAGCACCAAAAGAACCAATCAGAATTGAGCGGAGCCACGGGATCAAATTTGCCTTTCTGCCAAAAAAAAAAGTGATAAGTTAAAGCATTTGTCTGGTGTCCCTTAACCAACCAAAAGAAGCCACGTGACTGTTGAATGCTGAGGAATAAATTTGATAGGAAAAAGACACCCGTTAGATCATCAAAAACACATAAATTCACCACTCATGCCCAGAACTTGATTTTTCGTTAAGGATGAAAATTTTCCAAAACAAAAACAAGTGAATCATGGTTCCTAGAATCTTCCAAACATGGATTTAGATTTTCAAAGGCATGCAATTATAAATTGATCATTATTGAGCTTCCATGGTAGAGGAAAAATAGGAAAAATGACAAAGCCCATGGATTTTGTTAGGGAAAAACAAGGCAAACTTGGAAACTTCTTCAAGAAGGGACATGGCAATGGATTTTGCAAACAACTTGAGGCATTCAAAATGGAGGTAAAAGCTTTCAGAACACCCACATCGAGAGACAAAATATTTCAAATTACGCAGACAGGAAAATTAGGGCAAAATGGTGAGAGATCAAAACGAGCACCAACATGACCTTGTCCCACAACTATTTGATTTGTAACTACTTGATGAGGCCTAATCCAAGTAGAGGAACAATAGTGAAGAGTAAGTGGAGGCCCATGTCACACTTGTTGTGAATAGTATGTTTTTCCCTATTCACATGTTGTAAATTTTGGTAAGACCTTTTCTGACTCATCTATTATGAGGTATAATTGTATGTGTCCATGCTCATAGCTTTGAAGATTGTATATTATGCATGTCCTTATACAAAGTTCTTACAAGATCTTAGATAACGTGTGTGTCCCTATATATGGTGGAGATATTTCTAGGTGTAATCTGGTCATTCGAAACACTACGAAAAATATTTGTAAATGTCTTGAATTGAGAATGTGCTCAAGGTAAAGCATGAATGTCTTTTATCTCCAAGTCAAAATTATATATCTATAATGGTATCACAATATAGTCAATATTGAGGGACTTTTTGTTGCTAAAAACATTTGAAAATTCTTAGAGTTAGTCAAGTTGCACCTTAAGTAGCTTGGAGATGTTCTAAAAATTGAGATTTATATCAATGATTTCAACCTACAGTGGTCCCCTATCATGACTTCTTTGAGCATTTGATTAGTTGAATTTGATAGTATTAAAGTAAAGTTTTACAAAAAAAGGCATGTCTTATGTATGGGACCTTGTCACATCTAGAGACTGGATCCCATGCTAGGAGTTGTAGAGGAAATTCAATCTTTTGGCCTCCAGTTTTCCTTCATTATCTTACATTAATGAGTTGTATCTTGATATTATACTACATAAGATGGGACTCCAACTTCCTATTGCTTGGTAGAAGGATTGGTAATGAAATTGTGACACTTCCTTTAACAATTAGTGTCACAAGATGTTATATAATATTATGATCCTTTCTCCTTGACAAATTTAATCTTAATAGGCATTGGAGTTTACTTGGTGTTCCAAGTTGGAACCTAAGCTAGCCATTTTCTTTGGTTCCTTATCCATCAGGGCTTGCCCCTAGGAGAAAGGCTTGGTCACATCGACTTACCTAATGTACATAATGTCTAGTCGATGCCCTCTTAGAGACCTTTAGAAAACTATTTTGGTTTTTTCCTATTGTGTTAATTAGTGTGGCAATGAATTTATAGTATTTTCACCGCCGTCCATCTAAAGCCTTTTAATTGGTGTATGATTTTCTTTGAAGATTATGCTAAGTAGTTTGTCTATATTGCTTTTCTTTGGAATTTGTGTAGGTCAATTATAAAAATATAGAAATGTGGCTATATTCATTAACTAGATAATCGATCATTTTATTGTTAATATTTTTTTTTGTTATATTGTCTAGCGTCTATGTGGATATGGGATGAAGTGGAGAAAGTTACACATAAATTCCAACATTTGCAAGAGCTTCTCTGCCATTATGAGAGTGCTCCCTAAACAATGAATCGTGTGTCTCGAGACAAGCCTCGACATGGTTCCCCATTATCATTGCCCAGATATAAAGTCGCTAAGGATACAAACTACAATAGACATGGTTCCCGCTCCTCATCAAGGGGATTGTAGTAGTTTGTCTCCAGCTGCACCTCTCCCCGAAGTTGCAACAATTTCTCTTTTGATATGTTTTTTTGTAATTCAATATCCGCGATTTGTAAACATTTTGTTTAGCCGTACTTTCTTCAACATTATTTTTCTTACCAAGTTGTATATATTAATCAACCACCTCTTATTGTAATTTTTTTTCCCCCTGAAAATAATGTGATATATCAACGAAATTTGTTTCCATCATATAATATAGTATCACACTTGTTTGATTTGACACAAGGACGCGTAACATCAAAATAATTTCCGAGTTTTGTGATGATTAAAGTGTGAGCGAGAAACCTTGTTTGTAATTATTAAAGTGAACTATTGTTGCTGTGTGCCAAGCGCCATGTGAAGAAGAGAACAAAAATCCAGTACCATATTTTTCCTTCCAACTTTTGTCTAGTAAGTTAAAAGAGATGATGCAGTAGTACGTTCAAGTGATACCCAATCATTCCACTGATTCTCACCCGTACTCACATTAACCATTATCCATTCAATCATTGCGTCCACACATTTATTTTCAAAGCCTGTACACAGGCTTTTCATATGAAAGATCTCACAATATATTATTACCATTTCCCACTAGGTAATAGTAAATACCCACTCCCTTGAAAACTCAATACCCAAATATATAATTATTACACTCTAAACTTTAACATTGAACGTGGGACTGGGCATATATTTGTCCGGGTTTTGCTTTTCCTGTTGTAAAGTGAAGGTGTGTATTATTAGTATTCGCTGGATCACCAAAGGCACTTGGTAGAATATTGGGACTATATATACAGACAAGATATGTCACGGATCTCAATCACTCTCTTCTGTCTCTTTGAGTCATGCAACAAAACACTTGTAAAACATTGTGCGCAATTTTGATATTTAAAAGCCACAATATTAAACTGTAACAATGAATGCAAAAGAATAAGTTAGAGTCGACATGGTAAAAATATATTCAGGATTGTAATCTCGAGCAACACTCCATGACCTAGGCGATGTCCTACAAGAGAAATCCTACTAAAAAATATGTAGGTAGTATTTGGGGAATGTTTTGAGAAATGATGCACTTAATACGGTAGCAACGGACAAGAGGAGGACCAAAATTACAAATAACACTGATACTATGCAATCCACGGCCTTCGGAGTCCAACTTTTGTCAAACACCTCTAGCAGTATCATAGTTTCCGTCTTTACAAATTCTGAACAATTTTCTAGGTGCCAATTTCCCCCCCTTTCCTAACACTCATTTCAATTTTTTAAATTTCCTATCTCTACCATGAAATTTCTTCTACTCTGGGTATTTCTTAACATCAAAAACAAGTTATCGCATCATGTTAGAAATGGTAAAAATATGTGGTGTTCTCGTAGATCTTTCGTGACAAATTTCTATATGTGAAAATAATAGAGAACTCATTCCTTGAGGAAGAATGTTTTGTTGTTTTATTTATCATTGGTTAAACAACATATCTAATATAAGATTTCTTTACTTGCATATGGTAGAACATAATACTAGGAATCTAAATGTTATCTTTCAACTTGATAAAGTCCTATAAACCATGTAAACTTATGCTTGCTGAAAAGTATATTTTGGAATTCTATTAGTTCGGGTTTGAATTTGATAGTCTTTTATATGTTTTTCGTAATTTTACATGAAATTACGTTCAGATGCAACTTACATATTTAAAATTTGACACTCATCTTTTTTTACACTTATATATAATATATATTATATTTTATTAATAATGCGTAAATAACATTGTTTTGTTATTTTCAAGGGTAATATTGAAATATTGAAATATTACTGTCAGTTAATAAATTATATTATTATATATTAAAATATTATTAATTTTTAATATATTTTATTAATAATGCATAAATAATACTATTAGGAAGAGGAATCCCGTTTGAAAAATCTACATTTCTCCCCTCACTAATATAAAGTGCTCCATTCCATCTTTCCCCTTCTTCCTACAACATATAATTCCATGATATAATTGCATGCTACCTTATTCTTATAATTTCAGGTTTTTTAATGCTATCTTAATGTGATTACTTACTTGCATAAATAGATATTTTCAATTTCTAACGCTCGTATTCTATTTTCATTTCATTCGATTTACAATTCTTCATGATACATCTTCACAATTATCAATCATCCATCCTTCCTCCCTCCTTTACTTCTCGTCCCAAATCTTTCCCTCTTATCCCTTTTGACATCCACATAACATAGTCATGCACGAAATTACTAATTATAATGATCTAACCTAAACATTTTCCCATTGCTATCTTAATAATTGTTCACTCGCATCTTCTTAGATTGCAATTTTATGAGACCAAGCCTCTTCCGATATTCCGTATGTGATCATTATCATCATTTCTCTTAATCATCCACCTACACAAGACATACATTTTATGTTACCTACCAAGTGATGTCTCATTATGAACCCATTGAAAGTTGGAGGTCTTCCTTGACAGTACAAATCAATTTAAACATACGAGCCACACACACACACACACACACACTCTCTCTCTCTCTCTCCTAACTAGGTATGCATGGGCAATTATTTGTCCTGTAATGCTTACTGTTAATCTTAGTAGTTAGTAGCTTGGATAGCTGTTTGTCCTCATCCATTTGTTATGGGTAATTTGGACAGCCTAGAATTTAGAGAATAGTTGTTTTTGTCAAACAAATATTGTTAGGATAAGAACAATTGTTATCTAATATTGACTCCTTTTAGGTGACACCTCATAACCAAGGTTGTTATGGTTATTGAGTTGTCTTAATCTCAGCCATTCATTTGTATTAATCTCGGCTGTTGATTTTCAATGAGAGTAGTATATAAGGGGGTCATTGGGGTCATTTGTAACAAGGAAGTTTTGAGAGAAACTTGCAGTGTTAGCAAGTAGTCTTGCAGTGTTAGCAAGGGCGCAGTGATAGCGTTGGAGATAGCAATGGAGGAATATCAGCAGGAGGATTAGGAGATTGTCGAAGCTCTGCCAATAAGAGACAAGCAGTATTTGTATCTCTTGATTTGCTGAAGTTTAATATATTTCTTATCTGTAGTACTGGTTTTCCCTACGGGGTTTTTCCAAGGACAATTGTCAGAAAATATTGTGTTCACCTTGTTGGGTATTTTTTATGTGTCTGTATTTGTGAAGTTACAGTTGTGTTATTTTCCAATATTTGTTGATCAAATAATCTTACAAGATAGGAGGTTAATAATCAGTAACTGTAATAGATTTTTCACATGGTATCAGAGCCAAGTTTGGGTAGAAGAGATTTACCCTAGGTGAAAGAAAGTGAGGGTTTATAAAACCCAGTTTAACCTCTTCAAAATTATTGTTATTATTTTCTTTTAAGATGGCCTCAGCAGGTTTAAGAGATCAAGACAGATTGGATGGAGCCTCAAATTTTGGTGTCTGGAAAGCTAGAATTTCTCTATTGCTGGAAGAGAATGGTATCAAGGAATATGTGACCACTGTTGTACCTGTACCTACAGATGCAACACAACTCTTAGCATATAAGAAGGAAGATGCCAAGGCAAGGAGGCTGATTCTTGACGGTGTCAAGGATCATATTGTTCTGCATATTACAGAGTTAGATACAGCGAAGACGATGTGGGATGCCATTATGAATCTGTACCAGAATGCTACCACTAACCGGAAGCTGATTCTCAGATAAAAGTTGAGGAATACCCGGATGAATAAGGGAGAAGACGTCACAAGTTACCTCACCGGACTTAGACTTGTCAAGGATGAATTGGCAGCTATTGGAGACAAACCAAATGATGACGAGCTAGTGAGAATAGCCCTAAATGGGTTTACTAAGCAGTGGGATGTCTTTGTTCAAGTCATCAATGGACGAGACACCTTACCGAGTTGGGATCGACTATGGAGTGATTTCACTCAGGAGGAGCTTAGACTAAGTCTTGTCAATGGAGCCAACAATAAGTGTCAGAAAAGTGAGGTGGAACAGGAAAATGTTGCCCTAGCGGGTAAAGGGAAAGCAAAGAAGGGGTCTAGTAAAGGATCAAATTCACAAGGTGAAAATAAGAAGAAAGATTCTTCAAAGATCAAGTGCTATGGCTGTCACGAGTTTTGCCACTATGTCAACGATTTCCCAGAAAGGAAGAAGAATGAAAAGAAAGGCAAGAAGCAAGTTGCGGCTTCAGCAAGTGCAGATGAGCTCTCTAGTAGAATGGAAGATGAGTTTGCACTCATAGCATGTATGGTTAGCTCAACCTCACATAGTGTTTGGTACATAGATAGTGGGGCGTCATATCATATGACAGGAGTTAGAGAATACTTCTCCAATTATAAGGAAGAGAGCACCAGAATCCAGATCTCTATGGGGAACATGTCGAAACTCAACTCAGTTGGGAAAGGGACTATTCAGTTTCAGAGGGAGAGTGGTAAGATGATTCCCCTTCATGATGTGTTGCATGTTCCAGGCTTAGGGATGAATTTGATTTCTGTATCTGTCCTTCAGGACAAAGGGTACAATGTACTCTTTAGAGGGGCACATGTGTTGATCAAGCACAAGGATTGGAAATCACCCATAGCTATTGGAGTTAGGAGCGGTCGGCTTTATAGGCTGCAATTTGATATTCCTAAGGCACTCATGAGTAACAATAATCTTAGAGATCAAGGAGAGCTATGGCATAGAAGGATGGGCCATATCCATCATGGAGCCCTTAAATTACTTCATGAGACAGTGACAGGTGTTCCTGAGGTGAGCACAGGGCACGATGATGTATGTAAGGGATGCGTGTTGGGGAAGTTTGCTAAAGCATCTTTTCCAAGGAGGGACACTAGATCCAAGGGCGTTCTTGATCTAGTACATTCAGATGTATGTGGACCAATGTCGACGAAGTCTCTCAGAGGGTATGAGTACTTTGTTACTTTTATTGATGATTTCTCCAGGAAGACATGGATATACTTCTTGAAGACCAAGGATGAGGTTTTCAGTCGCTTCCAAGAGTTCAAAGCTCTTGTGGAGAATTCGACAGGAAGGAAGATAAAATTTCTTCGGTCAGACAATGGAGGCGAGTACAAAAGCAATGAGTTCCAGGAGTTCTGTACCAGAGAAGGAATCAAGAGAGAGTGGACTATTCCTTACAATCCACAACAAAATGGAGTTGCTGAGAGGAAGAATCGGTCTATAACAGAGGCATCAAGGGCTATGTTGCATGACCAGGATTTACCCCGTTATCTGTGGGCAGAGGCATGCAATACAACAGTATACATACAGAATAGAGTTCCACATAAGGTACTAGGGAAGATGACACCAGAGGAAGCATTCACTGGGAAGAAGCCAGATGTTAGTCACTTTAGGATATTTGGGAGTTTGGCATATTGTCACATTCCTAAGGATACACGTACCAAGTTAGATCATACTGCAGAGAGAGGGTACTTTGTGGGGTACAATGAAACCTCTAAGGCATATCGGATATTCATTCTGGGGACCAGAAGGATTATTGTTCGACGTGATGTCAAGTTCATGGAGGACAAGGCATTTAGAAGGTCTAGAGATTTTCCAGTAGATGATCAGAGTAAGCAGCCAACAGAAGCTCCAAGGATCACTCAATCGAGTCAAGGGCAGCAAAGCTCGAGTACAGTTACTAGTACAAGCATAGAATCAGGAGGAGAGAGTTTTCAAAGTATGGAGCAATAGGTGTAAGAAGAGATGCATCAAGAAGACATGGAGGTTGATATTTTGTCCTCTACAGTTGGCAGTAAGAACCGTGAAGTTCAACAGACACAGAAGAATACTCAGGAGTTAGTGGGTACTCCTAGGAGGAGTAATAGACAAGGGAAACCACTAGCCACGTATGATGACTATGTTTCATTAGTTAGTATGTTGGTAGATAGTGAACCTTCTGCTATCAGGAGGCTGCACAACATCAAGTGTGGCAAGAAGCAATGGTTGAGGAGTATACTTCAATTATGCAGAATGATGTGTGGGAGGTAGTGCCTAGACCAACAGATAGGGCAGTGGTTGGATCACGCTGGATCTATAAGATCAAGCACGGTGCAGATGGTAGCATCGAGAAATATAAGGCAAGGTTTGTGGCAAAGGGGTTCTCTCAGAAAGAGGGAATAGACTACGAGGAGACATTTTCTCCAGTTGCCAGGTATACTTCTATACGAGCTATAATCTCAATTTTAGCACAGATAGGATAGCAGATCCATCAAATGGATGTCAAGACAGCGTTTCTTAATGGTGAGTTGAAAGAGGAGGTATACATAGAACAACTAGAAGGCTTTGTAGCACACAACAAAGAGACCCACGTGTGTAGATTGAAGAGAGCGTTGTACGGACTCAAGCAGGCTTCTAGAGCGTGGTATGAGCGCATTGATAGTTACTTGCAGGAAATGGGCTTTGTGAAGAGTGAGGCAGATGCTAATCTCTACTACTTGGTAGTTGGAGGTGAGATTCTCATTCTTGTTCTATATGTAGATGACTTGTTTCTTATAGGTTCACTTGGGCTCATAGAAGAATGCAAGAGGGATCTTGCAATGGAGTTCGAGATGAAGGATTTGGGACTTATGCACTACTTTCTAGGCATGGAGGTATGGCAGAAAGATGGAGAGATTTTCCTTGGGCAAGGGAAATATTGCATGGAAATCTTGAAAAGGTTCAGGATGGAAGATTGCAAAGCCATGTCTACACCCATGATCATGAATTGGAGGAAGGTAGACACATTCAGGGAGAAGGATGTAGACCCCACCTTATACAGGGAGTTGATTGGTTCTCTCATGTATTTGGTCAATACCAGGCCAGATATAGTTTTTACAGTTAACTCTCTTAGTTAGTTCATGGTTGAGCCAAAGAGAGTGCATTGGACTGTGGCAAAGCATGTGTTGCGTTATTTGTGAGGTACAATCGAGTATGGAATTAGATATGCTCGAGGTGAAGGAATCAAGTTGATGGGCTATACTGACGCAGATTGGGCAGGTAGTACAATGGACAAGAGGAGCACTTCAGGGTGTTGTTTCAGTCTGGGATCAGGAGTTGTATCTTGGTTCAGAAGGAAGCAGAAGTCTGTGGCTCTGAGTTCAGCAGAGTCAGAGTACATAGTAGCTAGCATGGCAACATGTGAAGTTATATGACTTCGGAAGTTGCTAGTAACTTTGTTTGGTTAGAAGGTTGAGACTATGGTGATACACTGCAACAATTAGAGTTGCATCAAGTTGACTGAGAATCTGGTGTTTCATGATAGGTCAAAACATATAGACATCAAGTATCACTTCATCAGAGATTGTGTATAGCGTGGGGTTGTTAAGCTACAATTTGTACCTACAGATCAGTAAGTAGCAGACATTTTGACAAAGGCATTGGGGAAGGAAAAATTTATCTTCTTCAGAGAGATGTTGGGCGTCATGCAGAACAACTTCCTCGCTAAGAGGGAGTGTTAATTTTAGTAGTTAGTAGCTTGGACAACTGTTTGTCCTCATCCATTTGTTATGGGTAATTTGGACAGCCTAGAATTTAGAGAAATAGTTGTTTTTGTCAAACAAATATTGTTAGGATAAGAACAATTTTTATCTAATATTGACTCCTTTTAGGCGACACCTCATAACCAAGGTTGTTATGGTTATTGAGTTGTCTTAATCTTAGCCGTTCATTTGTATTAATCTCGGTCGTTGATTTTCAATGAGAATAGTATATAAGGAAGTCATTGGGGTCATTTGTAACAAGGAAGTTTTGAGAGAAACTTGCAGTGTTAGCAAGTAGTCTTGCAGTGTTAGCAAGGGCGCAGTGATAGCGTTGGAGATAGCAGTGGAGGAATATCAACAGGAGGATTAGGAGATTGTCGGAGCTCTGCCAGTAAGAGGCAAGCAGTATTTGTATCTCTTGATTTGTTGAAGTTTAATATATTTCTCATCTGTAGTACTGGTTTTCCCTACGGGATTTTTCCAGGGACAATTGTCCGAAAATATTGTGTTCACCTTGTTGGGTATTTTTTATGTGTTTGTATTTGTGAAGTTACAGTTGTGTTATTTTCCAATATTTGTTGATCAAATAATCTTACAAGATAGGAGGTTAATAATCAGTAACTGTAATAGATTTTTCACACTTACACTTACCCATTTCTAACTCCGCAAATAGTAGAGGCTCACCATTGTTAACTTATATCTTAGCATCATGTTTCAAATGCCTACCTATTTGGCTTTCTTATCCCGTCAAACCCGGTCACTATCATTATCAAAATATAATCTTATGATTTCTAGAATTTTTTTTTTTCCAATTTATAATAAAAAAAAGTAAGAAGTGACCCATTTTCATTTTTTTAATTGATGATATAACACACAAATTATAGTCAAGGAATGCATATTTAAACTTTCCCTTTTAATGGGTGTGCGAGTGTGCTTTATTTTGATACATAATCGATTTTGATTTTTCTTATATGAAAGTCAAAAATATCTATTTGTAACAATATTTTATTGCATGACATTAAAAATATGGTAATGTGTCATATTTCTCAATCAACAATATATAAGTTTTTTTTCTCATTTCTAATTATTTAATATGGTATATTTTCTCATCAAAATATTATATTTTATTAATTTTTTCACAATTAGATTAATGCCTTTTAAGTAATTTCCAATTAATATACTTAGACTCAATGTAATAAAATGCTTAGTCTTATTAAAAAATATATGTTATTTTAACTATTAACATTTACGTAATATCCATTTAATTCTATCTATATTATGGTTTTTATGTTATTTATGTCTCATTGAATTTTAAAAGCTATCATGAAGATAGAATTATGTCCTTAAAATATGTCATTACTTCTATTTAAATCTCAAAAATAACTCAACCCGAGTTAACTTGATAAAAATATTTAAAGACATTTAAATTACTCACCAGATTTAATTGCATTGAGATAGAATTATAATTCTTGAATAACTTACTAACATTATACAATTATTACTTTGGAGAGGCAAAAAAAAATCTTAAATTTAAACAAATAAATTTTAAAATTAAATCTATGATTACTTATATTTGTTACCATATGTTTACATAAATAAATATTCATTCAAAATACATGAACACAATATAATATAGTATTCTAACATTCTTAAATGTTACACCAATTTAACTTTCCTAAATAGTAATTTTATCAACTTAACTCAACACATTCAATTATATCAAATTTATAGTTACAAATATTATAATAATACGTCTTTCTAGGATCACTATATTTTTTCTCTTTCTATTTTTATATATATTTACCTATTTTAAATTTAGTTTTTCATTTATATAATTCTTTTAATTGTATTATCATAATATATATCTTTCTCCGATCACTATACATTTCTCTCTTTCTCTTTTTATATATATTACTCATTTTAAATTTAGTTTTTCATTTATATTCTTTTAAGTGTATCATTATACTTCCTTTTATTTTTTAAAATTAAATATTAAATTGTTAACCTTTTATGAACAACAATAATAACAATAACACGCGCGTGCATGCACACACACACACACACACACACTAACTTGCATCTACCTCATTTTTCATTTTTCATTTAGAGAAGATTTTTTTTTTTTGGTTTTTTTAATTTTTTTTTTATTTTCAAAAAAATTTAAATCATTCATTTGATTCTTATCTTCCTTCCCCAATATTCAAGGTAAGACATTGGTGATAGATTGACTTGTTGCATGAAATATGTGGACATTTGCTCACCTCACCCATCAAATTAAATTTTTATGTGCCAAAATGGGGGAAATTTATCAAAATAAGAGCTACTTCAATTTTAAATCTAAATGTGACATATGTATTATAAATATATTTTTCACTCATTTTACTATGTCATTACATAATTTTTTTCTTCTTTTACTTTACTAAAATTTTGTTGATATAGGATTCTTTTTATGTTTTATAAATTGGGATTAAGCTCTGGTCTTCTATTTCTTTAATCTAATAATAATTATTAAAAAAATATTTTAATTGTTTGCATGAATATAATATAAAATCTCCTTTCATAAAAAAAATAATATAAATTGTTACAGGATTATATATATATATATAATACAACACTTAATGATACCATTTGATGGAAAAAAATGCATGTAGGTGGGTTTGTAACGGCTGAGCCTAACAATCACGCACCTTAGCGCAGCTTGTTCCAAAACTTGAACCCACAATCTCTGCTATGCCAGCAACCCCACCAACCACTGCGCCATGCTGTTTTTTGAGCATTTTTGGGGAAAACATCTATTTGATGTCAGCTGCTAACTTATGTGACGGTTAGGCTGATTGGTTCGTAACACCTGGTTTCGTGGCAACCTTATGATATTAACGCGAGGCCGTGGCCATGGTCATGATCCCTTATCTTTGAGGTTGAAGTACTTTTGTCTCCTAATTTTCAGAGATATATAATAGTTCGCACAGGGCCACAATCAATTATATGGAACATGATTGTGCCGCGTCTCTAAATTCTATCAGGGAAATTTTGAATATGATTCATGTCCTTTTCAAATGATCGTGCGCATATATAATGAAAGCAGGCCCTAAAATTCCATATTCATTTGGAAAGGAAAACCAAGATTGCGTGAATAATGGTTCTTTTCATTAAATCTTTATGCTAATGTAATTTCTATTCCACTCAATACTTTTTCCATCGTTGGTGTCTATATAGACGTGTTTTTCTTTTTCCTTGACTAGTATTGTGAAGTGAAATGATGATGTGTTATCGATAATATTCCCTGGATCACCAAGGGCACTCGCTAGGATGAAGCACACGTTGAAATGCATAGAATGGAGGACCCCATGGACAATGGACAAGATATCTCAATGGCACATCGATTTTTAAAGGGCAGAAAAACGTTGTCCTCTTTGAGACTAATGTGAAAGCATAAATTCCCAATGCTCCGTGTAAAAGCAAGCACAATATATCTAAAATAAAGCTTTTAAGAACCCTTATCCCCACCTTTACATAATAAGTCAAATATGAAGATTGGAATCTGCTGACTACCCTTGACACACAAAACTGAAAGTCAATAATAATTACAATTTGAAGGTGTAAAATTCAATTTGTGTGTTAAAATCTTTGTTGGAGTGGGTTGATTGATATGGAGATTTTTTTAAAGAAGAAAACCATCATAACAATTATGACATGTGGTTCATAGAAGAGTTCATATATATGTTAAAAGTCTTCATCATATGTATCTTGGTCTTCTTATTTATCATAACAATTATGATTTTTTTCAGAGAAAAACATCATAATAAATATGACTTGTGGTTCATAGGAGAGTTAATCATACCTAAATAGTTCATACATATGTTAAATGTTTTCATCATATGTATCTTGATATTCTTATTTATCATAACAATTATGAATACTTATTCATAAGAGTATTAATTATATTTCAATAATTCATTGATGCATTAAAGGTCTTCATCGCATGTATTAGATACTATTATTTATCAAAACAATTATGGCATATAGTTTATGAGAGGATTAATCATATTTATATAATTCATTGACATGTTAAAGGTCTTCATCATATACTTTTATTTATCATTTCAATTATGACATTTAGTTCTTGAGAGGATTAATCATATTTGAATAATTTATCGACAGGTTAAAGGTCTTCATCATAGACACCCAACTCTCTCATTTAGATGAGCACATCATTTTTTGATAGATAAAAAGAGGGTTGTGGTCCCTCACCAAACAATATTTAGATTATAACATGAAAAAGATAGATATATGTTTTTATTTTAGAATGTTGAATGAGATAAACCATCATGAAATAGAGCTATATTCTTCTAAATAAAATGTTACAAACTAGATTTACAAAAATACTAGGAAAAAAATACCAAACGTGGCCTAAAGGATGTACCACTAGATTATTAGATTATTATAAAAGAAGAAAATAAGCTACCATAGAGAAAAAAAAACACATTCACCAAGCGAATGATAAAAAACCATAAATGCATGCATAATTGTTTTTAAATAACTTAAAAAGCAAGACCAATATAGAGTATTCAGGGGTTATGGTTTTACAAATACTATTCGAAGAGATACGGTCTATTTTATTGATTGAACATATAATGGCATAAAAAAAATCCTAGATTAAATTAATACTAAATAAGTATGTTAAATTTAAGTACAATAATATGAATTTGGTATTAAATTAAATGTAGATGTTGTGATTAGTCGATTTAGAATTGGGAAGATAATAGAAAGGTGAGTTGTTTATCTAACTCTA
The DNA here is from genome assembly GCA_019776745.2 of Taxus chinensis. NCBI lineage: Eukaryota > Viridiplantae > Streptophyta > Pinopsida > Cupressales > Taxaceae > Taxus > Taxus chinensis. Next base: position 3,225,123 of record CM034151.1, on the reverse strand, counting down.
GTTGTTTTGAGTCACATAAGGTGTCTTAGCGGTTGGAAATGATCTAAAAGTGCTTCATTAGGTGTTCAGACAGAGAACAAGCACTGAAAAGCTGTTGAGATATCACAATAGATAGACCACTACAACAATTTGACATTATTGGTCTTTATTGACATTATGTGGAAGATGTTTGGGGGTTTATAAAAATTGGGAATGATTTACCTCTTCCTATAACATGCTTTGAGATATTTGGGAAATCTTTAGTCTTGTGCAATGATACCTATTTATGATATACTTCATCCAAACCCTCGTTGTTCTTGTAAAAAAGGGATCCTTAAAATAGGGTAATTACTTTTTAGTAAAAACCTTAGTCACACCCCCAATGATATGGTGAGAATTTCCTATATAATTAAGTGTGTGTAAAATCATGTTCACAAACATTTGGCCTCTATTCATACTTTGAACCTTGGCATCACATAGCTTTGACCACTTTGATTTGAAATTTAGTTTTATGAACTACTTTAGAGATGCTCCTTGAGAGATTTAAAATATTCTACAATTTTGATATTGATCCTTAATGTAGTGAAAGTGCTTTAAGAGAGTGTGAGGTTTCTAAGGAATGTAGAAGATGAAGAGGTGAGTAGTGACATTATATATATATATATATATATATATATATATATATATATATATATATATATATATATATATATATATATATATATATATATATATATATATATATATATATATATATATGAGAATATTTATCAATTTATTTCCATAACCAACCCATGAAATGTGTTTAGGCCAATCTAATAAAGATTTCCAAATTTTAAATTTAGTTGTTAAAGGCTTGTAAACACTGCTAGAAACTTAACCCATGCAGTCATGCAATATGTATGGATTCATTAGTAGTGTCATGGGAGTGTAGAATGTGGTCCTTAGATATGGAGAATGTTTTTATAGGATTATGAAGGTGTTATTGTATAGAATAATTTGATCTTAAATATATATGACTGGGAGATTGAAATGGCTTAGGAAGTGGATGAGTATATTAATAGAGGGAAAGTGTAATCAAGAGTCAAATATATGTGAGTTATTCAATTGTTTCAAACTATGACAAAGTGTCAAAGACCAAATTTAGGTATTTGCAGGATAAAGGGTGTGGAACCCAAACGGTAGGGGTGTGTGCCACATATCTAAAATTTATATTTAAACCCAAGTCTCATTTTTCCTAAAATCCCCTCATTTGACTAGATCAAGATAAGTCATGGTTGAGTTAGGTATGACGAGAATATATATGAGATGAATACAAGGGTGTTTACACCCTTTTTACATTGATTAATATACTTGTTTAGTGATTTAAGTATATTGATTTAATTTAATTTGAATTAATTAAATCTAGGTAATGCAAAGTCACTACTGAACCAAATGATGCATAAATATTGAAATATAGAAATGACACAAGAAAACTAAGATTTAAAATATGAAACCCTAAGAAAGAGAGGGAGAGATAGAAGAAGACTTAGCTGATTTCTACGTGCAATCTGGAACTGATCTGGACTAGGGAGAAGTGATGAACATGATGGGGAAGCAAGTGTCATTATTGATCACTGTAAATTCTATAATGTCACGAACAAGGCTAGACATGGGTACCCATGGAAGGACAAGGGCACTTAGGCATTGACGACTGATTCTGGGTGCCTGGTGACTGTGCACAAAGCTCAGGATCTACTTTTGTTGTGTCATAGGGTGTTCAATTATTCTCTTGTTGATCATTTGATAGTTCACACTATGATCGCCAAAGGTACCTATAACCTGCAAAAGAACAGTTTACCTACATAAGCCCACAAACAACATCAAACCTAAAAAAGAAAGATGTAAAATGGGGAGTCGGACTGACCCCAGTGGTCACCCTGAGATTGAACTTACGACCAAGCACTGCACTACATATCAGACTCCACGCATTTCTTGTGAGTGTGTGTGTGAAATTGATGCCCTAGGATGCCCTTGTGCAAGTTACACTTGATAACAAGTTGTAGCTAGAATGTAGCAATGTAGTAGAATGTGTGGATGGAATAGAATGAACTTCCCCTTCCTTTATGTTGTGTATGCAGAGTTGATGCATCCCTTGTCCCTTGAATGGATGCTAGATGGATGTTTTGGAGTGCTTTAGGTTCCTTTTGGATGTAAGCTTAGGTGATGATAGTAATGCTTAGTGTTTGGTCCTTTATTTTGAACACATAACTATGTATTTATATGATTCCCTTGTTTGAATTTCATAATTGACAACTGGAAGGCCGACCCATAAGTGAAAAATATGCCCAAAAGATAAAAAAGACCTAAAAGGAGCGAGTGAGGTAGAAAAGGGTCAAGGGCGCTCAGAGGGGATAGGAGCGCACTAGGTGTTGCTATCTTGGTTGGGTGCTGGTGTCTGGAAAGCCATAAAAGATAAATCAGTAAAATTTTGACTGGGTTGTAGGGTGTGTAAGACCAAATAGAAAATAAGAAACAAAGAAAAGAGGCCAAATATAGTTATCAATTACTAGTTTTCTTGCTTAGGAATCATATGAATGCTAGTATGCTTTTAGGACCTAGAAATGTACCCAAGTGTGTGATTTTTTGTGTCTACATTTTCCCCCAATTTATGTTGTTGAGTGAATACTCGATAACATAAAGTAGATAAAATATGCATACCTGATAATCATGTAGAGCATGCGGTGAAATATGTGTTGAGTGGACAAGTGAAGCATGGAATGATGCAAAGTGAAGTGTGGAGACTAGGAAAGGAAAGTGACCCTAGGGGTGAAGCATATGCATGTGTTGTACCTGTTGTTGTAGCTTGTACTTTATTGTTGTAGGCTATTCTTGTTGTTGCGTATTAAGGATGAACCTGCAAAATAAGAGAAAAAGTGTAGTCAAAGTTCCTTGTATATGATAAATCAGATAAATGAGAAAAATGTAAAAGTATGTAAAAAGTGTGTAAAGGAAAGTGTGCACTTGATGTATAAGAGTGTAAAGGATAGAAAAGTATCCTGAAATGCTGTGTAGAGTGATTTTTTAGGTGATCTCATGCCAAGAGTGGAGCTTTTGGGTGATCTCACACCAAATGCGAGTTTTTTGGGCGATCTCAAGCCGAGTGCGAGTTTTTTGGGTGATCTCACACCAAAGAGCAAGTGTTGGGGAGAGAGGTCTAGTGTTACTCTCCATCCATGAATCTAGCTGATAAGCACCACTATAGATGGTGCGTCCCTGATTTGTTCTTGTTGTCCTGAATTATTTCACAATTGTATTAAATTAGTTCCGATTGAAATGGATTGTAGGAGATTAATGCATTTTGTAACTTGAGGACTGTGCATGTAACTGTAGAACTTATCTCTAAAGGCTTATGTGAACTGTGCTGATCTGATAAGCTGATTGTGTGTGCCCCCAGGACATTAGCACCCAGGGGAGGACACATGCACCCAGGTGCTATTGTTTGAGTTTGGGCACTGGGTTTTGTGTTGTGCTGAGGACCTAAGTCAAATTTTGGTCCTTTCTGTGACTATGTTCATGTTGTTTCTATGTACTGTGTAGAATCTGTGTCTATAGCTCTGAGATACTATTGTAGAGGTGATTTGTTAACCTAATGTATTCCCCCCTCATTTTGGGTGTATGCAACTAATGTAGGAGTGTGTGGCCCAAAAGAGAGGACCTGATGCTGATATGAAGCTGATACCTACAGGGGGTAGGGGATGTGCATGGTAGAAACCAAGGCACATGCAAACAAATGGCTAAAAATATGTGTTAGTAGAAAAAGTAAAAACATGCAATAGAAGAACAATGTAACAATCAAGTGTTCAAACAAGATAGATCGTGAAAAATGGGTTTCAAACATGGGACATCACTCACAATGTCACAAGACAATCAGGGCCGAAGTGGCCAAAAGCATACAAACAATGATAAAATAAGACATAGGGCATAACCCATAAACAATGACATACAATAGAAACAATGGAAAGAAAAATGTATCAGATAACCATGGTGGCATATAGTCCTGCAAAGAAAATGCTACACATGAAGCACCCATTAGCATGTTAGAAAGATAAAAAGTATGTCAAGATCATGTATGTATCCCATGAAAAATAGTAAAATTTGACTAAATAAGTACTATAAAAACTTTAAAAATTAGGTAATGTAACAATAGAACATGTTTGGTCATGTAATGTAGTATGTGATAGTAGTTGAAAGTACAAAAACTATGCCCCCAAGAGCCTCAGTGGGACTGGTAAAATAGTATATGATGCCAAACATCATTGTAGCAGTGTAAAAACCTGTAAGAGATTCTGCATTCACATCCAAAATACCAAGTGAATGATCATGTGTGTATATAGAAAGATAATGACATACTAAGTATCTGACTAGCATAGTAAGAAAAGTGCATCATGTAAGTAGTATAAGCAAACAAGAGTAAGTGCAACCAAGATATGCAAATGCAGTGTATGAGTGTGATGGAATGGTATGCAATATGTGAATGTGATAGGAGCAGTGTGCCCCCCAATGGATGTGTATGAGATATGGTTCATTTATAAAAGACCCCTCAATAATCAAGAATGAGCGTCACTCGGAAATAGTTTGAGACTGTGTGATAGAAATATAGATCATGAAGCATAGAGTGTGAAAAGGGAATGTGGTGAGGTTCATTTCAGATTTAGACCCTCAGTAGTCAAGTATGAACCGTGGAACTAGAGTGCATCATAGGGTAATGTGCATGTTATGTGAATAGGTGCTAGAAATATGTATTGTGAAACACAAAGTGTGAAGTGTGGTAGATGTGAGGTTCATTTCAGATTTAGACCCTCAATAGTCGAGTATGAACCATGGAGCTAGAGTGCATCATAGGGTAATGATGATACATTGTGTGTATCAAATGGTTTGAAAGTGTTTAGAAAGATCAAATATGAAACACGTAGCGTGAAGTGTGATAGTAGATTCTAGAGACAACTTTAGTGAATGGAATAGGGAGAAGTTTGATGCCCCCAATTGTGCGAGGAATGGAGAGCTACGTGACGATGCCATCAAGATATTGTGGTGGTGATGAAGTTTAAATTGTTTCCCAACCATCAATATAAGGATTAGCTTGTTTGAAAAAGCTAATTGGACATGGAAGCAGAGTAGGGTGGAGAGAGATCTTGAATGGTGGTATCTTATTTAGGATTGATAATGATGTAGAAGACTTGAGAAGAGGAAGGGTTGGACTGATTTTTAGAGGAGGTTGTTTAATTGGCAACATTTAAAATGGGTGATGGGGTGGAATGATTTTTAGTAGGAGGAGTTAAATTGGGTAAATAGTTGGGAGGAGGATATGGATGGAATCTGAAAGGGGATACACTATTGTTTAGGATAACTTACTGCTTGAATGACTAGAGAAGTAACATTAGTAACTATGGAATGAGGCTCACGAGACATAGAGGGATTGATTTTGGGAGCCCATTTAGATTTAGAAATTGAAGATGTAGCAGAATGTTGTGAAGAAAATGAAATAAAACCATGGTGCTCAAGGTGCTTAATTATTTGTTTTAAATCATAGCAATCATTGTCATGATGTCCATTAATTTTGTGATAATTACAAAATGGTAGCCTATGTATTTTGCAAGCCAATAAGGATGATATCAATGAGTAGTTGACAAGTCGACAATTGGTGATTAAGGAGCTTGAGAAGGATATCAAATTTCTTACCATTTAGATCGAACTTGAGATGTGCAGGGAGCGGTAATAATTGGGGTTCACCGATATGAGCATGTATAGAAGACATAGAAGTAGAATGAGATGTAAAATAAGAACTAGCATGGGCTTGAGAAGCGTCCTTGAGATGTTGGATTTCATCTTTAAGAGATGTAATTGTTGTTTCCATAGCTTGAATTTTTACTTGAAATAAACAATGTAAAGCTTGAATTGACTCTAAGATGGATTAATTGGATAGAGGATTAGGACCGATAGATTCATCAGATAAACAATAAAAAATGACACTTACTTGAGTGGGTGGTGTATTGCGAAGGATATACATAGTGTCTAGGGTTTTTTTGGAGAACATCATTACAAGGTAGATGCATTTAAAGTAGGTCATGCAAAGAAATTTGATGATCCATGAAAGAAGATTCGATAAAATAAGAAAAATGAGGATCCACGTGTATGATCACGAGTAGGGTTCACCAAATGATTTAATTTAATTTGAATTAATTTAAATCTAGGTATTGCAGAGTCACTACTGAACCAAATGATGTATAAATACTGAAATATAGAAACAACACAAGAAAAATAAGATTTAAAATATGAAACCCTAAGCAAGAGATGAGATAAAGAGACTTAGCTAATTTATGCTTGATCTGGGATAGATCTGGACTGGGAAAAGAGCTGAATAGGCTGGGAAGAGTGTCGTAAATGCTCACTGTAAATTCTAAAATGTTGGGATGAGGTTGGACACGGGCGCCTGGGATAGGTCAAGGGCATATGGGCATTGGAGATTTCTTTTGGGTGCTAGTGACTGCGCAAGAGTTCAAGATCTGTCTTTTGGTGTGTCACAAGGTCTTCACCGTTTTTCCCTTGTGATCACTTGGTAGTCACAAAATGACCGCCGAGGGTACCTGTAACCTGTAGAATAAGATTTACCTGCACAAGACCACAAACCACATCAAACCTAAAACAAAATATGCACAATGGGGAGACGAAATGACCCCAGTGGTCACCTCGAGAGTGAACTTATGACTAAGTACTACACTACATATCATACTCTATGTAGTTCTTGTGACTGCATGTGAGAATGATTCCCTAGGATTACCTTGTGCAAGTTACACTTGATAGCGCACTGTAGCTAATTGTAGCAATGTAGTAGAATGTGTGGATGGAATAGAATAAACTTCTCCTTCCTATGATGTGTATGTAGAGTTGATGTAGTATCATGTCCCTTGAGTGAATGCTTTAGAGTTCTTTAGGTGCCTGTTGGATGCATGCTTAGGTGGTGATAATAATTTTTAGTGCTTGGTCCTTTATTTTTAACACATAATTATGTATTTATATGAATCCCTTATTTGAATTATTTCATAATTGACATTTGGAAGGCCGACCCATAAGTGAAAAAGATGACCAAAAGATAAAAGATACCCAAAAGGATTGAGTAAGGTGAAAAAGGGTCAGGGGTACCTGGGCACTTTTGTCCTAGATGTACGCTGGTGTATGGAGCCATAAAAGATATATCAGTTAAAATCCTGAATGGGCTATAGGGTAGGTAAGACCAAAGAGAAAACAAGAAACAAAGCGAAGAGGCCAAAGATAGTTTTCAATTACTAGTTTTCTCGTTTAGGAATCATGTAAATGCTAGCATGATTTTAGGACCTAGAAATGTACCCATATGCATGATTTTGTGTCTACATATACTAAGAATGTAAAGGTAGATACAAGGGTTATTTTGATTAATTAACTTCTAACATTAATAATACAATATCATAACTATAGACACTGAGTTTTTTGTTAACCCACCTACTTCATCTTATAAATACATTATTTAATCTAAAACATATCATTATGTCATTATCCTAAGTCACCCTCTCGTCATCTAGTTAAATCAATTTTTACCCCCTCAAAAATTACCATTTAACCATCCCAAACTACCCCAACCTATTTAAAAACACTTAAAACCTCTAAACCACCTCAAATCTATTTTACCCTAACATTCTAACCTCCCCAACTCATCCATAACCTCATCCCAACCATTTTCCCTTATCATTTACCAGAAAACCCCGTTTAGGAAGTGGTTTCAACAATTTCGTAAACTCTTTCCCAAAAATCTAGGATTGCTGATGATTCTACGTTATCACCAAAGATTATAAATAGAAGTCTTTGCTACTCCTTGAGGGATATTCAGAAATATTTTTCTTGCTCCTGCACTTTGTCTTCGACCTAGCAATGAATCTAAGTCATTTAAGAGATCATCAAGGCCCTGTATCAACCTCAATCTCTTACATACAAATAATTTTGATATTCTTCTCATCAATCATTTCTATGGAAGATAAACAACTACCCATCAACTTCAATTAGATCCATTCGATGTTTGGAGGCATATTTAAGTCTATTTCCACATCAAGAAATATTTTTGTGTTGTTTCATCATTTAAATTTCATAGAAACATAAAAAATAATAAAAAAATCATCATCTAAAAGCTTTGTCTATCATTTTTATCAAAGTTATCATTTTCATAGTAATCGCCAGTGATTGCTTGAATCGCCCATGATTATGTTAGATCACCCGTGATTCCTCTGAATCAAAAAAAATCCCTGTCAATCTGCATCTTTTAATCAATTCATCATTTTATTATGAATTTTAATCAATATTTTGGATTTAACTTGTACCCTATAAGCCTGGATTTATTTTAGATGGCAGTACCTAGTTGGTCCCATCCTATCACAAGCATGTATGATCTTCCTATTGTTTATCAAACCTTATTTTGGGAACAATATAACATCCTTCACGATTTGACACTGTGTGCAATTCAATTTCTACCGAAATCGATGACATTGAGGATAAAATTGAGTTCCTCCTCGAGATCCAACAAAAAATAGATGAATTTTGGTACGATTACTTTGAGTTTGTCCAGATTGCATCCACTCTTTCCTAGGCCACATTTGAAGCTACACAGGACTTTCTCTTCAACCTCTAGTTCTAAAGCTTCTCATCCAATATCTACCTATCCTTGTCATTTACATATCCTTATCATTATCTTTGTCAATCTACTTAAATGCATCAAAGTGAGATGACATTCTCCAAGGAAGTCCCTTTGGATTCCTAAAATTGTCCATTACCGAGCAACCCATTTATCCATTTATCTAATCTATTTTGTTGAACTATCTTTGATTTGCAGGTTTCATTGTTAGTGTAAGAAGAAGGAGCTTTATCCAACAGCATCGACATCCATTACCGCAGGTATTGGTAAACTGAGGTCAGTTTTTTTTTGTTATTTCATTTTATTAAGTTAAAGTTGGAAAGAAAAAATCTCTGGTACATTTTGGCATTCCCAATGGGACCATGTCCCTTTTATTTAATTTTAAATTAATTAATTTCACCTTTAGGTTCTCTGTTTTGCAATCGCTAACAATCTGGTTAAATCACCAACAATTTTGGTGAATCACCATCGATTTCTGTAAATCATCGATGATATCTCTAGATTGTTTTTTATTGCTTGGTCAATAATCCTTTAACATTCATTTCTCTTTTCTATTCCCTGTTTTCATTTAACCCTTACAAGTTGCTGCTTCGGGAGCTTTTGTTTGCTGCGGTGTAGCTGTGCTAAAAAAATCAATTTTTTTTTTTTTTAAAAGGAAGCATTTTACAGGTTCGTCCCTTTCCTTTATTTTTCTTTCTAAGAATTACATTTTTGTTTTTTTCCCTCATCTAAGTCACTTTTTTTTTGGTATTTAAAAAGAACCTCTCATTTTTCTTGATCACATAGTCTTATTAGGAGGTTAATAGATTGCATTCACTTAATCTCCCCCACACACAACCAAACCACATTAAACATTAACCTACATCAAAACATTCCTACCCAGGTGGACCTACTTGGATTTCATCACCAAGAGGAGAAGCCGACTTGGTGTTCTAGCTGAGTATAAATAATTGGTTTCCGGTATATTGTCTAAGCACTCGACTCCCTTATCGTTGCGGGACCGTGAAGTGAGGGGTAGGCCCCAATAAAAATCCCCGTACCGACACCAACACAGATTTGGGCCTCACGTGCCTTCAGGTATATTGAGGACTCCTACCTTAAATATCACCTAAAACCTTCCTTAGATGAAAATTTCCTAGGACCATGTTAACCATTTTTAACATTTCACTCTTCTTCTAAATAATCAAGATAATTAAAAATTTCCTCTATGTGATTTACCTAGTGTTTGTAATCAACAATCTAGATTCATTTTTCTTAGGTGATTCTTTACTTTCATGGTTACTACAAGACAACAATCACATCTCCAAAATTCTGAAAATATGAATGAAAAATTTCAACGAACTATCGAAAATCTTCAAACCCATATAAAGGATGCTTCGCGCTAAATTAATCAACAATAAGCATCTCTATCATCACAACCAGAAGATCAAGAACCTCCAAATTCCCGTAGAAGTCAATTTGCCTCATCCGAAATACCCCATCCACGCAGTCCTTGTTTCTTTGACGTAGGGATCCCGTCTTTTCTGAAATTTTGGACTTGAATCCCATTTCCCTCAATACATACCTTGTTACCAGGGTGTTCATCTACAACCATTCACACCTAGACCACAATCTCATGTATCTAACACCTCATGTGCTTTCTCCTGACAGCTTGATCCAAACCATGATCCCATCATTCAACAAGTACACCCTTATCCCCCTAGCAGTCGGGACTAGAAACATCTAGTTTCGAATTCTTCATGAACTATCTGAATATATTCTTCGTGTTGTAGAAATTTGACCAATTGGACAAAGTTCACCTCCTTCTTTGTGATGGTCAATGTGGTGATGAATGTCCTGAACTGGGAAGAAAGAGCTCGTAGTGTGAGAGGGAAAAACAACTTATCTTCCACCACTTCTCCCAGAGCTCTAAGATTTTCTCGTAGTTCCACCATACGACACAAAAATTCATGTACTTTCTCACCTTCTTTCATACTCATGGTATGAATCTTTGAGTAGAGAAGGAAGATCTTTATCAAATTATTTTCTTCGTAGATGGTGGAGAGATTATCCCAGGCCACCTTTGATTTTTTCTCATCCCATATGTGTAGTTGTACCTCATCGGAAATGCTAATAGTGATGAACATCAAGGATTTTGCATCGGCCTTGTTATACTTCATTTTCTCATCTACGTTGGTGGGACAAGCGAATGTGCCAGTCACAGTCTCCTCGAGATATTCAAACAAGATAATTTTGTGCATCTTCGTCTTCTAGGTGACATAATTAGGCCCTTTCAAGAACTGAGCATTAGACAACAATATTTTGGGAGATGACATGATGTCTGTCTTGCTCAATACAAAGGAAATGTTCACAATATTGTGCTTGTACAAAATTGCAACAACAACGAAAATAAAACATGTGCATGAAAGTTTTGTCGAACCGTTATTGATTGTATATATTGGCATCTTGTGCCTTGGCTTATTCATTCAATAAAATATGCTTCCTCATCCTTTAAAAGATACCCTTGACTTTAGACGATTTGGTGTAGAATGGAAATGGAACATTGGTGTTATGTTCCCCCCAAATTTGAAATTTTCATTTATTCATCAAAATACAAATCTAAAAAAAACACATTGTACACAACTAGAAATAGGAACTCTGAAAATAAAGCACATAATTGAAAAACAAATTCCCACCAAAAATTTCCACCACAGCTTTGTGCAACCCCATCGTTGGTGACTGAATAGAGGTCATTGATTGACCTCTAACCTCTCGTGTCTTTGTCCTCTAGTGTGATGCTGCTAACTCAACTTGATTTTTCTTTGAGGCTCTTTATGTCTTCACGTGCTATCAAGCGTCGACATTTTTTAGGTTAAGAGTTCTCAGGTTTGGTATCTCCCTCATATCTCGCTTCAAGATTTTCCCAAATTCTTTTGTCTTGGAACTTTACATATTGGATGTCGATTTCAAATGATACTGCATCTACTCCAAACATTGCCTTTTTGATTTTTTTTTGACATTTGGATAAATGAAATTAAGACACAAAATTGACATTTTTTGACGACATCGACATTATGACTTTACTTGGACAAATAACAAGATGATAAAGACGAAAATAAAAAAGTAATATTTAATTACTTTTTATTACAACTATACAATGACTCAATGACTCATTATATTTTTAGACTTGAGGGACGTGCTTTTGATGATGCAACACAGAGACTTGTTACGACATATAACACTGTCGAGACAACAATTTTTGAATCTAACTATTAAAAAAATCATATTTGATTATTTTTTCAATTTAATGATTTTTTAACGATATTGACAATAAAACAAAAGACACTAAAGAAATCCCTAGTAGTAGTAACTAAATTATACTCAACAAGGTTATAAAATATACAAATTTAAATGAAGTTAAGAACAAATGAAAAATATTTGAAGTCTACACTATTATACTAAAGGGTAGACCTAAAGATTATTATGACAAAACCTTAAATAGAGTAGACCGATAATATGATGGTGAGGATTCGTGGATGACAGCTAGTGAGAGCTCGATGCAAAGAGGTCAATTTGAGACTGAAAACCAGAATCTTCAATAATGTTTTGTTGACAACTTGCAGTGAATGATGCGTAGGAATTTCAATGACTTTAATGCCAAAGACAATCAATGTAATGCAATCAACACCGAGTCAATTTGGAGGCAAGTGTTGACAGCTAACTGTGTCAAATGATCTTCAATTGTAATGTAATGCAGCTTAAAAAAACAAGCAGAACCAAGTTGGCAGATAAAGCGTTGACAGGGTGGCTTAGATTCTCGGAAATCAAGGAAAGCTCGGAGGAGTAGGAACAAATGGCGGGCACTGCAAAGTCTTCGAATGGATGAATGTAAAGTAAACAAAACTCAGATAAAATCGAATGCAAACAATGTCATATGGATATATGCTCTTAGACACATGTAGATTAGAACTATCCAAAATAGATGTAGATTGAATAGCTCGTTCGGAAGCATTTGCAAATCCAATACCAATCTAGAGGTAGAATACACTCTAACCAAAAATGGAAATCCTCCAATTTTTTTTACCAAATGCGTGGTTGCATTCAAGCACAAATTCTGGTTGTGTGAAAAATTTATTATAGTTACTGATTATTAACCTCCTATCTTGTAAGATTATTTGATCAATAAATATTGGAAAATAACACAACTATAACTTCACAAATACAAACACATAAAAAAATACCCAACAAGGTGAACACAATATTTTCGGACAATTGTCCCTGGAAAAACCCCGTAGGGAAAACCAGTACTACAGATGAGAAATATATTAAACTTCAGCAAATCAAGAGATACAAATACTGCTTGCCTCTTACTGGCAGAGCTCCGATAATCTCCTAATCCTTATGTTGATATTCCTCCACTGCTATCTTCAACGCTATCACTGCGCCCTTGCTAACACTGTAAGACTGCTTGCTAACACTACAAGTTTCTCTAAAAACTTCGTTATTACAAATGACCCAATGACCCCCTTATATACTACTCTCGTTGAAAATCAACTGCCGAGATTAATACAAATGAACGGCTGAGATTAAGAAAACTCAATAACTGTTAACAACCTTGGTTATGTGGTGTCATCTAAAAGGAGTCAATATTAAATAACAATTGTTTTTATCCTAACAATATTTATTTGACAAAAACAACTATTTTTCTAAATTATAGGACAGAACGAACAGCTGTCCAAACTACCCATAACTAATGCTGCTATATTGGGTGAGGACAAATAGCTGTCCAAGCTACTAAGATTAACACTCCCTCTTAACAAGGAAGCTGTTCTGCATGACACCCAACATCTCTCTAAAGAAGATGAATTTTGCCTTTCCCAATGCCTTTGTCAGAATGTCTACTCCCTACTGATCTATAGGTACAAACTGTAGCTTAACAACCCCGCGCTGTACACAATCTTTGATGAAGTGATACTTGATGTCTATATGTTTTGACCTATCATGAAACACCGGATTCACCGGATTCTCAGTTAACTTGATGCAACTCTGATTGTTGCAGTGTATCACCGTAGTCTCAACCTTCTGACCAAACAAAGCTACTAGCAACTTCCGAATCACATGTTGCCATGCTAGCTGCTATGTATTCTGACTCTGCTGAACTCAGAGCCACAGACTTCTGCTTCTTGCTGAACCAAGATACAACTCCTGATCCCAGACTGAAACAACACCCTGAAGTGCTCCTCTTCTCCGTTGTACTACCTGCCCAATCTGCGTCAGTATAGCCCATCAACCTGATTCCTTCACCTCAAGCATATCTAATTCCATACTCGATTGTACCTCGCAAATAACACAGCACATGCTTTGCCGCAGTCCAATGCACTCTCTTTGGCTCAACCATGAATTGACTAAGAGAGTTAACTGCAAAAGCTATATTTGGCCTGGTATTGACCAAATACATGAGAGAACCAATCAACTACATGTATAAGGTGGGGTCTACATCCTTCTCCCTAGATGTGTCTACCTTCCTCCAATTTATGATCATGGGTGTAGACATGGCTTTGCAATCTTCCATCCTGAACCTTTTCAATATTTCCATGCAATATTTCCCTTGCCCAAGGATGCCTAGAAAGTAGTGCATAAGTCCCAAATCCTTCATCTCGAACTCCATTGCAAGATCCCTCTTGCATTCTTCTATGAGCCCCAGTGAACCTGTAAGAAACAAGTCATCTACATATAGGACAAGAATGATAATCTCACCTCCAACTACCAAGTAGTAGAGATTAACATCTGCCTCACTATTCACAAAACCCATTTCCTGCAAATAACTATCAATGTGCTCATACCATGCTCTGGGAGCCTGCTTGAGTCTGTACAACGCTCTCTTCAATCTACACACGTGGGTCTCTTTGTTGTGTGCTACAAAGCCTTCTGGTTGTTCTATGTATACCTCCTCTTTCAACTCACCATTAAGAAACGTTGTCTTGACATCCATTTGATGGATCTGCCATCCCATCTGTGCTGAAATTGAGGTTACAGCTCGTATAGAAGTATACCTGGCAATTGGAGCAAATGTCTCCTCGTAGTCTATTCCCTCTTTCTGAGAGAACCCCTTTGCCACAAACCTTGCCTTATATTTCTCGATGCTACCATCTGTACCGTGCTTGATCTTATAGATCCAGCGTGATCCAATCATTGACCTATCTGTTGGTCTAGGCACTACCTCCCACACATCATTCTGCATAATTGAAGTATACTCCTCAACCATTGCTTCTTGCCACACTTGATGTTGTGCAGCCTCCTGATAGCTAGAAGTTCACTATCTACCAACATACTAACTAATGCAACATAGTCATCATACCTGGCTGGTGGTTTCCATTGTCTATCATTCCTCCTAGGAGTACCCACTAACTCCTAAGTATTCTTCTGTGTCTGTTGAACCTCACGGTTCTTGCTGCTAACTTTAGAGGATGAAATATCAACCTCCATGTCTTCTTGATGCATTTCTTCTTGCACCTGTTGCTCCATACTTTGAAAACTCTCTCCTCCTGAGTCTATGCTTGTACTAGTAATTGTACTCGAGCTTTGCTGCCCTTGACTCGATTGAGTGATCCTTGGAGCTTCTGTTGGCTGCTCACTCTGATCATCTACTGGAAAATCTCTAGACCTTCTAAATGCCTTGTCCTCCATGAACTTGACATCACGTCGAACAATAATCCTCCTGGTCCCTGGAATGAATATCCGATATGCCTTTGAGGTTTCACTGTACCCCACAAAGTACCCTCTCTCCGTAGTCTGATCTAACTTGGTACGTGTATCCTTAGGAATGTGACAATATGCCAAACTCCCAAAGATCCTAAAGTGACTGAAATCTGGATTCTTCCCAGTGAATGCTTCCTCTGGTGTCATCTTCCTTAGTACCTTATGTGGAACTCTATTATGTATGTATATTGTTGTACTGCATGCCTCTGCCCATAGATAACGGGGTATATCATGGTCATGCAACATAGCCCTTGATGCCTCCGTTATAGACCGATTCTTCCTCTCAGCAACTCCATTCTGTTGCGGATTGTAAGGAACAGTCCACTCTCTCTTGATTCCTTCTCTGGTACAGAACTCTTGGAACTCATTGCTTTTGTACTCGCCTCCATTGTCTGACCGAAGAACTTTTATCTTCCTTCTTGTCGAATTCTCCACAAGAGCTTTGAACTCTTGGAAGCAACTGAAAACCTCATCCTTGGTCTTCAAGAAGTATATCCATGTCTTCCTTGAGAAATCATCAATAAAAGTAACAAAGTACTCATACCCTCTGAGAGACTTTGTTGACATTGGTCCACATACATTTGAATGTACTAGATCAAGAATGCCCTTGGATCTGGTGTCACTCCTTGGAAAAGATGCTTTAGCAAACTTCCCCAACACGCATCCCTTACATACATCATCATGCTTTGTGCTCACCTTAGGAACACTTGTCACTGTCTCATGAAGTAATTTAAGGGCTCCATGATGGATATGGCCCATCATTCTATGTCATAGCTCTCCCTGATCTCTAAGATTACTGTTGCTCATGAGTGCCTTAGGAATATCAAACTGTAGCCTCTAAATCCGAACGCTCCTAACTCCAATAGCTATGGGTTATTTCCAATCCTTGTGCTTGATCAACACATGTGCCCCTCTAAAGAGTACATTGTGCTCTTTGTCCTGAAGGATAGATACATAAATAAAATTCATCCCTAAGCCTGGAACATGCAACACATCATGAAGGGGAATCATCTTACCACTCTCCCTCTGAAACTGAATAGTCCCTTTCCCAACTAAGTTGAGTTTGGACATGTTCCCCATAGAGATTTGGATTCTGGTGCTCACTTCCTTATAACTGGAGAAGTATTCTCTAACTCCTGTCATATGATATGATGCCCCACTATCTATGTACCAAACACTTTGTGAGGTTGAGCTAACCATACATGCTATGAGTGCAAACTCATCTTCCATTCTACTAGAGAGCTCATCTACACTTGCTGAAGCCAAAACTTGCTTCTTGCCTTTCTTTTCATTCTTCTTCCTTTCTAGGAAATTGCTGACATAGTGGCCAAACTCGTGATAGCCATAGCACTTGATCTTCGAAGAATCTTTCTTCTTCTTTTCACCTTGTGAATTTGATCCTTTACTAGACCCCTTCTTTGCTTTCCCTTTACCCGCTAGGGCAACATTTTCCTGTTCCACCTCACTTTTCTAACTCTTATTGTTGGCTCCCCCATTGACAAGACTTAGTCTAAGCTCCTCCTGAGTGAAATCACTCCATAGTCGATCCCAACTCGGTAAGGTGTCTCGTCCATTGATGACTTGAACAAAGACATCCCACTGCTTAGTAAACCCATTTAGGGATATTCTCACTAGCTCGTCATCATTTGGTTTGTCTCCAACAGCTGCCAATTCATCCTTAACAAAGTCTAATTCTGGTGAGGTAACTTGTGACGTCTTCTCCCTTATTCATCCGGGTATTCCTCAACTTTTCTCTGAGAATCAGCTTCCAGTTAGTGGTAGCATTCGGGTACAGATTCATAATGGCATCCCACATCGTCTTTTCTGTATCTAACTCTACAATATGCAGAACAATATGATCCTTGACACCATCAAGAATCAACCTCCTCACCTTGGCATCTTCCTTCTTATATGCTAAGAGTTGTGTTGCATCTATAGGTACAGGTACAACAGTGGTCACATATTCCCTG
Organism: Taxus chinensis; assembly: GCA_019776745.2. Classification (NCBI taxonomy): domain Eukaryota; kingdom Viridiplantae; phylum Streptophyta; class Pinopsida; order Cupressales; family Taxaceae; genus Taxus; species Taxus chinensis. The sequence continues at coordinate 3,207,738 of CM034151.1, read as the reverse complement.
ATACCATTCTCTTCCAGCAATAGAGAAATTCTGGCTTTCCAGACACCAAAATTCGAGGCTCCATCCAATCTATCCTGATCTCTTAAACCTGCTGAGGCCATCTCTAAAATAAAATAATAATAATAATTTTGAAGAGGTTAAACTGGGTTTTATAAACCCTCACTTTCTTTCACCTAGGGTAAATCTCTTCTACCCGAACTTAGCTTTGATACCATGTGAAAAATCTATTACAGTTACTGATTATTAACCTCCTATCTTGTAAGATTATTTGATCAACAAATATTGGAAAATAACACAACTGTAACTTCACAAATACAAACACATAAAAAAATACCCAACAAGGTGAACACAATATTTTCGGACAATTGTCCCTTGAAAAACCCTGTAGGGAAAACCAGTACTATAGATGAGAAATATATTAAACTTCAGCAAATCAAGAGATACAAATACTTCTTGCCTCTTACTGGCAGAGCTCTGGACAATCTCCTAATCCTCCTGTTGATATTCCTCCACTGCTATCTTCAATGCTATCACTGCGCCCTTGCTAACACTGCTAGACTACTTGCTAACACTGCGAGTTTCTCTAAAAACTTCCTTATTATAAATGACCCAATGACCCCCTTATATACTACTCTCGTTGAAAATCAACGGCCAAGATTAATACAAATGAACGGCTTGAGATTAAGACAACTCAATAACCATTAACAACCTTGGTTATGAGGTGTCACCTAAAAGGAGTCAATATTAAATAACAATTGTTTTTATCCTAACAATATTTGTTTGACAAAAACAACTATTTTTCTAAATTCTAGGCCAGAACGAACAACTGTCCAAACTACCCATAACTAATGCTGCTATATTGGGTGAGGACAAACAGCTGTCCAAGCTACTAAGATTAACAGGTTGGATAAACATACAAACAACAAACAAATTTGTTTTCTTTAAAATGCCATTTCCATTCATAAACAAATGCTACTCCGTGAGAGAAATACTGCAAGATACTTATAATCAGGACTACTATTTTTAATTAACACTCTTCCTCATCTGTAGGGACGAAGCATAAAACAACTTTCCATATGTTCCTTCTAACTCTCCATCACATGAATAAACAAAAAAATGGCACTTTGATACCAAATGCGAGAGCTGCCGCAGTTTTAGTATGATAATGTTTCGTTAATTGATTATCAATACCTTTGAGTTACATATCATATAGGAATATGCATTCCTATAAACAAGGAATTGTTACAAACAACTCACATATTTACGTGAGTTTGTTTATCGAACCAACCTCACATAAATAACCTATAATAACTCACATTATATGAATTTGTTATTACAACTCAATAATATTATATTTACCATTGTAAATATAATCAACCTATGTAATTATCCCACAATATAAATGAGGCACTATATTTCCTAACAACCACAATCCATAGGAAACTATGGAAGATAATTTATAGTTGTGGATCTAGAAGTTTTGATGAGAGACATAAGATTATATAAAAATATGGAGAAAACGAAATGATATAAGTAATAATAAAAATGTAGAAATAACACCTAACATTAATTAAGAAGAAGAGGAAGAAGTTAAAGAATGAGAAGACATTTTTTTGAAGTTATCACAAGAATGTCAATTTATCCTAAGTTAGACATACCTAGCTTCTCCATATGATTAGATATTAAAGAAATTTTTGACTAGGTGTAAGCAATATAGACTACTAGTAAAAACAGAAGTAAGCCAATAATAAAAAACAAACCTCCATTACAACCTTCTTGCAAAATGATTTAATAAAAATGGAATTAAATATGATTGCAGAGAAACTACTGTAATTAATGATATACAAATGCTAATATACAGTAAGACACAAGAAAACAAACATGGATACATAAGAAACCCTAAGCGAGAAAGGGAGATATATAGACTGAGTTGATCCCCAAGAAATTCGGAAGTGATATGGGCGAGTGACTAGCTGAAATGAAATGAGAAGAGTGTTGTCAATGCTCACTAGAGGTTATGAAACTCATGAATGTGTTGAACAAGAGCACCTGGGTGCTAGTGTCCATTCTAGGTGCTAGTATTTGTGTGAATGATTAGGATCTGGTCTCTTCTGCGTAGGAGGAGCTTCGTTGTTAGTCTCTGTTTGTCATTTTGATTTCACTCCTTAATTTCCAAATGTACTTGTAACCTAAAAAACAAATTTCTGCCCACCCATGTCCACAAACTACATCAAATATAATAAAAAGATGTAGAATGTGGACTCAAATTGACCATGACGATCAACGAAAGAGTGATCTTACGACTGGGCATTGCACTACATCTCAGACTCCATGTAGTTCTGTATGTATGTGTGCGTAACAATGCCCTAGGTTGCCCTTGTGCGAGTTGCACAATGATAGTTGGCTATGTCTAGAATGTATAAAATATGTGAGATGAAATAGAATAAACTTCCCCTCCTATGCTGTGTATGTAGAAGAATACAACCCTTGTCCCTTGAATGAATGTGCTAGATGGATGTTTTGTGATGCTCTTTGTGCCTTTAGATGTAAGATTAGGTGACGATATGTAATGCTTAGTGCTTGGCCCTTCATTTTGAAAGCATAACTATGTATTTATATGATTCCCTTATTTGAATTTTGTAATTGAAAACTAGAAGTTGACCCCAAGTAGTAAAAAGTAATCAAGAAGTGAAAGGGAATAAAGAAAGATAAGAAAAAGGTAATGAAGGACATGAGCGCCCATGACGACAGAAGTGCTAACACTATTGTCCTAAATGGGTGCTAGTGTCCGAGGCCATAGAAAAATAAAACAATCAAATTTTAGAAAGAGTGTAAGATGTATAAGACCAATGAAAGTGTAGATGACAAAGAAAAAGGCCAAAGGGAGTTATCAATTACTAGTTTTCGCACTTAGGAATCATGTAAATGCTAGCATACTTTTAGGACCTAGAAATGTACCCAAGTGCATAGATTTTGTGTCTACACAAACCTCAAGATGAGATTGTTGAAGTGTTTATATGCTTATTCAATCTCTTGAATTTGTTTGAATTTGAATGCACCAATTTGGTCTCCAAATAAAGAATAAATGCTACGAGAAAGAGTGAACATGAGGATGTAGATTCGAATGAAAAATGAAAAGAGGTGTGTTGCGTTTGGTTAAAGCTTCCAAGGATTTTTTGTGAAGGATATATCCTATTATTTATAATGGAAGGAGAGGCTATGGAGTGAATCAAGATTCTTAATGAGATCATGAATACATTTGGTTTAATCACTTTGAATGGATTAACTATCCATTAAGGGGCAATGAATTTTTGATTGAAAATAAGTTTTCATTTGAGAAGGTGGTTGTAGTGCATGTTTTCTACTTATACCTCTGTAGGGTTCCCATTGTATAGTATTGGGTATTAGAATGTTTAGATCCCTTGTTGAAAATAGTTGTTCAACAAGGTTAGTCAGGAGTGGAATGAGGCAATTTAAATTGAGTGACTAGGATAGTGAAGTGGAGTGTGAGTAGATAAATAGATTTATTATTTATGTTTTTGTAAGTTTTTAGGATTTTGTGATTATCTGGATTTTGTGATTATGTGGATTTTTTGATTATTTTTCGATATACATGATTTTTTTATAGTTTTGATTTTTTTATGCGTAAATTTTATTTTAATGTTTTTATCGAATCAATGGATATTATGATGTTTGATTCAATGTGGGATTGATCTTAAAGTATGTTATGACTGATGCGAAGAAATATTTTTTTGAGTTTGGAAAAAGTGAATGCCCAAATGGTAAGACTCTTGATGTGATTTGGATTCGATTAATACATGAACAAAGTGAATGTTTTGTGTATGAAATTTGGGAGCAATTGATACATGAACAAGGTGAATGTTCAATGTATGAAAATTATATTTCATGAATACATGAAAAAAGTGAATGTTCAACGTATCAAGGATTGGATGCAAGGTTTATTTAACACGTGAACAAATTGAATGTTCGTGGTATAAAAGATTTGACGCAATTAAGTATGATTTTCCTATAATGTAATAAACTGAATATTCAATATATAGATATATTTTTTGGATTTGATTAGATATGATTGTGCTTATACTTTGAGAAAGTGAATTTAAAAGTAAAAGACGTAGATGTTAAGGATGATTGATCAAATATGTGACAAAGTCAATATAGGGGATGTCAAATGTGCCTTGGTGAAGCATTTGGGTGCCCTAACGAGTCAGAATTAATTGATCAGAGTGCCCCCACAATTGGGTAGGCATTGTGACAGAGCTTCAGATAATCAGTCGATAGGAGAGAGAAGAATCTGGAGACAAACGTCTAGAGGAATGACAAAGAAAATTAGTAGTTTTAGCCATGGAGGCCAAAAATAGGATAATTATGGTTAGGAGGGTATAAGTGGATGGGTGGGAGGGTTACCAAAGATCATATGTCATTTGTGTTATTAGACACATTTTCCCATTTGAGTGAGATTTGATTTCTGAGAAAGATGGGTCAATGATCGCAGCGTAAACATTATGCAGACTGTGTTTGAGAGTTTGGATGGAAGCCACACGAGGACGATGCGGTAAGTAGATTTTTTTTAGTTTTTTCGTGTATTTAATGCTATTTAGGGCTATAAGAAAATTCAATTTTGATGCTAGCGCATGTACTTCAGTGCGCTAGCGTAACCTGTGAAACATGTTAGTGTCAATGTGCACGCCCTAACAGGAAACTAAGGGCATAAAAATTAAGTATGAAACATGCTAGTGTGTTAAACATGCTAGCATTAAACTAAAATAATGAGCATTAATGTGAATGCGTTACCCTAGATGTGTTAACATTAAGATGAATGAGCTAGCTTATCAATTGGTGCGATAACATGATTAGGGTGTTTTAGCATATTTTTTGAAATTTAGAATATAAAAATGATCTAATAGTGTTGTGGGATGTTTATCATGAGAGATTTTTATCATTAGACGCCAGTGATGTCATGAACGACTGCGGGCATTCAAGAGGAGATTTATTTGTAGTTAGTGGAGATAGTTGTGCATGATACTGGAGGTGATGAGACTAACATTTAGTGCACAATCTCCATCTATTATATTGGACCATTGTTTATTGATTGTGTTGGCCAAGCGATGGCACAACGAGAGCCATAATTTCATATTATTGACTAGTGAGACGATGATGACCTTAGAGGATATATATTGGATCCTTTGGGTCCCGATATAGGGATAATTAGTATAGTGGGATGACGATGCCACAGGGATACATGGACATATATGGGATTTATTTTTGATAGAGGACATACCTAGAGAGAGCATAATGATGCACATATATGAGTGCATGCATAATTATACAGTAGTATGACTACCTATTTATCTAATGGATTTTATCAACACCTATTTGTTGTTTGATAAGACCAAAAGTCACTTCTAGTTGGGCCTGATAGGTGTAGTTGTAGAGCTCATGGATGGCAATATGTTCACATGGGATCAACGTATTTTAGCGCACTTGTATATGGATTTACATATAATATTTTATAGAGGGAAGAAGAGCCTGAATACAATGACACTATTGTAGATTTGGTCATGGGACCACATAGTGATCGGTAGACCCGTGGGGATCTTGCATGATAGAAAACTCAAGGAGCTATCATCATTTGGATGGGAGACAGTGGGGGCTGGCCTAAGAAGATACATGGGAGATATATCTTTCTATAGATGAGATTTTGATGATTTACAATTGCGTATGGTGACATGGAGACCATAATGGCTATACTAATGGGTCACATATGGGATAGAGTTGTCTACACTAAAGGTGGATCACTTTATTATCGACACCATGACCACATACTAGAGATGTACATGGCAGATAGGGTTAAATGGTAGTTTGGAATGATACAAGATATGACTGGTGGGGAGTAGTGGTATGCACGTGTTGTACACAAGACAACGGAATTGGTTGAAGGATCAAGGAGAGAGCCGTTAGGGCCAGATTTTTTGGAGTTATACCACAAACATGGGATTCTTGAGCATAGATAATTGATCTAGGGATGACATTGAATTATGTAGCATGACATGCAACCATTATGTCAAGATGGATTAGTATACCATAGGCAGCCATAAAAACTGGTATATTGGCGATGGCCATGGGTGGGCCATAACATAGAGGAGATATGGGTAGATTGGGCTAGATTGAGGCTGACACTATGTTATAAGGACATGGTCCACAGGCTCCACAGGTACAAGTATAAGCACATGTTGTGTTAGAGGTTCCTATATGGATGCCATAACAGATTATGGTACATGTTGTAGTTTATCCATAGGTGTCATTATAGGCACCAGTGGATATTTCAGTTATGTAGATGTAGGTACAGTTGTATGTACCTTTAAAGGTTCCAGGGTAGGTAGAGGATCAAGTGTAGTTGTCATTATAGATACAAGTTATAATTTCAACACCAAGGACACCTAGTTAATGCAGAGGCCTAGTGGTCCCAAAATCAAACAACTCAACCACAAAAAATAGTTAGACTTATCAACTTCAAAATCACCCAAAAATCAAGCAATTACACTTACTTCAAAAGGCTTGAATTGTTTTATAATCACCAAAATGCACTAATTGAATAAATCAAAAGCTAAACTTACTTTAGGCCTATTATATATCACCAAATCAACATGTTAGGCCACTTTACACAGTTTCATAACACTATTTATCATCATTTCCTTTGTATACCTTAACATTTCCTTATAGCTCTACAAACTAGAAAAAAATAATTAAAATTACAAACTATAAAGTAATATGCCTGATTGTCAATATTTTATAGTACCCATTAATGTCCTTAAGTTATTCCCAAAGTTTCAAAACTAAAATCCTTACACATACACTTTTATTCTCCTTTTAGCATTTGTTAACTAGGTTTTTAACCCTCTCGACCTTCATGTTTAGAGAAAGCCACAAGCATTCATGAAAAATTGATTAATGATTTGGATACCCTTTATGGCCATTTAAGTGTATGCTAAATTTTATCTTCCAACTCAAGGTGAAACTTCTTCCACTCACACACCACCTTTAGAACTAGGTCTTTTTAGGTCTTGTTAGGGTTTTGAATCCACTTTCTAGGATTTTATAGTTCCTCACTAGTTTCAAAATTTTCAACACCTCAAATAAACCATGTCACAGTTGTTCAAGTTGTTTACAATGCTCATACACCTCCCTATAATTATATCAAGATCAATTTTCAAGTTTTAGGTTTTTAGGACTTTTCTTGCTTCAAAAACTGTTCAATATTCTCAACATTGCTTTCCTCTTTTTATAGACTTTGGATTTTTTTCTTACCTAATTATTATTCTCAATGTATTTGAAACCTCCTAATAACTTCTTCAAACACCCCATTATCCCATCAAAGTCGCTTATCACTCAACCTCTTGCTCACTTGTTTCTTCCAAGTTCTCAATGTGATTGTATAGGACAATCATGCTTTTCTTCTTGTTTAATAGCTTCAAGGACCTTTTAATACCCTTCAAGGCTCTAGTATACTCCCAAAACACTATCACAACTACTGAAACACCATATTATAAACCATTTCAATCATTCATTGAATGTCCTTCAACTATACAAGCACTATATTACAATCTTATGAGACTTTTAAGGATTTAGAGGGTCTTGCCAAGTAATACCTTAGTTCCTTTGATAGGTGTCTTCAACATTTCATGCTAGGCTTGTTATAGGATTTGAAACCATTGTAATCATCTCCTGTAATATCATACAAATTTCCAACATAACACAATATCACTTAAGCTTCATTCACTAATTCATATCAAATCCATGCGTGTTTAAGAGAACTCCATTCATTAATCAAATCCAAGATCATTACACAATTTCATGAGCATTTGGGATCTGATTTGGAGTTAATCCTCTACAAAAACATTCCTACCACTAACACCTTCCTAATTCGAATTCCTCCATTTTAAAAGAGGTGAAAGGAAGGTAGTTAGGGTTTTTACTCAACTCACCCCAACCATGATTAAGATAACCAAGAGGATTTAGAGACTAGATAGGGTTAAGAGAGTTATTTATAGGAGATAACATGTTTAATAACCCTACTTAAATCTCCTTATTCATCCTGCAATAACTACTAGAACTAAAACATATTAACATGAAAATTTGAATATTTAAACTTAAGGTTTTGGAGGGAAAATCTCAAACCCACTTGCTAGAGAGTCCAAATGGACTAGTAACACAACAAAACCATCCCAAATGGACCGCAAACACCTAAAGACTATAAAAACAATTTTTTTACTATGTGAAACTAATGATCCTGCATCACTAGTCCAGGATATGGATGCATAAGAGGAGATGATGATGGAGGTGTGTTGCAAAGAGCCCTAATATCTTAGACCATATCATCAGTGGTAAATTTATAGGAAGCGATGGATACAACGATGATACAGAGAGATGTCACCTTTATCACCGTGCATACTATTTAGAGGTACCTAGATTAGAGGAGTGATGAAAGAGACAACTTGAGATAACAAATACAACATAAGAAGACAAAGAGAGATCATCTTGTTGTTGAACCTTATCTTGATGTTTTTTTCATTGATTGCATGGTGCATGGATGAAAAAGAGTGAGTGAGGAGGTGTTAAAGTTTTAGGGGCATGAAGGTTGATTGGTAGCGCCTTCACAAGGTCATTTTAATGTGTCTTATTGAGTAGCAATGGTGGTTTTATGGTTTTTAATTCCTGGTTGGGGTGGTTGGTGTCCACTGGATGTATGGAAATTCTTAGTGTACACTTCTCAAGTGTCTTAAAGGTCTGAAATAATGTTTCAAGAGTGTGCAAGGGCTTCTAGGATGATCATTAGGTCAAGTCTTACATGTCATGGCTAGAATTATCCCATTTAGGCCTAGTTTAAGGACCTAATGAGATGTATGAAGAAAAATAAGACCATGTCAAGAAAATAAAATCATGGGAGGTGTTTAGTAACATGGTATAAAGTCCTCATATGAAGCCATAGGTCATAAACCATCACTTGGAGGTAAATTTGGGGTCTTTCTTATGATAACCCTTGAGAACAAACAGTATAAGAAAGGAAAAATGGGTCTAGTCCTGATGGTACAAGCTCATTTATGAGAAATCAAGATGTAGGGCACGTGGAGGAAGGTGTTATAGGGATATATGTCAAGTTTCATGAAAAAGTGAAGAAGTATCCTCAAGATAGAAGGTTTTTTAGCTCTATAAAGCATCTAGAAAGCACTCTCCCAGATCAAAGGTCACCTCTCAAGAGCTCAAAGGAATGTAAAATGTTTAAATGGTGTCTTAAGGATTTTACCAGTGTTAGATAATTGAGTTAAGAACATTATAGATGTGGGATTAAGTAAAATGGTGACTTATACTTTTTGAACAATCCTTAAGAGTGAAAGTTAGTCAAAACCATCCTAAAACCCTAATACTGAAGTGATGGAATTTTTTTATGTATTTGGTTTTAAAATAACCTACTAAAGCTAATAAAATCACTCATGGTTGTATAAAACTCATCATGGTTAAATTTGGTGACATTTAGGTTCCACAATTATGACTATACCATACATATTTTATTCTATTTTGAAAATATTTGGTTATACAATCCTGTCTAAAAGGTTTCAAGATGAAAACATAGATGTGGAAGTTTATTTAGGGAGTTTACTTCATGATCATGAAACAATCTATGTAATTGTTTTGATCATTTTTTGTGATCCTTGTCAGTCTCTCTCACCTACCGCTAAAAGGCAGTCAAGCCAAAAACTAGTCATTGTGTATAAGGGATAATAGAGTTGCATGCATAGTGTAGAAGTATAAAATGGGTTTGAATAGTTTAAATAATCCCATTTAAAAATTCCTAAGATAAATACTTATCATGAAATAGGGTTCTTTTCAACTAACTATAAAGGTCCAAACCTACCATAGTAAGACAATCAAGAAGGAATGTGAAATAGACACTCAATCATGAAATTCCCCTTAAAAAATTATGTAAAAGAGTATTTGAACCTGTATTAGGGATCATTTTTTAATTTATATTACATTTTATTAACATAAAAATGAAGGATTAACTGTTGAAAGTATTAAAATCACTAACTAGGTCCTTGAACCTTAAAGCCCCCGCCTGAGTGAGTCTTGGAGATCAAGGAAGTTTTATTTAGTTGCTATGAGATGAAACAAGATATAGACCTAGGTAGTTGTATAACATCCATATATCTCTTTAAATGGGTCTATGAAGTCATGAATAAGTGTATATGTGAATGAATTTTCTTAAATTTGAAAATTTTCTCCTTGTGCATACAAATCACTACGTAGTGTGATCAAATATGTGCTACATGAAGAACATGAGAATTCAGTTTCACTCCAAGTTTTTGAAGATGATAGAGGGATCATTATTATATATATCTAAACCTTGAGAAGTGTTCAAGACTTATCTTTTATGGGTGCTCAAGCATCTATGTGACTGGCATTATTACCCTCTATGACTATGCATTCAAAGATATGGAGAAAGGTTGAAAAAATAATCCAAGCTCTATCTTGTGGTTCTACAAGCCTATGATTATGATGTTGAATCCTTGAAGATAAAACCCTAATGAATGCATGGAAATATTTTATTTCACAAGTCTTATTATTCTAGAACTTTCAGCTAGTCGTGCACATGAGGTCAAGTGAATTTTTAACAATGAAATAAAAAAGTTATGTATCATATAAATTAATGTGTATGTAACATTATTACATACTCATGAAACTCTTCACTTAATTCATTTCACTACAAGTCAATATTCCTACGTGAGGGAATACAACAAATCATTTTTTGACAGTTACAAAACAATTTTGTAGGGGTTATAAAGATTTTTTTCCATATAAGTAAGAAAGTTAGGGAGTTTGGGAGATTTATTTGATCATCATTGATGTTAGAACATCTTGACAGGTCCTGAAAATGTAGTCTAGGTAACTGACACTATAAAAAAAAAATCATTGCATGAGGACAATTTGATATGAATTCATGTTCCTCTCCTTATACGGGTTGTAAGTAAGGAAGGTGAAGAGGAATTGAAGTCAAAGTATAAAATAATTTTTTTGTGTCTCTCTTGATGATATAAACTCATCCTTACTCATGAAAATTGTTGTTGATCAAATTGAGGGCTGATTGTGTATGAAGACTAGTGAATGTGTATGAAAAAATGAGATGAGAATGTATGAGAAAATATAGGATAATTATTTGTTTTCTAAGAAACTATGTCAAGTGAGTCATTGAAATTTATGTTAATCCTAAGTATAAGATTAGAAATTTTGAAAGTAGGTGATTTCATGCAAGTTGCATCTTGCAAATGAGTCAAGTAGGTGCTTCATGTTGAGTGGTTTCTCAACAATTTTAAAACCTTTGTAATATTTCATTGGCATATTTTCCAACTTAGTACATTGGTTTATCAATGGTTTTTTCTCCAATCATGGGTTTCCCCACTTTAAATCTTGTCTTATCATGTGTTATATTGTTTATTTCTCATAGATAATGGTGTTGTTTCTTCATTACAAAGTAAAGTAAATTGAATTGTCCTTCAAATGTGGAATTTTCATTGATTTACCCCCCTCTTAGTGCCTTGATTTCCAACAATTGGTATCAAAGAAGGGTCCTTCTTAAGTGATTTTAATAGCTCGAAGTAGATCCAGATATCACAAACATAGCCATTAGTCAATCACAAAGTGGTTTCTCTACCTGCAAGGAACCTCTCTTCAATGGATCTAGTTATGCATTTTGGAGTGTTAGGATGAAAAAATACCTCATGTATATGGGATTTGACATATGAAAATCAATAGTATATGGCCACACCATCCCAAGTAAACCTCCAACTAATGTAGTAGGCAAAAGAGATAGTGAAAAAAACTCAAAATCTATGAATGCAATTCTATGTAGAATGTTACAGGTTGAATTCATAAAAGTCATGCATTGCACCATAGCCCAAGAGATTTAGGAAAAGTTGAAAACCATCTATGGAGGATACAATAAGGTCAAGTTAGCCATTTTTTTGACCTATTGTGGTCAATTTTAAATCTAGAAAATGAAGGAAGGATAAAGTATTGCATCCTACTTGCAAAGAGTAGATGAATTGATAAATATTATCAGAGGTCTAGGAGAGAATATATAGGAGACTATGGTTGTCAAAAAGGTATTAAGATCCTTATCTCATAAATATGACTCTAAGGTGTCAACTATAGAAGAAGCCAAATACTTGAGAACCCTTAAAGGATTAACTTCATGGCATTCTAACTGCCTATGAGATGAGAACAATTGAATCAAAATTAGTCAAGAAAGAAACATCATTCAAGGTTGAGAAATAATCCCAAGAAAGGAAGACCAATGTTAAATATAACATAGAGGAGGAGGATGTAGTAATTTTTATCTACCCTCAATATTACTTACCCCCAAGCACGTCGGCCTATCACCCAACGGTTGCTGGGCACTCACCTGAGGCATGCGCGGGTGTCGAGCCCCTCCTTTATGTGAGCATAATGAGAAGGTTTTTCCATTGAAGGAGGATGATTTTTATAATAATAAGTACAAACATTTAGTTAAAAGAAAAGTGGAAGGGGCAGCTTACAGATCCATATATCAATGCATTACAAAAACTTAATAACAATGTAAAAAGCATAATAAACCAGATCTGAACCATGAAAATCATATAACACAAGGGTTTACACCCTTAGACATGATATACATAATGAACCATTATATATATATTCATTGGTAGCCACATTACATTCAAAGGAGGTCATCACAGACCATACCTCTTAAATAATAAGAGACTTAATCCCTACAGATCTTCCCTGATGAGAGATCCTAGCTATACTCTCCCATTTCAACCCTTGTTACAGAATCTAATGCCATACAGAGGCCTATTACATCCTTTAGAACCCTCAGCACTAAGTTCTCTAAACCCTAGCATTACTAAAACATTCTATTACTCAGCATTTTACTCTCTATGCATTCTCTTCTCTCTTTTCTACGTGCCTTCTTCCTTCTTTTGAGCATCTCTTTTTATAGGATCAACACCCACCACCATGCCTTCCCTCCTGAGTAGATCACATGCCAAGTGTCAATGTGGTCCTCCAATGGTGAATGATTATCCCTTTGCAAGCCCTCCACTCTCTGTAATGATGTCTTCTGGGAATATTCCCTACGTGGAATATCCTTTTCTTGACCTTCAAGGTTCCAGGCTGGCACCTTATCCACTCAGCATGCCTAGTCGGGTCACGTTTTTCCTCAAGTGCCTCCAGAATGCCAAATATGGATAAGTCCTTTGAACCCAAGGATCTACCTTCCACACACGCCCTTGGTTTCTCCTAAACCCTTCTTAAACCTCTTTGTCCTGTGCATTCTTCTCCCTGCACACCCTTCTCCTTACTAGTCCTTTGTGTGTGCACCCTTTGGTACTTAGCCAATATTCCAAGGCCCAACATCACCCCACACTAAGCTTGTTCTCCATCCTCAGAAACATACTACTTCTTCAAAGAATAAAGAATAGAGGGACCCAGCCAATTTGAATGAAGAATGGAAGAATGGAAGAATAATGAAAGAATGAAAATGGGAGAATCGAAGAACTTGCTACTGCTACAAGAGGAGTGGGAACTCCTTCCTTAATGTCACCTCAATCTTCTCCCAAGCATCCATTTCACCCTTGCCTACTGAATTAGGTCACCGAATAGAACACTCACCTCCTCAAATTTGAATTCGTCACCCTTAGAATTTAACATATCTACAATTCCTTCTAGCTGCTTGCTAAGGTTGTCCAGCGCATCCATTCTGTGGGTGATCTGAGGATACAACTCCTTAAGTTGGTTCTTAATCAAACCCTGCAAGGCTTTGATTGCTTCCATCTTCTTCTCAACCTCAGCTAGGATTTTATCCCACTCCACCCTGTTTCCTTTGTTCTTCTCTTGGAATTATTTCAGACCCGCCTCATGTGTAGCAACTAGTATGCTTGCTACCCTGTCTCTGTCAGTGCAATTATCATACACGGCCTCAACCATTTACACGGTGGTCTTCACAATGGAAAGGAGCTTAAATATCGAGTGACTGTTTCCCCGATATTTAGTTTATCTTCCTCCTTCTGGTACATCAATGCCTCTTCTATTGATTCCAATGCGAGAGGCTACCTTTCCATGGTGAGGATGTGGGTTAAGTCTTCCAAGCATTGCAAGGTTGACTCATATTTTTTCTCAGGTGGGGCCAGGTCTGGGTGCTTCAAGATTATGGCATCCATAATCATCTCTATCTTCTTGTACACCTTGAGCACCTTCACCTTATCCTCCCTCAATTCATGCCTTAATTGTGTAGTGATCAACTCCTCCTACTTCAAATCCTTTTTTTTCTCAATGATTTCTTTGTTCTTCTTCTCTAGTTCTTCCTCCAGGACCCTTACTCCATCATTCCTCCTGAAGAGTCTCACCTCAACCTCCACTGACACCTTGTTGAGTGTGTTACAGAATTTCTCATCAGATAACTATTGAACATTCACCAGAGGGTTTACTCCCTTAGACTCTGGTATTTTCATCAACACCTCCCGATTGACTTCGAATTCTGGCTCATCAACATGGGACTCAAAATCCCAAGATATCATCTTTCTTGTACAAGGGTATGCACCCTCTTCTTCAAATGAAGACCATGCAAGGAGTTGGTTGGAATGCACAATAATTTGGAAGCGCATGCATAGTACCTTATTTGGATCATTGATATAACCCATTCCTTGCTCATGTGCTGCTACCACACCTTTTCGTCCTATACGCACTGCCTTAGGAAAGCTTACCGCCATGCTGAGATCTCCACACATGCTCCCATATTCCTTCTCTACACTCTCCTCTTCCATCTCCTTGAGCACTTCATCAGTGTTGTGCTCCACCTCCTATTCCACCAAGTCCTTTATGATACCCACTACCTCCCTTTCCGTGGCATCCTCTATCTGCTCCTTGGTGAGGCTTGGGGTCCTTTGATCCTTAGTGTTCACTTCCTCACTTTCCCCCTTTCCATGAGCATCTCCTTCATCCTCATCCTTCTCTTCATTCCCTTCCTCCTCTGAGTCATGTACATCATACACAGGATGGTCCTGAGCCTCTTCATGCTCATCATCATCCCTGTCACCCTTGTAAGCCTCCAGGATCTCTGTTTCTTTTGAGTCCACCTTTTCTGCTACCTTCTACTTCTTCCTAACTGGTGATTCCAGTATAGGAGACTCTTCCTTCTCTTCTTCAGCAGGTGACTCCTCCCTTGCTGGTGAATCTTCTTTTTCAGGGGGATTTTCTTTCTCTGGCACTTCCTCCTTAGGTGCCTTATCTTTTTATTCTATAGGGGACTTCTTTATCCATGCATAAGTGCTTGGCTTTACACTCGACTCCTGTGCACCTATAGATTGTGTTGTCTGCATACTTGGTGCCTTTTTCTCAAGAGCCTCCTCTCTCTCCCTCTTCCTTGGTGTGGCCTTCTTTCTTATGGTAGGGTCTTTTGGGATTGAGACATCATTTTCCACATAGGCACCCTTCTCATATTTTGGCCTTATGCATAGGTATACCCTTGTTGCAGTTCTTCCAACAACAGATAAGGTTACTGGCTTTATCATATGCATGTCATGGGAGACATACTTCTCCACATAGGCACACTTCTTTGGGTATATCAGAGTCATGTGTAGCTCATGGTAGTCTTGGTCCACCATGTTGAGATCGAACCTCAACCTTTTTTCCTCCTTGAAGTGGTTGACCCTGGCTTGGAAGTATTACACAGTGAAGGAGAAAGGTAATTTACACCATGGGCTCTTGGTGTTGTCTGCCAAAGTGAACCTGCCAATACAGAAATGCTGGTATACTGCAAACTTGGCTTCTCCTTACACTAGAGATGGCAATTTCTTGGGTATTCTCCACTTGGTGCTAAATGCGTCATGCATTCACTTATACCATTTCTCTAGGTGTGCCTTGTGGGTGGCCATCATGGTGTCACAAGTATACTTCTCAAATATTTTTGCAGGGGAGGGGTTCTCATCTGGGTACTCCCATACAAATTTTTCTAGCCCATTGGGCACTCCAATTTCTGAAAACATGATGGTAAGGAGGACATTCCCAAACATGATCTTATCCCCATCGCACGTGGCACTGATGATCTCCTCTGCTATGAATGTTGAGAGGTTGTAGATGGTCCCCTCTGAGATCTTCTAGAAAATGTTCAACCATGCCTTGTTGATCTGGGTCCATCTTTCCTATCCATTTAGTTTTGTGACCAAGCACGTGGCCATCCTCATTACAGGGTCTGAAATCATAGAGATGTCAAAGTACCGTGACCCCTTCTTGTAGTCATAGGCCTCCACAATTTTTCTTTATGGCCTCCTTGTCATCCAAGTCATCATCAAACAAATCTCCCTCACAGGTAAGACCAATAAATTTGGAAATTAGTTGGGGAGTTATCCTCATCCTTCACCCTATGAAGTAGAAATGGTCTTCATGTATGCGTGACATTAGCCATTGGTACAACTACTCGTGTTTTCCAAAATAGGGAAACTCATAGAGTTGCAATAACCCAGCCTTCTCCATCTTCACCTTTACTTCATCTTCGTAGATGGGAATTCCATCTGGTGTCCTCTTGTCTGTAGGTCTAACCATTTCCAATGTCCATATCTTTATTTGTGGTGCTTGTTCGATGGTTGTAGTCACTTACATCCATCTTTCTCACATGTGAGACATCCATTCTTTTCCCAGCAATATGCCAACTAGGTATTGCATTTCCACATACCATTCCTCATTGAAACTGGTGGAAACAACTTGTTTCTCTTTTCCCTTTACCTTCTTTGGTGAAACAGTGGTTACTTTCCTTGGTGCCATTTCTCTTGTCAGGTTATTTAAAAAATCTTTCTTCCCTCTGATCCTGGCTCTGCTTAACTCTGTGGCTCTACTCTTATGTGAAAATCCCTTCAATCATGTGCCCTAGCTATGGAACCCTAACCTAGAAAAACCCTTCCTTCCACAAGATGGTGTATTCCCTTGCAGGTTTCAAAAACTCCAACAACCCTTTCCCTCATGCCCGTGTACTATTTTTCCACCCTGGTTTGTTAATCAAACTCATTATGCACTCAGATCTTCACAACCTTCTTTTGTGCAAATTTTCTCAAGGATGCCCTAGTTAGCAAGATCTCTTCGATATCACAAATGCAAGGTAACAATAATGTATCCTGACCTCTTACTTATAGATTTTGATTCTTTTCTACAATAAATGCAATGCCACCTACCATCCTACCTTTGCAATAAAGGTGGATTTTCCCCTTAAAGCCAACCTTCAATGCTTTTACCCCCGTGCCCAATCCTGTGTGAAAATTTTCTACAACCTTCTGGTGTGTAAAAATCCTTACTAACCGAAGATCCTTACACATGTGCATCATAGCACGAAGGCACTTCTTCTATCCTTACCTTGATTTTTGACATCACCTACCTCATGTTGTTCCTGTGCTTCTCATACTTGTACGTGGTCTTTGTAAAGCTCTCCTGACACCAAAATCCTTATGTCCACCTTTTCTACGTGCTCTTCCAAACTTCGTGCTTTTGATTCTTCAATCTGGGCCATCGAAACATAGCTTCCACTACCATCTTCCATTACTTGTCACATTACTCCACCCCACACAAAAATGGATGCGCAGTCCTCTGCACATAGAAAACTTTTGAAAATAATAAGTGGCTACCAACACACAATGCACACAAAACAACAAAAAGAAAGGGAACAAGCAACGAGAAGGGGAAACACAAAGAAATGGAATGCATTAAAGGAAACCCTAGGCTAAATGGAAATACTGCCTTATTTATGATTACATAGAAGCCTTATTTATAGTAGGGCTTTAACCTACTCCCATTGAAATGGCCTAGTAATCTCATCCCATCCAGTGCTTGTAACTGGCATGCACCTGAATCAAGGATGTACGAGATGATATATGGCCCTAACCAATGGAATTTCAGTTTCCCAGGATGGCACAGAAATTTGGAGTCATAAAGCAAGACCATCTGCCCAACCTCAAATTGTTTGTTTTTAATATGGCAATCATGCCATGCTTTTTGTCATGCCTTTTCAGTCTTCTGACTCCACCTAGCAAGTGATCACCTTTCATCCAACTGCATTAACTTCTCCATGTGCTCCTGTAGTGCTTGTTCATCAGCTAACCCTCCTGCGTGTGTAATACACAGGGATGGTAGCATGAATTCTACTAGTAACACAACTTCCGTGCCAAACACCAATTGGAATGGTGTGGCCTTGTTCAATTTCTTGTAGGTAGTCCTATACACCCATAGTACAACTGAAACTTTTCATCCCAATCCTGTCTTCCCACATCACAAATTTTTGTCAGCATGTGACTCAGAATTTTGTTAAATGCCTCAGTAGTTCCATTAGCTTGTGGGTGATATGGGGTAGTCTTATGGTGGGCTACCATGAATTCTGCCAACAAGATCCTAACTATCTCATTCAAGAAATGAGTACCCCTATCACTCGTTAAACTCAGCAAACATCCATATCTACTGATTATATTTTCCCACAAGAACCTAGCTATTTTGTTGTTGTATGTAGTCCCTTGTAGGCACTGCCTCTACCCATCTTGTTAAGTAGTCAGTGCAAGTGATGATATAGCGTGAACAATTCCTTCACATGGATAGGTGAAATTGGTCCTACAAAATCAATGGCCCATTTCTCAAATGGTTTTGCACTAGCTATCATCCTCAAGGGCATCTCATCCCTTCTCCCTAGTTTTCTAAGGCACTGGAAATGGTCACAGGCCTTACAAAACTCAATGCAATCCTGGTAGATGCTTTCCCACCAAAGCCCTACTAGTAAAATTTTTCATGGTGGCATTCCCTGCATAGTGTCCTCCTACAATCCCACCATGTGCTTCCTCCATGATTGCAATGCTCATGTTCCAACACACACCAACGTAAAACCTCATTGTGGCCTAGTTTGTATAAGTCTCCACTGATTAGCATGTAGGGTGCGACACATATGGTAACGGTTTTATTTCCAAAGTCTTCATCCCTTCTGGTGCCACACCCTTTTTGAGAAACAAAACAATATCTTCTAAGTTAGAGGGCATGTGCCACAACCTAAATAGTTGTGTGTCTGCATAAAATCCTCAATGCTCTGCATGCATCCTCCCTTGAGTCAATCCTTGACAAATGGTTAGGCCCTGAGTTACTCTTTCCTGGTTTCACAACAACTATAAACTCAAACTCTTGAAACAACAAGACCCACCGACATATGTGCCCTTGCAAAATGGGCTTGTTCACTAAGTACTTCAATGCCATGTGGTCTGTGTAGAATATGAAGGGTGTTGCCAATAGATATTACCTGAATTTGTGTAGTGCATAGATCATTGATAGTGCTTCACTCAGTAGTAGTGTAGTTCTACTCTACTGGTGTTAACTTCCTGCTAGAAAAACACAAGGGGTGGTCAACAATCCCTTCTCCAGGTTGTGCTAAGACTACCCCAATCACCATCCCTGAAGCATCAACATGTACATGGAATGGCTTATCCCAAGAGGGAAAATGTAATATGGGCACAATGATAAGCCTATTCTTCAATGTATCAAATGTTGTCTGTTGCGCCTCTCCCCAGTGAAATGCACTTTTGTGTTTTAGTAACTTCTCCAATGGCATGATGATCTTGGCATACCCCTTGATAAATTTCTGGTAGTAACCCATATGCCCAAGGAATCTGCGCATTGTACTCTGGATGGTCGGCTCCTCCAATCCCATAATAACATAAACTTTGGCAAGATCCACTAGCAAGCCTTCCTTACATATGATGTGCCCCAACAGGGTTCCAAATGGAGTAGTGAAGAGACATTTCTTGATGTTGAGGGATATGCACAACTGTCCGACATCTTTCAAACATGAACCAAAATTTTCACAATGGTATTTCACTAGTCCATACACCGTCCAGTCATCAAGGTAGACCTGAAGGAACTTATGGATAAAATCCTAAAATGCCTAGACCACTATGCACAAAAACACAACAGGTGCATTCTTCAGTCCAAAAGGCATGACCGTGTAGGAAAAAATTCCCCATTTAGTGGAGAAATTTGTCTTTTCTTGGTCTTCCTTAGCAATTCTAACTTGATGATATCCTGAGAATCCATCTGTGAAGGAATAGATTTCAAACCCAGCCACTCCTTCCAGGATTTCCTTGGTAAAAGGGGTTGGAAAAGGATCAATTACAAATACCACATTTAAGTCCCTGTAGTCAACACAGATCCTTATCCTTCCATCCTTATTAATGTTGATGACCATGGGGCTTACCCATTCTGATTCCTCCACAAATTTCAATGATGCCTGATGTGATCATCTTATCTATCTCCTCCTTGACCCAGACACACAAATTTGGATTCATTTGGTAAGGTCTCTTTTGAATTGGGTGCACACCTTTAACTTGATTTTCATTTCCCCCAAGGAGTGGTGGATGCCTTTAAGCTCATGGTATCCACATGGAAATAAGTCCTGAAACTCACGCAATAGATCAATGATCTTTGAAACCTCCTTCTCTAACCAATAGTCTCCAATAGTAGCCTCCTTAGGTTCTATTTCTGAACCAATTTTAACCTTCTTTGTTTTGAGGGGTTCATGGTAGGCGCGTGCTTTCTCATTAGCACTATCAATAACTTCACGCGTACCTTCAGTATGGTTAACATCTAAATTTTCCATCTCTTCACCATCTATCACATAGACCATCTTTCCTTTTTCTTTCTCCATGCATGCACACTCAAGTTGCATCTCTTCTGAATCTTCCTCATCAAATCACACTTCCAAACATGGTTCACCCAATAAATCTAGTATTTTATCTTCTACTATGGCATTATACCCCATCATTAGGTGCTTAACAACCTGTAATGCCTTATCCACTGATGGCTTGGTGCTCTGATATTCAAAATCTTGAAGGAGGTCAGCCATCAACTCCTACCAATTTCTTGTCTGATGGTGCATCTCTGAGTGAATGTACCATGCATGTACACAACCTTGTAAAGTGGAGTACAACTTATGCACCCATAGAGAAGGTGGTAATGCTTCCATGCCTTCCATCCAAGCCTTCTCACATGCTTGGATGTGAAATGAGGTAGGCTCCTTCCCATGATAGTCTTGTATGATAGTGGGTGTATTGCTTCTGGAAAACCTAACAGAGAACATGATTCTTACTTCATGCCACTTTAGAAGGTTATCGCGATGGGTCGCCCACCAACGCGTTGCGGTCCTGAGCAAGTTATAGTTGAGCATCCTTCTTCTTTCAATCCCACTCTTCCACTGGGTCTCCATCTCTCATAAGAAAACATCAGGGTTGGCCCCTCCAGAGTAACTTGGAAACTTCTTTCCTCCCAGGCACTTGACTGAATGTGCACCTTTATTACTCTTGTAACAGATCCTCTTAATTTCCACCCAATTAACTCATAAGTCCCGTGTGCCCAATTGTCACATGCCACACTAGTTGTATCACTCATAGATTGAGCATCTTCAAACTGAATAACTCCTTCCATAGGATTAATCACCTCAGGGTCCCTGATAAAGTGCACATAGATCCTGTCAAGAAATTCTTCACCCAAGGGCTCAGTATAGGGTGTTGAATTCCCATTGGTCAAGGGGATGATTACCCATTCTTCCTTGTTCTCAAAACTTATGTACCCTTTATTGAACTGTAGGTCAACATTGTTCTTATAACACCAGGGGAGCACAAGTAATGCTGGAAAATTGTCTGCCTCAGCTAGCACCAAGACCTCAAAATCCCTAGTGAACTTATCCCCTTGGATAGTGATAACAACATCTTTTAAAACACCAATGGGCATCGCCTTTGTCTTGTTGGCCATATACAACACATTTGAAGATGGCTATAATGGGGGCCTTCCCATTTGATTCCAAGAATCCAAGGTGAGAACATTGAATTATATGCCCATGTCAATCAAAATATTACTTAGGAGCCATCCATCCACAACAACATTTAAGGTAATCTCCTTACCATAGTCAAAGCTGTGGGGAGGAAGGTTAGTATGCAGAACCTGCCTCTTGTGCTCTACTCTGGTGCATGGTAATTTCTCCCGTAACCATTCCCTAGCAAAGGAATGATATTCTCTTGCCTCAACATTTTTCATACTTCCCTGACCTCATCCAGATCCTTTTGTGGAGCCTCAATGCTCTTCCTTTTTTCTAACTACCTTGACTACTCCTTCAGGCACTATATTTCTCCTTGTAGGCTCTGAATCACATCCATGGTCTCCTGATACACCTCTTTCTAATGAGTAGGGTTAGGATACTTACCACACACCACCTCTTCTCTTATAACAATGGTTTCTTCCTTGTGTCTCCCTGGTGCACATAGCTTCATCTCGTGTCGTCACTAGTACAGGCTCTAGTTCTGACTCACGCGCCACCCTTGACATCCATTGCAGTCAGACCTTCTTTATGCTTACCATTCCAGGACCCTTTTCCTTCTAGTGTTGCTGGCTCATATGTTCATATAGATCTGGGAACTCCTCATACTTGTACTTCTTTCCACACCAAGAGCATTGCAATAGATCAGGGCATTCACACTTATAGTGCTCCGTAGATCCACAATTGTAACAAGTTCCACACGGGAACTCACTTCTTCCTCCTCCGTAGTTTCCATAACCATGAAATCCTCCTCTAAAACCTCTTCCACATGCCCCTCCATGTGCATGCCCTTCATAGTGACAACCATCATCCTCGGAACTATTTGCGATGCTTTTTTGGCACACACCAATATCAATGGCATCATGTATCTGGTCAATCAATCTACAATCCTTGGTGTCATGAGTAGTAGAGGTGCAAATCTTGCAATAGCAAGACACATTCTTACAGATCATGTGCTGCAGTAGTGGACATCTACTTGCATCATGATCTCCATGGAAAATCTCACAGTCCACTATCATGGCACATACCAATCTCTGGGGACAACTTTCCTTTGTATGCCCCTCTACCTCACAATCTGTGCACCATAGGCCACTGTGAGTCTCATGCACCGAGTTCACAAATAGCTTCTCCAACTACTTTGCCATTGCAACAATATGAGCTTCAAGAAAAGGGCTAACACCGTTATCCATGCTTCCAACAACCTCAGCGCACAGGGAAGCTTCCAAGGCCTTGCGCAGGTATGTGAAAGTATTGTGCAAATTTCTCTCCTAAAAGGTGTTATCAACCCTATGAAAAACCATTGAGCATGCTGGGAAGGGTGAATATCATAAGACAACTTTGACAAGAGAGTCTTAAAACATGCATCATATTCCCACACACTTTCTTTCCATACCTTGTTGAATCTCCTTCAGTGTGCTAATTCTCTTCTATTCAAACTTAGGGATATGAAATTCAGCTAAGAAGGCATTCCATAGCAGTGTAATCTACCACCATCTAGTGGGGGTCATACTTTCGGTACCAACTATGTGCACATCCTTGCAACATCATTGCAAACTAACTTACCTTCCATTCCAAGGTAGTGATCCCCTTCACATGCCATATCAACTCACACTTGTGTACATGCTCTACAACATCCTCAACACCTTTGTAGTCTAGTAGATGTAAAGAAATTTTGAAGAATACTTACTGAGGTGGTTGAGGCCCATGTCCACCTAATCCAGAACCTTGATTTCCTCCAGTGTTACCTCCACCACCAGATCCACTAGATCCACTGGTACACCTATCCTCCAGCAATCCTCCATATCCACCATGTCCACCAGGTCCACTAGCCTATTCCACTAGATCCACCTCTCGTAGCTGGTAAAGGCCCTGACATGGTTGCGCCTAGTGTTCCTACTATCATGTTGAACTGTGCACCAATAGTTTGTGATATTACACCACTACCAGATGTGTGTCCACACCACTTCTAGATGTGATACCCAAGCTTTTTGTACCCATAATTTTCCCAAATGTCATTCCAGAAAATATACCTCCAAACACAAGAAATGATTGTGCAGCCATAGATGTGCCAAATGAAAAGTTATACCTCCTTGGTGTTGATTAGTCACTTCCACCAATACCAACTGGGTTAGCAATACTTATCTCTTGATTTGGAAAACTAAGCACTAGGGGTTGGTCACCAGGTAGATTCAGATGCGCATCGATGACTCTCCTTTCTCTAAGTGACAAACTCTCATCAGAAGATGAAGGGGTCTCTCTCCCGCACTTTTCCAAGATGGGGTAGCATAGACTGCTCAGGCTCCACATCCTCTGCGTGAACCTCAATTCCTTCCCACAACATCTGCCTCCATAGATCCATCACTCATGTAACCTCACATTGTCTAGCCAACTCCCTTTCCAATAGCTTCACTATACTTGAGTCGTCTCTCTTCCCTCTCCTTTTCAGCCGCAAGGTCCTCCATCTTCCTCCACCCTAGCTTCCTCGCCTAACACTCATATAATCTTAGCCGGCCATAGGAAATTATTCCAAACTTAGTGTAATGATCAAGGATCTTTATGGCTAAGGGAATATCACGCAAAAATGATCCTCTAGGATCCCTTAAGAACTCAAACTCAGCAACCTCTAAACAAGAATACGTAGAAATAACATATTCTAGGGTATAACTGAGTCAACACTCTTCTCCACCAATGATCAACAACACGTGTCCAAGTTAGATCAGCATCCTGCAGCCTTTGATATTCATCTTGGGTCCACACATGAGATCTATAATACCATCTTGATCTAGATGCATATGCCAAAAGCCACCCATACAACTCTACTGGAAAGCAACAAAAGAAGGTCTCATACAACTCATGATACATGTGCTCTTCTACCCATTTACATGCATCAAACTCAGGTCCAGTACTAAATCTCTGAGTAAACTCATCCTCCATGCTCTTAAACCATGCTTCGACACTGTCCAAGGTCAAGCACTTTGTCATCACGCATCATTCTCACAATAGCTTTGAAAAGAGGTCCTGACAATGGAACCAAGATGTAGTCATTTTTATCTACCCTCAATATAACTTTTTAACCCCAAGTGCACTGGCCTATCACCCAACAGACGCTGGGCGCTCACCCAAGGCATGCATGGGCACCAAGCCCCTCCTTTATGTGAGCATTGTGAGAAGGGTTTCCATTGAAGGAGGATGATTTGCAGAATGATAAGTATAAACATTTAGTTAAAAGTAAAGCAGAAGGGGCAGTTTACAAATCCATATATTAATGCATTACAAAAACTTAATAACAATGTAAAAAACATGCTAAATCATATTTGAACCATGATAGCCATTTAACACAAGGGTATTCACCCTTACACATGATATACAGAATGAACCCTTATATATATTCATTGGTAGCCACATTACATTCAAAGGAGGTCATCACAAACCATACATCTTAAATAACAGAGAGTTATTCCCTACAGATCGTCCTTGATCAGAGATCCTAGCTATACCCTCCCATTTGGATCCTTGTTATAGACCCTAATGCCATACAAAGGCCTATTACATCCTTTAAAACCCTCAGCACTAAGTTCTCTAAGCCTTAACATTATTGTATCATTCTACTACTCAACAATTTAGTCTCCATGCATTATCTTCTCTTTTTTTTTCACCTCTCTCCTTGCTTCTGAGCATATTTTTTTATAGGATCAACACCCACTGCCATGCCTTCCCTCATGAATAGATCACATGCAAGTGTCAATGTGGTCCTCCAATGGTGAATGCTTATCCTTTTGTAAACCCTCCACTTTTTGTAATGATGTTTCTTGGGAATATTCCCTGAGTGGAATATCATTTTCTTGACCTCCAAGGTTCCAGGCTGGCACCTTATCCACTCAACATGCCTAGTTGGGTCACATTTTTCCTCAAGTGCCTCCAGAATGCTGAATATGGCTGAGTCCTTTGAACCCAAGATTCTACCTTCTGTGCACACCTTTGTTTCTCCTAAACCCTTCTTAAACCTCTTTTTCCTGTGTGCTTTTCCTTGCACACCCTTATCCTTAGTGGCCTTGCACGCATGACCTGTAGTACTTAGCCAATATTCCAAGGGCCATGAAAGTATAAGGTAAAAATACCATTCAAGTGATTCAACTATGTCCAAGTTGGTCATTTTACATCCAAGTTGTAAGGGAGATCATGATTAGCATGATGAAAAAACCTCTCATAATCAAAAGAAGAAATTCAAGAAACATGAAGGTAACAATAAGTACTTCAAGAATAAGAACTTGTATAGAAAGAGGCATCAAGTTCATCTGAATTAAGTGACTCCAATAATAATGAAAGTGAATATGAAGGTGCCCAAGATGAGACTCTCTTCATGGTCATGGAAACAACCTATGAAAACAACTCAAAATGTAAAAATCAGTTTGAAGAAAATAGCTCAGATGAGGAGGATACAAGATTAAACCTTGAAGCTGGACTAGTTAGTGATCTTAAAGAATTAAATATCCAAAGGAATAAGAATCAAAATATGAAGTAACTATTGATATGCTATGAAGAGTAGATCAATATTCATGAGAAAATGCTAAGCAAAAAGGATCAAGAACATGAAGAGATAATCAGGGAACTTGAAACACAAATACTGTTGATTGAATCATCCTTCAAAGTTAAGGAAGAAGAAAACCTAAAAATCAAATCAGAGTAGGAGCTACTACAAACTCAATTGGATCAGACTTCAAGCAAGTTGAAGGCCTATCAAAAATTTGATAAAATATCAAATGATCTAGATGAACTTCTAAGCAAGAAAATATCTTTCAATGACAAAAATGGCATAGGATTTAAGGAAGAATATAAGGATGATGAACCAACAAGTAAGAATGTGATCAAGTCCAGTCAAAAATCACCTAACGCAAGGAGTGTCGATGTCAAGAATCTCAAGAAGAGATATAATTCAAGCAAGAAATCCCATGCAATAAGATATGCTCACTCTTTCTATGGATATTGTTTTTCATGTAATATGTTTGGACACAAATCTTCAAGGTGTATCATACATGCAAAAGGTCGTGGAAGAAATCTCATTTTGTATCACATGAAAAACAAGAATGAGCTGATTTTCTATAACTATCAAAATTCTGGTCATACAGAATTGTTTTGATATCACAATCCTCCAAAGAAAGAAAAGAGAGTGTACATAGTGAAATCAAATCCTACAAATAAAAAGGAACAAGGTTTGATAGCCCAAAATGCCTTTCAATCTCAAAGTGAAGACATGGAATGGGATATAGATAGTGGATGCTCAAGTCATATGATAGGAAACAAGGGAAATTTCATCTCTTTAGAAGGAACAATGAGATTTGGTGATAATAAATCAACTAGCATTGTAGGAAAATGCACATTAAGCCTTTAGAATGGAAAGACAACCATTGAAAATTTTATGTATATAGAAGGTTTGAAACACAACCTATTGAGTGTTAGTCAGATGTGAAAACAAGGGTATACAATGGTGTTTCATAATAAGGGCTATGTTATAAAGAAAAAAAATCATGCAAGGTGGTTGGAAAGGATAAAAGAACCAATAATAACATGTATATCCTAAAGGAGATAAAGAAAAATTCATTACTAGTTAGGTGGATGATAGTTGGCTTGGGCACAAGAGGTTAGGACATCTTAATTTTGAAAATATTCTTAAGATTGTATCTAAGGGATATGAAAAAACATTCCCAAGATCACTAAACCTGCTGACACTCTTTGCAAATCCCTACATGGAAAACAAACTAGAAGAATCTTTAAATAAAAAGAGTATTCGACTACAAGGCCTCTAGAGATGATTCATATTGATCTTGTTAGACCAACCATGACTAAAATCATTTAAGGAGAGAGATAATTTATGCTATTGATTAATGCCTTCCCAAGGATGACTTGGGTTTCCTTCCTTACAGAGAAATCAGAAAGGTTCAATACATTTAAAGAACTAGTTGAGAATAAGAAAAATGAAAAGATTAAGAGCTTGAGATTTGATATAGGAGGATAATTTTTGTCAAATGAGTTTGATGAGTTTTTTGAGACTCATGGGATAAGAAGGTAGTTCTCAGTAGCAAGAAAACATCAACAAAATGGGGTAGTGGAGAGAAAGAATATGACCGTGTAAGAAATGGAAAGAACCATGTTGAATGAATCAAAATTGTCTAATGGATATTGCAGTGAGGTAGTTAACACAATAATATACATATTAAATAGAGTTAAAATCAGAATAAACAAAAATAATGCACCTTATGAGCTTTGGAGAGGAATACCTGCAAGTGTTAAGCACCTAAGAGTGTTTGGAAGCAAGCATTTTATTAAATGAGATGAAGAAAACATTGGAAAGTTTGATTCAAGGTGTGATGAAGGCATATTATTGGGTTAATTAGTAGTTAGTTCATCATATAGGTGCTACAATAAAAGCCAAAAAAAGAGAGTAGAAAACACCAATGTCATAGTTAATGAGTCATATCTAAGGAAGACTAAAACCTGGCCCAAGGAGACCACCTAAAACACAGAAAATCAGGATGATGATGAAATTATAGAAGGTGATCAAGAAGAAGACAGTGAAGATGAAGAAATACCATACACTAGAGCTCCCTCAATATAAGTTAAGAGAGATCATCCACAAAATTAGGTCATTGGAAACAAAGAATCAAACATACAAACAAGAAGGTTGAAGAACATTCAAGATCAAGAGAACATAACTCTTCTATCCAAGATAGAACCAAGGAATGTCATGGAAGTTAGCAAGGAAAAAAATGGATTAAATAAATGAATGGATAATTTTACCAAATAGAGAAAAATGAGACATGGGAACTTGTCCCTAGGCCCAAGAAGTAGAACATCATTGAAACCAAGTGTATATTTAGAAATAAGCTCAATGAAAAATGTGAAGTTACAAGCAATAAGGAAAGGTTGGTTTGCAAAGGGTGTTGTCAAGTTGAAGGAGTGGATTTTGATGAAATGTTTTCTCTTGTGGCTAGAATGGTGGATATTAGACTCTTCTTGGCATATGCAACATACAAATAATTCAAAGTATACCAAATGGATGTTAAGTCAACATTCTTGAATATGAACTTGAATGAGGAAGTCTACATTAAATAGCCTGGTGGATTTTATCTTACTGAGGATTAATGATTATGTTTGTAGGTCGAAGAAGACATTATATAGTCGCAAACAATACCTTATTTCTTGGTATAGTAAATTGGATAAGTACTTGGGTTGATGAAGGGTTTAGGAAAGGAGTCGCTGATAGAAATCTATACATAGAAAGAGGAAAAAGTTCATCTACTATTTGTTTTTATCTATGTTGATGATATAATATTTGGAAGTGATAGTGAGACCATGTCATATTGATTTTTAGAGGTGATGAAGGAGTTTGAAATGTCAATGCTTGGAGATATCTTGTTCTTCCTAGGGCTCCAAATCAGTCAATCCATATAAGGTATCTTAATATCATAGAAAAAGTACATCAAGGAAATGTTCAATATATTTCAAATGGATAATTTCAAGCGAGAAAGAACTTAAATGATTGTAGGATGAAAACTCAACAAGAATGACATCTCATGAAACATAAATCAGACTCATACATATATATGATAGGTATCCTCTTATATTCAATTGCATCTAGGTTTGATATCATGCAAGTTGGTTTGGTTGGAAGGTTTCAAGAGGATCCTAGGGAGAACCATCTTAAAGATGTCAAGATAATATTTATATATCTCATGGGAACCATGAAATATTGGTTGTGGTATCCAAAAGGCAATGAGTTTCAAATCAAATCCTTAATAGATGTAAATTTGGTAGGTAGTATTAATGACAAGAATAACACAACTGGTGGAGATTTCTTTGTAGATAAGTGTCTTTTTTCCTGGATGAGTAAGAAGAAGTATCTTGTAGCACTTTACACATGT
This sequence comes from Taxus chinensis, assembly GCA_019776745.2. Classification (NCBI taxonomy): domain Eukaryota; kingdom Viridiplantae; phylum Streptophyta; class Pinopsida; order Cupressales; family Taxaceae; genus Taxus; species Taxus chinensis. Next base: position 3,177,888 of record CM034151.1, on the reverse strand, counting down.
GAATATGAGTATGTAGCAACAACCTTATGTTGTACTCAAGTGATGTGGATGAATAAAACTCTTGACGACTATAAATTTGAAAATTATGGTCCTATACCTTTGTATCATGATAACACAAGTGCTATAAGTGTGTCCAAGAACCCAGTGTTGCACTCTAAGACAAAACATATACCAATCAAGAAAAATTTTTTGAGGGAAAAAGAGAGTGAATAAAGGATTAAGCTTGAACATGTATCTACAAATGAGGAGGTAGTAGATATTATGAGCAAAGATTTACCTAAAACAACTTTTAAGAATTTAAGACATAGATTATGGGTAATCCTTACCCAAAGTAATCACTTAATGATTCAAGTCATCAAGGGGGAGCAGATAAAGTGCCGTATTTTCACCAAGAAGGTTCAAGAAGTGTGAAAATAGGGGGAGCTAGTTAATTAGTTCAAGGTACAAGTTGATAAGACTAAAGAAAGGCATGAGAAATGATGTAGCCTATAACTCACTGTAAATAGCCCAAGGTGCGCTGACACATCACTTAGCCTGAACTGAGTGCTCACTCAAAGCACACAAGGGTACCAAGTCCTTCTTAGTCAATCTTTCAAGATGTTAACACGATTACAAGTATATTTCAGATTGTTAATAGATAATCCATTAAACCACAGTGTGTAAAAAAGATCTAGATCTAAACCATATGAAGAAATAACTAAAAAATTACTATAATCAGTTTTACCATGCAAGATCCATGTTCGAATTACATCTAACACCAATATCCATCCAATGAGATCCATTATATTAAATACTGGAAAACAGAGAAGCTTCATACATCATAATAATGTCAACTATGATTCATGTGCACATACAAACTAGCAACATAACTCTACAAAACACTGGGTGATCCCTAAACCGTGCAAATAAATACATATCTATAGGGATGGGGAATTGGCCTTCACCTCCCATGCACCTTCCAAAAATAGGCTACATGCTAATAATATCCATGTGACCTTACATAAGAATACAAAAGTAGGAAAGTGCTAATAATATATCTCCTATAGTTAACTCTTAGTATAGATCCTACTTATTAGCTCAAAAATTTACATGGTACTCGATCTTTCACTTATCCAAAATAGCCTTGGCATAGTCTTCAAGTATTCATAGAAGTACATGCTCCAGCACTCCACGTCCCAAAAAATAGCCTTGATCTGCAAAAATGGCTAAGTCTTGTTTCCAAAAATGTATTCTGGGCAATGCCCATATTTTGTCTATACTTGTGCGCTCTTCCGCATGCCCTATACTGCCACGTGCACCCAAACCTTATGTCGCTTCCATACTTGAGTTGTATTTCCATCCACTCAACATTACACCTACACTAATGTCATTTCTGCACCCTTGAAAATTGGTAATCACAACTTATATCTCCATGAATAAAGAATAATAAATGAAAGAATAGGTAATTACTTGAACAAAAATAATGAAGAACTACTCAGCGCCCTGCTTCTTCGACACGAAAGATTAACTTTGGATATTCATTTTTAATATTTTCTTCTAAAACTTTTCAATCATTCAGTGCTTCACCTATCTTATCAAGGATGTCTGTAACCACAGATTCCAACTCATCATGATTCATGTTTTCCTTTTCATTTTGCAAGATTCTAACAATGTTAGCCATGCTAGAAACCATCCCCTCCACAAAATCCATCTTTTGCATGATAAGCTTCCCAATTTCTTACATTCTTTCCTTATGTGGTTCCTAGGCTGCTGCAAGTACATTGTACTTTTCTTATTCTAGTGTAAGCCTCTCCCTATGCCTGAGCATCTCATTCTTCACTACCTTCAGGACCTCATTATCCACTTCAATTATTTGTGTCCTAATAATCGAATATGGCGCTGCACACATATTTAGAGCTTGATCTTCCTTCTTCGACTCATCCTTTAGTGCCTGCAACAAGGATTCATAACTCATAAATTTCCTTGAAATCATGGCCTTGGCCCTTCCCGCCTCCTCTGTAGCATCTTTTGGTGTTGGCATATGCATGACTCCTTCATCGATTACCAACTTTACCAAAGTGCGTAGGTAATGCATTACAAAAGGAAAATTTTCTAGAACTTGTGATTCTAGTTGTGGTCTTACCTTTAAAATTTCATCTCCAATTTCCTCTGTCATACTAACCAAAGCTTCCACATTTTCCTCATTCCTTTCCTTCTCTGTTGTTAAGCGATTTATCTCCTTATCCTTGTCTTTGTTATCATCCATCAATTCCCGAATGGTTTCCACTTTATCTATGTTCCTACGCGCAACCTTTGCAAATACCTTCACCAAAGCATTGATCATTTGCCCGTCTGACATGATAGTGGGATTGAAATTCACATGCCTAACATGGGGCACTTTCTTCATCATGTACAAAACACATGATTCTTCACACATGTCGAAATCAGGCTCGTCCATATGAGCCTGCATAGACCAAGACAATTTCTTGCGTTCACCATTTCTACGTCCATGAGCTCCCAACCACACAAATCCTTAGGATCAAAAGTGTTTTGGAACTGTGCACATATGATATTTATTTTATCATCCACATACCCAACTGTAGGGGTCTCATAGTCTTCATCCTCCTCTCCTTCCTGGTGAGCTTACCTTTTGGAATCTAGGCGCCTGAGTCTAGTACTTGTCCTTCACCTTCTTGTGTAGTATGGGGCACAGTTGAAGGCTCACCCTTTTATGTTTCTAGGCATGTATCCTTCATCTCCTCCTCATTCATCTTCATTTATTCTCCCTAAGGCTCCTTTGTATTCTCAGGATGTGTTGGAGTATTTGGCGTGCTTTCCTCAGATTCTTCCTCCGTAAGTTTATACTTGTGGATTTTCTTCTTTTTCGGATCTATCTTATAAGGTGAAGTCCTAGGTGATATCCTTAAGGGATATGATGTTCCCGTACCCTAAGCCCTTATTCTTCTGATCACCCATTTAAACTAAGGCTCCTCAATTGGCTGATATGGATCTATCTCCATTGTGCTCGTCTCTAATACTTCATCCTCTTGTTTCTGCAATGGAGGGGTCACATCGCACTCTCTCTTGTCTCCAACCGTACTCTATCTTCTACCCCCATGCACTAGGCCACCAATATATCTGTGAAGTTCTTCTTATCCTTTTTCCTCTTCAACGGGAAAAATATCTTCTTCCTATAAAGTTTCCACAATATGTTTTCCCTTGGGTGGTCCAGGAAGCTTGAATTCATTCTCCAAATACTTCCCATTTTGTAATTTAGGATTCAAGTATATATATACCAGAGCTGCACCCAAATTTCTGATGGCCAAACTCACACCCTTCATATTAATATCATCTAAAATTAATCTTTCAATATAAGCAGTCTTACTTGGATAAACGTAAGACTTCCTTAGTGTGTGGTAGTCGTAATCTACCTTGTCAGCATTGAAGAATAACCGATGCACATTTGAGAACCTATGTACAAATGCTTGAAAATAGTACGGAGTGAAGGGATATGACATCTTACACCAAGGGCCCCATTTTTCATCCTTCATCCTGAAACACCCAATACAGAAGTGTTAATACACTACAAATTGTGCTTGTTTATCCAATATTAAATACAACTCCTTAGGTATCCTCCATTCTTCTTTAAACGTGGTGCAGAAGCAATTGTACCACATTTCTGTCCTTTTCTTGAAGGGTCCACTCATTGATCCATCACAAGTATTGTTGGAAAATCTTTCTGCTAAGGACTTCTTCTCTTCAGGAAACTGCCACATATTGTCTTTTGGCCCATTGGGCACTCCGATTTCAACAAAGACTAATGAAAGAATTATAATGCCAAAGATGATTTTCTCACCTTCATGTGCTTCCTCAATAATTGTTTCAACAATGAAATTTGATAAGTTATATACAAAACCTTATGTCATCTTCTTCGTAACATGGAGCCAAGCCTTTTTTACCTAATACCAACGCTCTTGATTTTTTTTCTTTATCAGGAGATGGGATGCTTCCTAAATAACTAGATACTTCTGTAATTTAGGTATATCCATCCCGCGCCCTCCTTTAGTTTATCCAAGAACTTCATTTTTATTTTCTATGGCCTCCTTTTCAGTGAGGTCACTACTTAGCTCAATACCCGTACTCCTTAGCCCTGTCAAAATTCCAATCAAAGGCACGGTGCAGACAACTCATAAAATCTCAATTTTTTACTTTTGAACCATCTTGAGCTATCATCTTCTAACACCTGAGCCACTAGTATAAATTCTCATGTTTGTCCCACACATCCCAGAATCTCATACAGCTGGCTAAAAATCCTACCTTGGTCAATGAAATATTCTCACCTTAACCTAGGGGTGAATTTGGGATAACAATTTGGTGATGTCTCGGGGAGGTCTGCACTACTAAGAAATATATGACCATTTCTTCCTTAGTAGCATCCATTAGTTCCTGCATGGTTGTCAAGCACTAAATTTGTAGAAACTGAACTTTCTGAATCAAAATCACAACCCAAAAATAAGAATATAACCTTCTAGAAACTGCCTTTCATAGAACTCTGAATTTTGGGAGCTAATCTGTAAATGACCTCAACTTCTACTGCACTTTGAAATCTTGCTCTTGTACTATCTCTAGGTGCTCTTTCCAAGTGTGCCTGATCAACTAACAAAAGACATGATATTTCCTGCCTCGAGCTTTAACACTCCAGAAGTCTGTGGGAACATAAGATTGAAATGGGAGAGGTTCTAACTGTGAAGCCAATACGGGATAAAATCTGCGGAACAATCCTCTTCACAAAATCATGCAACAGTAGAAACTGATATACATAAAAAATGTACAGATCTCAAATGGAGTGCAAGTGTATCCCATGCACAAATTTGACACAACATAAAGAGACTGGTATTTGGGTAAGTGCTCTACAAGTTGGGGGACACCATTGGGGTGCATAAGCTGGACTTCATATTGCAAATACCAACATGCTCGAATAAATAACTTATAAGTATTAGGTAGCAATGACTTCACGTACACATCCTTATATAGATTAGAAAAAAGTATGTTAAGATGAATTTCGTAGAATCCGACCTACTACTGTCCCCAACTACTATTTCATCATTTTAAAAACTTTTCAAGCACTACTCATATCTACGCCATAGTCAAAACCTTCAATAGCACTTGGTTTTATTTTTTAAACGCCTATAAGACCTCCTTTCGTGCGCCCCTGATTTGGATGAACCGAATTACTTCACCATTGTGCCTTCTTCTAAGTAGTTTCCACTGTTATATCCTACCCTCACGTTACACTTATGTGTCCATACATAAGTGCCGTCTTCTAATCAGCATGGGGATTCATTTTAAAATTATGGTATAACACATGCGTTTCCTTAAAGAATACCCTTGATTCTATTTTAGTTTAACTTTATGATAATACCCATCTATAGTTATATTATTCAAACATGGAAATACAGAGCCTATTCTGTTCCATATACCACCCACATTCATTCAATTACAATATTGCCCAATCCTACCCTAATGCATTAAAAAAATTAGATATGTAATATAGATTTCACCGCGCAAGGGATGGTTAATTTTCCAATACATTCTGACTAAGTCGAAACAAACATTTTCAATCTTAAACGAAGACATATAACAAATCACAGAAATATAATGTTAAGTTGTAATATTTACCTTATTAGTTTTTCAAATAATTATATTTATGGTAGGGCTTCAATATACTTGTGTTGAAAAGCAACTCAATCCTAGTTTACATCTAGCATGTTAACTTAGTTAATAATCCCCTAATTGAGGTATATTCTTTATGAAATAAGAGATTATAATTTAATTTATGACCAATCACTCATTTTAGAATCTTAACAGTAGAAGACTAAAAACTATGGTTCATGTTTCTTTGTTTTATATTAGAACAAATCTCAGGATTCCTGATGGCCCACCTCTCTAATACCCCCAACACCTAATGCACTTACAATAATTAATGTGGTTCACCCAATTTGGGGCTATGTCTACCAAGAATCACTTGACTCATATTTTATTACAAGGTTAATTGCTCTCTCAATACAATACCTAGATGCTGTTTTCCTAGCTACATGCTAAACATGTGTCAATCAGGACAATAATTCACACCCTTCCCTTCAAGCACACATCTACAATGTTCCTTATGCATACCTATCTTCAGTTAATATTCCAAAACCTAAAAATGGACCCTGTATGTAAACCACTCCACACTAAGGGTATGCGTGGGTCCTATGTGCATAGAAACACTTAGATAGTAATCAGGTTTTGGTGTGCAAACACACTTATCACACATAAGCATATTGAACTAAATTGACAAATCATAACAATGATGAAAGGAAAAAAATGTAAACGGGTATGAATTAAGGACACATCTAATCTAAATGATAATATTGCGATTATTACAAACACTAAGAAAACTTATTTATATTAGGGCTTCAACCTACTCCTAGTGTGATAGTAACTAGGCAATTGTGTTCCATCCAGCACCTCTAAAACATGGTCCAGTAACCTAAATCAAGTATATATGTGACAACATATGGTCCCAACCAATGCACCTTAAGTTTTCCAAGGTGGCACAAAAAATTTGAGTCATACAAAAGTACTATCTTCTCCAACCTCAAGCTTTATTATCATTGATGTGCTTATCATGCCACACCTTCTACCCGTATTTTTCTTTCTTCTAACTCCATCTTGCTATGGCGTGCATCTTTCATCCAGCTACATCATCTTGTTAATTCGTTCTTCCAGTGCTTGCTCATCAGCCATAAACATCCTATGCACGTGTAATGTCACAAAGAAGGTAACATGAATTCCATAAAGTAGCACTACCTCTGTGCACCAAACACCAACCGAAAAAGGTGCTACTTTATTTAACCTCTTGTAGGTTTTCCTATATTCGCAAAAGTACAACAAAGAATTTATCATACCAATCTCTCTTTCAAACATCACAATTTTTTTGTTAATGTATGGCTCAATATCTTATTGAAGGCGTCAACATTTCCATATTTGCCTGAGGATGATAAAGGCATTGGCCTGTGGTGTGCAACCATAAATTCATCCAGTAATATCCCGATAGTATCATTAAGGAAATGAGTACCCCTATCACTTGTTAAACTTGAAGGGACACCCATACATGCATGCTTATAATATTTTCCCATAGAAACCTTGTTGCCCTAGCTATTGTGCAATCCTTTATAGGTGTTTCTTTTTCCCATTGTGTAATATAATATGTACAAGTTATAATATAGCATGATCTTGTCATATGCGTGGCTAGGGAGATAGGGCCCAAAACATTAATCGCCCACTCCTGAAAAGGCTTCTGCACTAGTCAATAGGCCTCAAGGGCATCTCATCTCTATGACCAAGGTATTTCCAAGGTGCTGACGATAGTCACATGCCTTACAATATTCTTTGCAATCCTTGTATAATTTTTCTCACCATAGATTGGCTAGTAGAATCTTGCACACATTGGCATCACCTACATAGTGTTCACCTACAATACGACCATGAGCCTCCTCCACAATTGCTTTATGTTCATGCTCAAGTACACATCGGTACAAAACCTCAGCATGACCTAACTTGTACAAGTCTCCATTAATTAACATGTAAGGAATGATGGTGCAATGAAAAGTTGTTTCTTTTCCAAGCCCTTCATTCCTTCAGGCACCAAACCTATGCGTAAAAAGACATCAATATCCTCTAAGTCCGAGGGTGAACACAATTTAACTTGAATAGACTATGCATTTGGCATTGTGTCCTCAATGATTTGCATGCTTCCTCCTCACTAATTTAATCCTTAATAAATGGTCTAGACTAGAATTACTCTTACCTGGCATAGCCACCATTGTAAAGTTAAAATTCTGAAATAATAGAACCCAATGACATATGTTCCCCTACAAAACAAACTTATGTTACATCAAATAATTTAGTGTCATAGTGATTTGTATAAAAGATGAATGGGGTAGAAATTAAATACTATCAAAACTTATGGACCATGTAGATCATAGACAACACCTCACAATCTTTCGTTGTGTAATTTTGTTCTACTGGAGTGAATTTTATGCTTGTAAATTAAATAGGATGGTCAACAAACCCTTCTCAGGGTGGTCTAGTACCATGCCAATGGTCATACTAGAGGTGTCTACATGAACGTGAAAAGGTTTGGAACATGAAGAAAAGTGAAAAATAGGCATGTTGTAGTAAGCCTTTCTTTCATAGTCTCAAACATGCCCGTTATTGTGCCTCACCCCAGTAGAACTTGCCCTTTTCCTTTCAATAATTCCTCCAAGGGTACGGGCGAATCTTGACATAACCTTTGATAAAATTATTGTAATATCCTATGTACCCCAATAATCCATACACCTCACTTTGGCTAGTTGGTTTCACTAAGCTCAAAATCACAGCAACCTTAGCAGGATCCACTAGCAAGACCTCTTTACAGATTATGTGTCCCAACAAAATTCCAAAGGGTGTGGAAAATATGCACTTCTTAATATTTAAAGAGATGATCAACTGTCACAGCACTCTCAAACATTAGCCTCAAATTATCACAGTGATCTTTCACAAGCCCATAGACTGTCCAATCATCCAAATATACATGCAAGAACTTGTGAATAAATTCCTGAAATGCTTGTACCATCTATGCATGAAAAATACTATAGGTGCATTCTTTAATCCAAAGGGCATAACCATGTATGCAAAAATTCCCCATTCAGTGGTGAAAATTATATTTTCTCTCGGTCCTCTGCCAGCTATCCTTACCTGATGATACCCAGAAAAATCCATTGGCTGAAGGAGTAGACTTTGTGCACCCTACAAAACGGCCTCCAAGATTTCCTCAGTAAATGGTGTGGGAAAGGAATAAATCATACATGTAACATCTCAATTCCTTGTAATCCACACAAATTTTTATCCTTCAATCTTTCTTGATGCTTACATCACCATATGGCTCACCCATTATGGTTCCTCGACTGGGCACAATGATCCCAAAAATTAACATTTTGTCAATTTCTTCTTTCACCTTGACAAGCACAAGTTCAGGATTCATCCTGTAAGGTCTCTTCTGAACTAGGGAACACGCCTTCCTTCCTTTAGTGTATTCTCATCTTTTCCCAAAGATTCATTGTACTCCTTTCAATTCATTATATCCTCTAGAGAATAGATCTTCGAAGACATGCAACAGTAGCTCAATTATCTTAGCAACTTCATAGTCAAACCGATAATCTCCAATGATGGCCTCCTTAGGTTCAAACATCTATTCCAATTTTTACTTCCTTGGTCTTCATAGGAACATGGTACATGCGCACCTTCTCATCTGTACTATCCAAGACCTCACGTGTACCCTCTATGTGCTCAATATCCAAGTTCTCAACCTCTTCATCATCAACTATTTAGACTATCTTAACCTTGTCTGTTTCTAGGAAGGTGCACCAAAGATTGTTTGCAACTTTCGTTTCTTCTTCTTCAAAATGTGACCCCCAATTCTGACTCTCCTAACAAATCCTGAAGGAGCTCTCTCATCCTTTACATTATCTCCCATATTTAAGCACTTCATAACCTGTAATTCTTCATTCACTCAGAGGGTTTAGAGGAAAATTAGTCAAAGGTTTGAATCATAACTGTAGTAAGAAGTTACAAATTTCCATACTCTCTATTCAAATCTATGCATAGATATACCATGTGCGACATGCATCCTCATAAGGTCAAATAAATCTAGTGCACCCAAAAAGAAGGTGGTAAAGGCTTCCTGCCCCTCTGTCTAGAGTCTCTTGTATTGCTAAATGTGGTGTTGAACATGATCATTACCATGAAATGCATATATCTGAGTAGGTGCGTTGCTCCCTAAAATTCTAGAAGATAAACGTAATCCTCACTTCTCTCCACTTCAAAATATTATCCCTATGAACCATCCACTAACACACTTCCATCCCACACAAATTGTAAACTAGCATATTCCTATCTTCCATCTAACATTCCCACTGAAATTCCATAGCAAGTAGAAGAGTACTTCTAGATTCTCTTCACTAGTGTACTTTGGTTCATGGTTATTGTCCAAATGCACTTGATATTGTGTGGCTTACTGACACATGCAGATACACTTCATACTTTTCAAACCCAACCATCTCATAAGTGCCATGTGCCCAGCTGTCACATGTAACACTCATAGTATCACTCATGGACTACATTATCCCATTGGAGAATGCCTTCCTTTGATGGGTCAAGAAATTTCAGATCTCGAATGGTACGCACATAAATTTTGTTCAAGTCTTCTTCACTTAAGGGCTCTACATAAGGTGCATATTTCCCATCTATCAAGGGGATAATGAAACTCTTCTTTATTCTCAAAACTTATATACCCCTTATTGAAACACAGATCAACGTTATTTTCATAAAACCAAGGGTGCCCAAGCAATTCTAGAAAACTATCTGCCTCTACAAGTGCCAAGACCTCAAAGTCCCCAGTAAAATTGCCCCCATGTATAGTAATTGATGCATATTTCAAAAACCCAATTGGTGTGGCCTTCTTCCAGTTCACCATAAATAACACATTAGAAGATGGCTATAATGGTGTTCTACCCATCTAAATTTCATCATTACATCTATTGATCATTTTCGCAAGTGGGACATCTTATTTTTCACCCCACTTCACTTCATCATTACCAAATTTCAAATTGGTTAAAAATTTGTAATTAGATTCATACATTTCTTGCAAATCCATGGCTTGCATTAGGAGTTTAAGATTGAGATGAGGATCTTCTTTTTCTTATGCAATTTTTAGTATTTATTCCAAAGATTCTTCCTTCAAACCCTTTAAAGGCTCGTCATAAGTTGGATTTTATTTTTCATGGATAACATAATAAAGAGAATCTTCATCTTTAAATGGGAACGAGTACACCTCCTCATCATGGGTAAAAAAATTATCTGATCTCTTAGCTTGGAAATCATCAAGAACTATTTCCTCTCCTTCATGGCTCACATCATTTAGAAACTTGGGACTATTCTCTTGCAACTCAAGAATTCTCCACACTTCTTCATGATCCATACTTATTTGGAAAGGGATGGTTGGTCATATTAAGATATGAATCTCATCTTCCTCTTTAGATGTCATGAAATTATTCATCTTCCCGCTATCTTGGTATAAGATGTTAGCTCCTAAATTTACCAACTTTTGCACTCATATTTTTCACAAGAAACAAATTTTCCATACCTTGTTTAACTGGAATGGTTGTGGAAGACCAATTCATCTTGATTTTTCCTCCCAAGTTTTGGAAGAAGCTTCTATTTAACAACATTCCAAATGAATCTAGAATGTCTGCCATCAAGATAGTCATTGACACCTTCTTATCCAGAAATTCGGTGAGGGCTACCTATGTATCATTGTGTTAGTGTAGGATTTATTTTCCTCACTTTATTTGTATAATCCTACTCAAGATATTCCACCTCACTTGGATTTTACCTACACTTATGGGATATTCTTTCTTATGTGTACACTTGACTATATTATTCTAGGTGTTGGTTACCACTTGACTACACCATTATAGGTGTTGGTTATTAATATTCTAGGTGGAGATTGCCATGATTATAGGAGGAGGTCATACATTCACCTCCTATATGTGCATCTCTTTCATTATTCTATTGGATCATATTGAGTTGGAGATATTTATATGTTATTACAATTATCTCTTGTATTTTCTTAATTTGCAGTCTTGTATTCTTGCATTTTTTATCTTAGAACAAATCATGTCTCGCATCATTCACCTATGCATTATTCAAACCAATAGATCCTTGATGATTCTCTGATAAATTGATCTTTCCCAAAAGTTTGAATTCTTTTGATTTCATGGAGTAACACAAGCCATTGGCCCATGTCAAGGTGAGTCCAAGAGCATTGACAACCTTTATAGACATTACATTGTTAGAAGAACTTGAATCTATTATGAAATTATTCAATCGATATCTTCCAACAAGAAGGGACACATAGAAAGGATCAATATTATCAATTTGTTATGCAATCATGCTCTGTGATGGAGGTGTAGGTGGGGTTATAGTAGTCCTTTAGAACTAGGAGTCATAATATCGGGCTTTAAACTACTACCCTTAATATGACGGACAAGCTTCTCAAATTATTACGGATTAGTTTGCAAATACTCATATTCTGAAATATACACTTTAGATTTGTTCACATGTTCTATGATATAAAAAAAACAAATGCAGACAGTGGGGATGAAGATATTGCTTTTGAAGGTAGGATATGCTTTGGAGTAGAAGTAGGTGTTTGAGGAATAAAGGATGATTCTGAAGGTACATTAGAGGTTCTTAAAGGACAAGATTTTGTAGGAGTGGACTTATATTGATAAGGAGCATTGTAAGACTTACTTGGACTAGCAGGTGACATCTTATTTGCCACGGTATCCAGTTTCTCCAATGTAGAATCCATGGAGGATGGAAGTGGAGATTCTCGACTGATTATTTTATTTTGTAGAGTCACTACAAGAGGATATTTGTTCTTCTTATTTTTCATAGAAGTAGAGGGAGAAGATACTTTTTGGAACTGGGAATGAGGGAATACCAGACATGAGAAACTGGGTGCATATTTATCATCTTTATCACCTCCAGAATATTCACAAAATTTGATTTGTGCATCATTCTTTACTTCTTCAATTTCTAGGAGATCATTGTCTTCAATTCCTTTCTCAAGTACTTTGTATTATTTTTTGGAAATTCTAGGCACTAAGAGGGGGGTGAATCAATTCTTATTAAATTTTTTAAATATAGTTAAATTTACTTAACTTTTTTATTATGTAACCACAACATCATTCACAAGAAATCAAAAGGAACACAAACATAGAGAGACATGATTTAATGTGGGAAACCCTGCAAGGGAGAAAAATCCACTGAAACCAAAGAAATAGATTGGACAAAATATCTTGTAAATGTTATAATGATTTCACTATTGAGCATCCACTCAACTTGGAACATCAAATGCAAAATTTGATCAAACTACCACTTGACCTTATGCAATCCTCTACTTTCTATAAAGCCACAACTCCCAAAACTTCAATCAAGCTTCAAATTGATTTTCTATAAGCTACCACTTACAAGGAAGCTTCAACCCCCTGACAACTAAGCATCCACTTAGACTTCTTTACAAATTTTTGATCAGTTTCCTTATGTTGTCTCTCAAAAAAAAATTGTGATCACTTCTTCAGCTCATTTTTCTTCTATTTTCACCCTCATTCTCGTCTTGATTCCTGTCTCTTCTCATCCTCTTAATATGATAAAAGTCTCAGTCATACAAGGCTACTTTCACACACTCATTATTGTCATGTTTCACACCATGAATCATACTAAACACTTCTTCATACATATATCCATACTGCTGTAGAAATCTTCTTAATGAAGGTATACTCCTAGTTTTCATCAGGCTTATTCAAAGCATGACCATAAAATTTGCATTCTCATACTTCATATGTATACTTAAAATAGCTTTCATGTTTCATTATAAACACTAAGTTCATCAGAAACTCTCCATTTATTCAACGATATTTTTCGGGTACAAGGATGGGTTTATAACATTAAAAGAGACATCCTCAAAAAGAATTTTAACTTCCACTTCAATGACTATTCACTTTTTCACACATGAGCTCGTTTAAGGAGGAAATGTAACATCACACAAAATTGCCATTTAGAAATGATTGCTTTTGAACTTGGTTTCAGTTTCATCTTTAAAAATTATAGACTGTGTCAAGATTCTCTGATAGAAATATTACCAAAGGAGACTCCCAAACTCCCTGAATTTATGCCTTCACCTGCTAAGATTATTTTTTGACCTTTGCACTCAGATTTGTAATAGTTATTCACACCTTTATTGTGTTCTACAATGTATGAACTTGTATTATAACAAAAATTGACTCAATGAAATGATTAATTGACATGAAAATATGTTATAATGCTCTCCATTTTACTCTGTATGATCCTAACCATCTTCATTTCTTTCCATTCTATCTTCAAGGTATCACTTGGACTTCAATACACAACTAGGTGCTAGTGCACAACTCTGCAGTCTTAAAAGTGTGTCTTAGAAGCTTTATAAATTGAAGAATTGTATTGCACTTGAATGATATGAATTTTCAAGATCTATGTACCTTCACAACAAGGTTGAATATCCTTTGGTCATTGCATGAAGTTATCATTTTAACTTACGTTCACACTTACTTGCACACATTCATGAAGAAATTGTGATTCAGTCATGGATGGGCTTGATTAGATGTAAGGAATGAGGTCTCAGAACATTTCAAATCTTGGATAGTAAATATGATGATCTATACACCACCTTCAATTGACTAGGAGTGCCAAGGTAGCTTTAATTTCTACATGAGACACATATTCAAACAGGGTACAAACTAATTTGCTTGATCAAGGAGATATCTTGAAAGGTTTAGCAAACTCAGACTTACCCATCTAGCCAAGAATTCAAGAAAACATTTCAAATGATTATATGGATTTTTTGTAACTATACAAGTCCACATATTTCATTATTCCATAGGAAATAGATCAAATTTACATGATCTCCAAGGCACACTCAAGCAAGGTTTTGAGAAACAAAGACTAGTCTTGCTCCAACTTGAATCTAATGTGTTAAAACACATTTTCATGACCAACCTCTACATAGACACTTCAAAAGGGACATTTAATCCATGAAAAACCACTCTTTGCATTTAAGGTATGAATATTTTTTTTTCAAGACTATTCACTAGGCCTTCTTGATTGTCTCAAGAAGCCAGTTTTGGATCATTAGTATTAGAACACTAAAGCACTTCATCTCTCCAATTCATGATATTTAATATGTTGTATTGGACTCATACCATCTACATATTCTCATTTAACACTCAAGAACATGTTATTTCATCAAGGTTCACTCATACACAAAATACTAGTTTTAGGCTTGTTTAGCTCTTAGTGGTAGGCTAGCTAGATTGACATGGTTCACCAAACATTTATACTAAACATACCTATATCTTTGTATGGAATTTAAGGTCATATCCCATACATGTTTCCACATGAAGATTAACCTCTGTAACTCTTCCATTCCTAAATGTATAATAAAATTTATACAAAACAACTATTTTATCATGGGGCCCACAATTTTTCATAAGCTCAAACTACCATGAACATGACCTATGATGAGTTCAATACACACTCAAATATTTTGTAAGGTAAAAAAAATTCATTTTTCTCCATACCAATTCTAACTAGGGTTTAAGAGGAATTTAGACAGTGCCAGAAAAATGGATAGAATTTTTTTTGTCCTTAATCATTTTGAATTCATTTTTTTTTGAAAAATATGTCTCTTTATGCTCTTCAAAAATGTATCTTATGATATATCTAAAGAATTCTTGTCAATTTAGATTGAATTCTAAGAAGTTAACGAAATATTTTGGCATACCTTGCTTAGCTCAGTTTGGACAAAATTACAATTTCTTCCTCATCCTCTAGTCCTCAAATTTGGTCCACACCTTCATGAATACCTCCTCCATGATCTCTAATGGCTAATTTTTCATAAATGCACTTGTACCTTCTTGACCAATCTCATTTGTACATGTGAAACCTATTTTTTTAAGGCCACTCATACAAATGATCATAAATATGTGTATAAGTGTTGTCTTATGGCCTATAACTTCATTTGAGGACTCTTGGCAATGCCCTTGCAAACTCCCTATGACTTTGTTTTGCATTATACGTCCTGATTGTATTTAGACACCCATTTTAGGTCCTTCAAATAGGCCTAAATGAGCTAGTTTACTCTATAACTCATCATGTCTGACCTGTTCTTCACCATGTATCTCCTTAAACATGTCTTATCATGTGTTTTATACATTTAACATGATTTTCCAGCTGTCTCATGCCTTCACTCCACCTTTCGAGGTCACTTTACTACCTAGGCCTAGGGGTTAGGCCTGTTAAACTAAGATAGTCTCACCAATTCCACTCATGTACCTATGTATCCATCATTCTAACCTTGTTTCCACATAATATACATGCTAGATTATGTGTAAAATTATCCTAGTATGTTCTCACATCATCACCTTTCCTCAACCAATCACTAGTTTCTTAAGAAATCAATGTTTGATAAGGTGTTCTCCTGACCATGCCTTGTACTGGCCTTGTCAACATCATTCCAAGATCCCTATAGATCTCCTACATTATAATTTTTCATTAATATGTCTTTGAAATCAATGAAAAATCAACATCCACATGCCAACATTCTTGAGTCCTGTAAATTACATTGAAAGGTGGAGCCTCTAAGGAAAACCTTTGTGGTGTTATTACAATATGATTTCTGTTATGACTTGGAAGGGATATTCATTAAGAAATTTCCCCCTTCAACATTATCATTTTTCTCACCAATTTCTGCAATGATAAATCAATTCTTATATCTTTGGGATGTTGGGCCTTGCCTTTTGAAGGGTTCTTGATATTTCCAGATAAGATGAGGTCATCTTCTACTTTAATGGAAATTTTCTGAGATTGTGTAAGATCCATAGGAAAATATCTTCGAAGAAATAATCCTACCTCGGGCGATTGAGAATTGATGAAAAATATATTCATGTTGTCATCGAAGGGCATAGATTTAAAGGGTGTCCTTTTAAACAACCTATTATATAAGGATATGAAATCCCTCATTCTCTTGTTGGGACCCTTTTTTATTTGAACTAGCTGCACTAGGAGATCTTGAAAATCCTAAGTGGATTTGAATCTTTCTTCAAAAATGGGTTTTATGACATCCCAACAAGTGATATATCTTAGTGGTAGGAGATAAAACCATTCTGTTACTTTATATTGCAAATATTCCACGAATAGTCTCACTGACACATCTTCGTACTCCACTCGTAGTACTCTGCATATTATGATGAATGATGCTACATGTTCCTCTAGGAGATGTGTACCAACACCTATGAATTTGGGAAAAATATTATGATATTCCCTCAGAAATTCATGGATAGGTTATAGGAGGGTGAGTGGACATGTGTTTCTACCCCATGGCACAATTCACGGAGGTCTCTCTGCTTCGTCTTCCATTATTGCTTCTACTTCTACTTATGCTTCTGTAAATTCTTCTCCTAATTATTCCTCCGATTCTTTTTCTTTTTCACTAGGGAATTCAATGTCCAATGGTGGGTGAAAGGTAGGAGAAATGAAAATATTTTCAAGGGGAGTATCAATAGGAGTTTAGATAGGATTACCAAGGGTAGCACTTGAAGATGCATATGGAGATGAAGCCTGAGACAAGTATTTGGGATTATCTCTGATTTGTTCTTGTGGATTTTGAAAAGCTTCAAAAGCGGGATCAACAATTCCTCTCAACCTACTCATCCAGGTACATATTATTTCAGCCAACTTTGGGAAAATACAACAATGAGAATGTGAAAGGAAGCTATAGAATATGATGGGTTACTCACATGAATCAATAGTGGGTTTCTTAACAATGGGGTTAAATCATTTTTTTTTGTTTTTTCAATTTTTTTATTTTTTTGATTTTTGAATATATAATTTGTATGGATTTTTTGGTTCATATTTTGGGTGAAGAATATGCTAAATATGGCCCATGGTGGGTGCTAAAAATTTTTAGTGAGAAACTTGTCAATGGGACAAATCGGTGGATTTCCGCCAACGCTCTAGGACTAGTTCCCTCTACTTGAATGGGGCATCTCCATTATTGTGTGCAAACGAAAATAAAAATTTGTGGTTGGCCAAGAGGTTGGAGATCCAATAGGAACAATCCATTGTACCTATGGAAAATGCTTGTAACTTCTTGCAAGGGAGGAATTTGCAAGATAGGTGGGAAAATAGGAGTGCAAAATTAGGAGGGGGGATTTATATTGCAAGAAGGAAACTCATATGCCTGCAAAGATTAATCAGAGCATATCAACACACATTATTAGAAATAAAAAAAACCTTACTTACAATTCCAAGACAAGATGGAATTATGAACACAAAGTTTCACTTATTCCCTCATCAAGAAAATCATGAAACTCCTTTCTTCTTTATTGATATTCTCACAAATTTGTACAATGAGAGGAATGGAAGAACATATAAGAAGGAGAATAGATTAAAGTATCTGTCTCTTTTGGTTGTCAAAATTATTTATCTGCACTTGAACATACAAAATTGACAACCCTTTATAATGGTGGAGTCATTAAAATTTATAGATTTCTAGAGGACTCTTCACCTACCCCCATATGAATTTTCATTTTTATTCTACAACATATGACTATTTGAATCCCTAGGGATGAAATTAAGTCCCCTTTTATTAATTGAGGGTGACTTACTAAAATTTCAACTTTAATCACATTTAACTAAATAGGACAAAATTCATGATTTCTTACAATAGATAATTAGAAAGGGGTAGAGAAGAGGAGAAACAATGAAGTGAGAAGAGAAGGAATACTCCACAGAATGAATGAAGATGCATCCACCTTTGATGAAAATATACTCTGAGGAAGTTGAATATGAAAATATGATCTCTGATGACCTTCCATACTGGTACACTAATGGAAAGCTCCGTTGAAAACCACTTTTAACACCTTTGACACTTTTAAAATATCTTGGAAAGATGAACCTTTCCATATTGTCTCAATACACCGAGAAGGTAAGTGATGAGCAGTGATGAGTATACCATCAAGAATAATGAATAGTACATTATTTTACTTGAAACAACCATTACAACCCATGAAACACCACCATTTCTTCTTATGAATTATGCATATGAGGGAGAACCTAAAAAAATTGCTTATACAATGCAAACATGATGTTCATGTCACCTCGAGGACATTGATGACCAAAGTTAGGGATCAAATCATATGAGTTATAATTCATCTTTCACTCCTCAAGCATGAATTTTTCATTATCATTCCCATAAATAAATATCAAGAGATATGGTCACCACTTAGTGATAGGTGGAGAGTTATAAGAACTTCTAATATGGGTCTTTCCTGTTTGAGACAACATATGCACATTATAGCTATGAAGGCAAGGATTTCCTTGCAAATTGAAGATTTGACCTCCATGAAATCTTGAATAATAAAGGCATGGAGAGGAGTATCATATGTGATAATATTGATCTCATTTTTATCATTTACTATTTTTAGCATGTTTCCCTTGGGTGACCATTCTTCCAAATTCTGCCATTTTTTTCCAAATTTGCCACTTCTAAATGTTTTGCACTTGAAGGAGTGTCCTGAGATACCGGAATTGTTTTTTCTTGGGTCACACTATTTTTAGTTATTTTGTGTGATAGAGACATAACAAAAATATAAAGTGGTCTTCCCGATTTTGGATTTGAATGAAACAACTTGTAGAAGTTTACATAATTCATTTTGAAACTCTACTCCAATTTTCGCATGATTTCTCCCATTGGAACCTTGGGAAGTGAAGAGGTACCTCACTACCAATTCATTATTATGTTGTGGCAGCCATTAATGGATTCCATAAATTTTTTAAAAAAAAATTCTTTCCCAGCTTGGATTGCAATGGAATCAGCTTCAATGGTATAGGTTTTTCTTCTAAAATTTTTGTTCAAAGTTTTAGCTTGATCTATTCGTCAAAATGATGAGAAATCAAAGGACTGAAAGATAGGTCAAAAAACAAGTGTTTTATATCTTTTAAAACTAGGAAATAATTTAAAATTTTCTCACTTTATCCTTGAAGGAGTTTTGCAAAAAATCTCACTTCAATCTATTTACGGGATTGTGAGATATTAATTTTTCATCGATCTAAGACACAGAGTCATTTTGGAAAAATTCTGGCATGGTGCTTGGATAAAATTAATACTAATTTATTATTTATCATCTACTATCATGGAGTAAGGGGAGAAAAATTGTGGATAGATCAGCAGCAATGGTTTTCTAGAAAAAGTTCGAAAACATCTTTGGGGTTTTTAGGCATGTGGGAGGAAGAACAATGAGAGCTTGAAAAATATAACTCTAGTTTTTTTTTCTTACAGGGGAGGGCTAATTTTCCCCATTTTCCCCTTAGGAAAAGGATTATAGGGACACAAAAATGTTCCTTATCCCTATGAGGAAAAGTGGTGAGAATGCATTCATCATCGCGTGAGAGAGAAGAGCTTGTTTTTAGCACTCGGGTGTTGATTAGTCACACGAGGAACTATGTGGGAGAAAGGGGGATGGAAAATTTGTTCCCCCTTTTACCCTTGTAAAAGGAACATAAAAATTCACCTTATCCTCTTTGTGACAAGTGGCGAACATGCGTTGCACGAGGCGGGGGCTAGAAAATTTGTGAAAGGAGCTTACTAAGGCTTCCCAAGGTCATGTGGTGGGTCCAGGAGCTCAAATGGCAGAGGGGCACATTTTTTCCCCCTTTTCCCCTTGGGAAATTGAAAAGAGGGACAAAAAAGTGCACCTGAGCCTCATGCTGACATGTGGCACTGGAAAAATGTTTCTAACTGTGAGGGCATACCTTGAGAGAGAGCTTGAAAATGAAGTTACTAGAGCTCTAGAAGGTTGTTTTTGATGAACCCATATATGATTTTGACTCCCAATATTCTTATGAATAAAATTGGGTGGATATTAGGGTTTGATTTTTCCTGAAACCCCTTAAAAATTTCATTCTTTCTTATGTTCGTAGGGTATGTCTGCCAAAAATGAGTTGTGGAAAGAAATGCATGGGTCTTGTGAGAAATATATAAATATCACCATGTAGGGGATTGAATAATATTTCCAATGGTATAATTTTTAGCCTCTAACTCATTTCGGAGCTGCCAAAATCATCTTTTGAATCTCATGTTTTTTTTTGTAATGCAAGCTCCTTCACCTTCAAAAACCCACTTTTACTGAACTTGCTCCTACACCTCCAAATATTTCCTAAATTTCCCTAAATCACCTGAAATGCGTATTATATCCTTGATACCATTTATGATGAATTTATGCCTTCAAATATTCTCCTATGGATGTACACCTATGTTAGAAAGGTTTAAAATAACAATTTATAAGTCCACTCAAAATTTTGCCTCAAGAGACACTGTCTCAGAAGAAATTATGAACTTATTTTCATCTTTCCAACACATGGGCAAGGTTATAAACATGAACATGAGAACTAAAAAGATTGGGATAGGCCTGACACAAGGTATGAACTGATCTGGGATGGTTCCTGAGAAGGTTTACAATAAAAAATTTCGACGCTAGGGTAAAGTTTTCATGTTTTCAAGTTTAATTTTGCCCTTGCAAAAAAACATGACAACAAGAGCACAAGACTAGCTATGAACATGGTGAACCAAACATGATCAAGAATCAATATGGTAGTAATAATAAATTAAAAAATGGGAAATAAAAAACTAGCGATGAATTTAAAAATGGATTGGAAAATGGAAATCTAATTTTAAAGTAAAAAAGACGATCTATCTAGATGCATTTTCTCTTTTCAGAAGATCCATATAGACTTTCTCAAGAAGAAACATGCCACTTTCTCAGACATATGGACTTTATCTTTCTTGGACATATGGAGATATCTTGTAGCAACTAGATTTCCTAATCATTTGAGGAATGGGTCTTACTTCATTGAGCTAGTGAATGGGTTTGCAGAAAAAATTCATTTGGTTTTACTTGTGCATGGGTAACATTTGCAAAGAAGTATAAGAAATGAAAGTGGGTTATACCCTGCATGTACCATAAGTGATTTTGGTTTATTGTGTTTCCCCTTTCCTTATTGTGTTTTTTCCGTTTATTTTTTTCTGGCGGGTTTTCTTTCCTTTCATGTGTGTGTTTGTTTCTTTTCATTCCGTATCCTTGCTGAGAATCTATTGCCCAATGGATAGGGCACTTCTCCACTAATGCCTAATTTGAGATTCTGGAGTTCCTTCTTGTCTTGTCTTCATTTCATATTAAACCAAGTCAAGTCCCCAAGTATGAGCCAATTTTTCGAATATAAAATGTAACTATAATTTATTTGACAACCCCATTGAAAAGTTTGCCCCTTTTTGGTCAAACTGTTTGGAATAGCCTATTTTTTCAAATTTTCTAAAATTTCCCGCTTACAAAGTTTAACTTCTAGGAAGGGTTTTAGGAACATCATAGTGTTTAAAAATTACTTGTTCTACTCAAAAAAAAATTATTAGAGTTTTCTCCACGATGGAATGATTTAGAAATGATTTTGGTACCTTATGAATGGTCTTGGGAAAGATTTCCTCCTAGGTACTTTTTGAGAAAAAGGAGTATGCTTGCTTCCTCAAAGACTCAACTTCAGCAGAAGGTTTCAAGAACCTCATGTGGTGTTGGGATATAATAACCCAAGAATTTTAAATATTTTATATCCTAATAAATGGTGAAATAAGTAAGGTAGTGTTACAGGATATTAGAAAGTGGATTATTTTCTGACACTCACACAATGTGAACTTTTTGCACATGAATTTTGCACTATAGGTTTTAGGAACCTCGAGAAGGTTTGGTAGCCTAAAAAATCTCAAGTGATAATTAATTCAATTCTCTTCATGACCCAAATTTTATTTTGGTTCATGTTTGTTCAAAACCCTTCTTTCAACTCAGCTCACCAGCACACCACCCTAGGAAATAATGGAGGTAAAATAAAAAATTTTTAAACACTCATTTTAAGACTTCCTAAATATGATCATTGGATTAATTTTCCCATTTCCATATGAAATCATATATTATACAACCAAAATTCATTTAAGTACAGACCCTGGGGTGAAGGAAAGTCTCCGAGAGAAAAAAATAGGAGGTGCAAATGAAGTTCCAAAGGTGTTCTTGGTGCAGTAGCACACTTTGATTACACCATTACATCTATGTGTGCACATTTAGGATGTGTGAATTACACCCCAAAATGTGTACCCATTTCAGATTTTTGGAGAGAAATAAAGAAAAAAAGTCAAAAGATAAAGTAAAAACATAAAAAAGTGGAGGAACACAAAAAATTTGCATGGAATGTGCCCCCTCCCCCCTCACCCCCCCCCCCCCCCCAATTGGTCCCAAAGTGCACATCTATAACTCCATTTTCACCTTGGGGGCACTTTTGAGGTGTCAATTTAACCCCAAAAATTGGACCTAAACTTGGTGGAAGTGCACTTCTCATGTTCATTTGGACAATGCACTTCCATCTTAACATTTCCACTTCCCATCTCCACCACTCAACATTGAAAACAAGCTGTTTTTACCTCCAAATATCCATAAATTGCATTAAAAAATCTTTGTGAAGATATTGAAATCACATTTGGAGCTTTTTTTTTCATCCTTTGCATTCCTTTTAAAACTATTCATGTGCCTTATGTAGCTTAAAAGGTTTTTTGCTCATATCTCACGATCCCGTCAATGCAGAATCACTTCAAATTTTGGCCACCCTACTCCTACTTGAGGGTGAAATTCATATGATGTATGATTAATTATAAATAATTTCTACCCATAAAAAATATAATCCTGAGTTTTTTTTTCCATCCATCATACCCCCAGCTTTGCTTAAAAACAACATTTTTGCAAAGAGGATTGTGAAAAATCCCCACAGAGCAACTTCATTTCAAACTTGGATAATCCATTCCTCTCTTAAATAACCTATAATTTTAAGCCTATTGGGAATGATATAAGGATAATTATTTCTATGTACTTATAATGAAAAATCTCATTCCTTTCTAAAAATACATGCAAACCTCATATACAAACAACAAGTTAATTCTGTCATTTACTCTCAAACCCTGTGAGAGAATCATGGTCAAAATTTAGATCATGGTATTTCCCTCCTTTATATGTTTCTAATGGATCAAAAATCACTCAAATCAGAAAATAATTAATCTCTGAAATTAAAAATTGAAATACTTGTCCCTTTCCGATCCACTAATGCCACTTTTCAAGCCTTCCATACAACAATAACTTGTTTATGAAATTCCCACTAATTCCGATGAGATAATCTCTCAAAAATCAGAGCATATATTTATCTATTGTGAATATATTTCCAAAATGATTTAAGTCACACATCTAATTTTTATTTGATTTTATCTCACTTTTCTAGAAATACAAAATTAGTTGTTTATAACAATAAAATCCACTCAAATTTGTGGATTTTTGAAAACGGTTGTGGAGTCCATTTTTCTCTTACACCATAGTATTCATAAAACTTTATAAGACCATTGATATCATCAAAACATGCAATAAATCTCCATTTCTCTATATACGATCCAATTTCTATTTTGAGTACCCGAGTACCCTGGACATTGGTGACAATAATCATGGAGCGCGTGGATTTTGATGATATGAAATGGAGGATGAAAGAATGAAAACGTACTTTATAAAATTTAGTCATCACGCATGAAGATGCAAATGATTTATCAAAAAACATCCAATTAAATCATTTCTAAGGATTTTATGATGGAAATCATACTGTCACCAACCTCCTCACCATTATTCATTCAAGATGCATGATGAGGAGTGCTCATGCTTCTTCATATTAGACATTGTTCATTTCGGTTGTTGTTTGGTGTCATCTTGCAAGGGGGAAGTGTTTTCATTCATATATTTTCTATGTTTCCACTAAGGATTATAAATAATATCCAAAGAATATCAAATAAATGAGGGCTCACGGTTACCAATATTGGGTCATGTGTGGTATAAGTTCATTCTTTATGGTGATTGTAAGATGAGTGTTTTATCATATGAAAGAAAGGAGATCAAGTTCTTGAAAAAGAGTTAATTTTTGCATCATACTATTACTCATAGAGATGGAGAGTTGAAATATATTTTTTAAGCAGTGACCAATGATGATCACTCAAGATAAGGTGTCAAGCATTGTTTCCCAGTTCTAGACAATGTCATGCCTTGATACAGATAAGCAATTGAAGAAAATCCTATTCAGTTGCTATCATTCATCATCACAATGAAGGAATAAAAGAAATCCATTCTAAAACATATATATTCTCTCTATTATTCTTTCTTCTTATATTTCTAGAATTATATTTCTTCACTGAAGTTAAGATTTTGTAAAAAGTAACTTAAGTCACTTAAATTTTCTATTTATTCATTGAGGATTAGATCACACATTAAGTTGAAAATTCACATTGTAAATCCAGAAGAGCCGCTCAGACTTTGACTATAAATTGTAATGCTCTCTCTTCTAAATAATAATCTTTTTCCTCTCTAGCAATTTGTATTCTTCCATTCCCTTGCATTGTAATTTTCCTCCATTCTCATCTTGTTACTAACTGAGCACATCCTGGAATTTGTAAGAAGTTTAAGGAGTTTGTGTCTTCTTTGTGGAATGAATAAAACAAGATAAAGCTTTTGTATTTGTCTTGTAATTATTCATTTCATTATCTTGTGATGTGTTGTGCTTGCATGTTTCCTCTAATTGAAACTAGAATCACCTCTAAATTATAGTTGATGAAATCTGAGTTCTTATCATCAATACAATTCCCCCTCTCATTTCTCTCTCCCTACCTACAATCCCCTATTTATTCTAGCATTGCAGTTATAAAAAGTGTGTTTCTACACATTCCTTGGCCTTTGACCACCCAAGGATATAAGTATAGTGTAAATAGTTTCTAGATTTTAATAAATGGGAGATGGCTCATCTTGTAAGCATTGACAAAACCCATATTTTTTCCTTGAAAAAAAATTTAACCAACAAAATTACAAGGGGAAATAAACCTTATAGGTTTCTTTTTTGAGTTCTCTATAGTCTATACATACTATATACTTTCCATTTTCCTTAGGTACAATGACTAAAGGAGAGACCTACTAAATGTCTTATATAGGGTATATGAAACCTACCTATAATAATGTTTCAATTTCAGTCTTCAAAATGTGTGTTAGTGCGGGATTGATCCTTCGCTGAGGTTTTCTTACAAGTATAACATTATTTTTGTAAATGTGATGTGTGAAAATAGAAGGATACATTCCCCTTCATATCACTCAACATTGTTTTCCTATGAAAAACATTTTGAATGTGTGATTAGGACTAAAAACAACATGGTTTCCTACTCATTGGTCAAATAATTTTTAACGTTTAATGCTTTACCTAGTAAGATCATGAGCTATTTGATTCATTGATAGAATGAGTTTACTAAGTGAAATTCATACATAAGTACATTCAGTGGTCATATGTGAGGGTTTTTCTTGAGTAGAGCTACCATATTTTGAAAGGATGTTTCACTAGGGAAAATGTATGAAAAAGGATAACAAGAATATGAAAGAGATTGTTGTTGGTTCTTGGTATCCAATTATCACCATGATGATGGATTTTATATTGTTCATTTTCTTCCTCATAATATTCATCTAGTCACTTATGTGTCTCTAGAATGTAATAACTAGCAAGGAAGAAAAAATTCTTCTATTTTAGATTCATGAGGTTCATCCACCCATAAATGATGAAGGCAAGTAGAAGAAGGTCGTGCATGTGGGTACATGGATATTATTTTAGTTTTTGTCCCATTGGAAATTGTCACGTCCTTTAACCTAAAATATCTAATGGAAACAGTTGTTACAAACCAAAATCTTATTACTGATGCGAGGTACTTGTTTGGTCAACTCAGGGAATTTTCCACATCACATGGCAAATCATCTCACTTAGGTGAGATCATATGTCTTACGTGTTCTTAGGAGCTATGAAAAATTCCATCATAAAATATGTCATGTGTCAGTGTGTCATACATGAGTTACTCTCCATTTTTAGAACGTAACTCCTTTCTCCCTTGTGGAGGTTTGATTGGTCTTGCATTGGGAGCTACATAACACTCCTATTTATACCTTCTATTATGATCTATAAGAATGAGTACACCCTTTTCTTTGCATGCACATTACATGGTGGTTGAATGCTTTCTTACTTCATAGAGCTCCATCATGATTCTGTTCGATTGCAACTCAGTTGATGTGTGTTCCATCCCACTTGATCCTTGTTCTCACATCATCTCACATTGTATCTAAGCATGTTGTTAGGATTCACACCACATGTCATATTCCATTTACTACTACTCTCGGTTTTGTGGTTTTACTATTTCCTTGCGCAAGCTTAGTTTTCCATTTTTATTTTTGTTTTACTTACATTATTTGGGTTCATCTTAGTTTTAATGGAGTTTTGTTGGTTTGTGTGTTATTTTCAGTGCAAGTGCAGGTATTTTTTTAGAGTTTGGAGTTTTAGGTGTTTTCAAGGTAGATATGGTTATCTGCAACCAACTTTGGTGGAAAATCATCTTTGGAGGTATTTAAATATTACTAGTTTCACTAGTTTTTTCACTAAAAATTTAGTTTTTTTGAAAAATCCTTATTTTTTGGTCTCATCCCTTCTGCTCTGTCTTGCTCCTTCCCTACCTCTTCCTACCTCTCTCTTCACCCAACTCATTCCTCCCCACTGAGATACTCCCATCTTGTTTAAGAATCCTTGGCTCATCAATATCTCCCTAGCTCTGCTACAAGCTCTCCCTAGCTTGACGAGTTATGTATTGGGTCAGGTTTTATTTTTTGCCTTAATTCATCCTTTGTGTTGGTTTGGTTTGGTCCATTTTCTCTATAAGTTACATTTTTTATTTTTTTGGCTTGTGTGCTCTGGTATGTCATAGTGAGTTGTTGCATCCATATGTGTATGCCTATGTTTCCTCTTGGATCTTTGACCACTGTGTGTCATTTTTCTCATTAGGTTCCCTTCCACCTTGGTCATCATGTTGCCTAAACCTCACCACCCCCTTCCATTTCATTATTGGTCTGGTCACACTGTCGTGTCCTCCTCTTGGCTTGAAAAACCCTTCAAACCTATGACATGCCAGTCGAGTCATCCATGTCGGATGCCTCTGTACTTCTCTCAAGTCTCATTCTATTTCCCATAATGGTTGACATATTTCCTATAATTATCTATTATACCCAAGCTCACCCCTTTTCATGGTTTCAACCCTACATGCCCTCTATGTCCTTTTCTATTTCCACCTTATCTTGTGGACCCCTTGCTCGCCTTTCTCCTAGACATTACAAACTTAGATTTCATGAGCCATTACCCTATGTATTTTGGTGAGTTTCCCACTCTCACCTATCCCTCACTGTCTACCTCGTTGGGTCACTTTCCAATCAGACATGCCTCCTCGGGAACATAGCTAGCTCACTCCTCAAGCCCTACCCACCACCCTCACCCACTTCCACTTGGATTTCCTGATCAATTACCATTGAATATCTCCCTTGACCTCACCAATAATTCTTTCATTTTTCAAAAATTTAAACCCCACTTTTAATTTTTTTAAGAATAGGGTTTTAATGAATTTAAAGTAGGGGATTTTAAAGTAAAAAACATGTTATATTATTTAATTAGGTCTTAACTTTTTAAATTAGGATCTAGTTAAAAATTCTAAAGGTAGGTCATTAATATTTTAAATTGGAGGTTTAATTTATCATAACATGGTTTTATTTTCTCTAACCCGTTTTTTAATTTTTTCAAAACTTTACTCAAATTGGGTGAAAATTATTCTGAAACTAGGGTTACTAGGCATTTTTTTACCATTGACCATTTTGTGTTAGTGTGTAACATTTCTTGAGGTGTGTAGGTAATGTTTGGATTCCCTTTGGCATTTGTAGGTGGTTTGTTGCTTGTTGTGCATTCATTTTTGGCATTTTAAGTTCCTTTTGACTCATTGTAAGTCATTTTATATTGTAGTTCTCTTCATCGCTAGTAGGCTAGTGAGTGTGTCTTCCTCATCCTTATGGAAAACGAGCTCTTTATGTAATGTGAGATGCATTTTCTCACACTGAAATTTGTTTTGTCCCATTTTTCCTTCTTTTTCCCCTTTGTTGTTGTTTATGGTGTCATTTCGTTGCTTCTGACTAAAACTTATTATGGCCTCTACTCTTGCATAATTTTTCACCAATTTCAAGATGAGTGGTCAACTGTTTCACGTTGCAAGTGTAAGCTAGGAAAAATACACTACTAACAAGGAAGTAAAATACCAATAATCATACCTCATCCTTCACGTTCCGTAGCAAACCTTGGAATGGCCTAGGAAACTTGGATTGAGCCCTGATTGTGTGATATGTAGGTGCTTTTCTTCAACACGAAGCAAGACCTTCCTGCAACAACGATCCTCTTACTTTGTGCCAGATGGGAAAAAGGATTATGAGGCTATTTGGGCATTAGGACGAGGCAAAAGGATATTCTTTTCTCAAAGGATGCAAGAACTTAGATATGCCATTCAAGCTTATTCTCCATGTGTTTAGAGGGGAGGGGTAAGGTTGTATTTATAGCCTGGGGGAGTGATTAACTTAGAGTAATTTAAGTAATCATGGTTTGAAAATGTGGGAAAGATTAAGTGAGTGGTTTGAAAATGTGGGCAAGATTAGGTGAGTGGTTTGAAAATGTGGGCAAGGTTAGATGAGTGGGGGCCACGAAGAATGGGTGAGGATTTGAATTATATTTTTAATTCATAAGTGGAGGATTTTAGGTGAGTGGGGACCATGAAGGGTGGGTGAGGATTTGAATTTGAATTTTTAATTCAATAGTAGAAAAACATGGAGAATAATGACATGTGGTGAGGATTGGGTTATTTTTTGGATTTTGAAATGGATAATTAATCAAATTATATTTGATTAATTCAAAGTGTATTTTTGTGGGAAATGAGGAAGGGGAATTAATTGATTTAGGACAGATGTGAAATTAGGGTGTCTACATTTGCCCCTCTTTGGAAGGGTACTATGAAAGTAGTGTCCTTTTAAAGAAAGTAGATGGTATGGGGGAAGAATTCAATCTACTTTTTTTAAGAAAAAGGTAGAGCAAATGCTTGTTGGGGAGAATAGAAAGTGGTGAGTGATAGATGTCATAGTATCCTCCAAGAAAAAAATGTCATGAGAAGATGCGATTATGGATAGATGTGGTGATGCCCCCTTGAGAGGACTGACGAGAATGGAATATACGATAGAACTCTCGAAAAGAAGACAATAGAATTTTGTGGAGAAGAGGATGATAATGGAGTGGAAGAGGTTGGAATGACCACACGATGCAAATGGAGAAAGGATTCAATCGGCCTTAAATGCTAGGTGTGATGGTGTGTGGGAAAGAGAAAAGGGAATGGATAGGATTGGGGGTTGATTACAAGAAGAGTAAGGGAGATAGGGGAGGGGAAAAAAGAATGAAAGAGGTAGAAATAAGAGAGAGGGATGATAGGGGAAGAAGAGAATGATGAAGGAAAAACAAGGCAAAAATAGGAAAATGACAGAGTAGAGGGTGAAGGGATAAAATAGAGATGTACAAAATGAAAGAAGCAATAAAGATAGTAAACATGGATGCGTGAAAGTGAAAGAAATGATAGAGATGAGAAAATCAGGAAACGTGAAAGGATAAATAAGAAGGATAAAACAAGGTGGGAGTAGGGGGTGAAATGGATGAAAATGGAAAGAGGACAAAAGAAGAAGTAGAACAGAAAAAAAGAAGAAACTATGAGGGGCGAGGAAAGTGTGAAAAAGAGGAGAGAAAAGAAGAGAAACAGATACAGAATGAATGAAAAGGTAGGGGTGGTAGAGAAAAGGAGAAGTGGTCATAAGAAATGTGAAAATTAGGGGAGAGGAAAGGAAGATAGAACGAATACAAGGAGAAGATTGAAGGAATCATGTCATTGCGAGGAAGACCAAGGCAAATAATATGAAACAGACCATATGGAGATGCATGTGGAGGGTGGTATGATAAAAATACATGACAACGCTGAACAACCAAGTTATCGATGGGGAAGTAAGGAGGAAACATGATGGAAAAAGGGGAAGAAGATGATATAGGGGAAGGGAAATAAGACGAGGGGTGGGAGAGAGAAGAGGATAACAAAGAAAATGATGTAGAAGGAAGGGAATACAGAAAGGGGGTAATAAGTGGAAAGGGAACAACATAAGGAATGTTCAGAGAAGAAAGAGGGGAGGAATGACATCGATTGGAAAAGATGTGGAGATGCATGAAATGAGGATACCAGGATGATGAGAAAATAGAAAAAAGATGTTTGATGAAGATAGTAAAGATATTGAAGAGGGTGAAGAGAAGATGGAGATATGGGTAAGAAGCAACAAGAAAGGGTGGGATTGAGGGAAAATAATAGGAGAGAAAAGAGAATGGGGGATAGAAGAGGCAAATGCAATGAGGGATGTAGGGAATTCCCCTTTAAACAATGAGTCGGTGGGGGAAGGGTGAGAGAAAAAATGAAGGAAAATGAGAAAGAGAATGAGGATTGGAAAGGGGTAATGCTTAACAAAGGGACATTAAGGAATCCAATTTACAGAGTGGTGGGTTAGAGGCGGGAAGAATGAAGGGAAACTCTAGAAGGTTCTAAGGGAGTGAATGAGGTCGTGAGAATGAGGATGATTGATTTTTAGGGAAATGCCATTTCAATTATTAGCATGGTAATAGAATAAGATGATGAAGAATGATAGAGGAATGTGAACAATAATGTTGAATGCGTGTGTGGTGTTAAATGTGGGGGGATTTGAGAAGATGAGTTCGGGACTAGGTGACAGCGGGGAGGCTGTGTGTGGTGAGGATGAACGAGTTATATAAGAACAATACATGAAAATATGTGTAAGAAACGGTATGAGGATGATGGATCAAGAAGGAAAATGGGGGTAAAAGAACTTGATTTTGGATGTGAGATTGATTAAATTTTTAAGATGATCTTTGAAGAAATGATATAGTAGGAGGAAAAAGTGGGTAGTCGGAGATACAATGGTGGAAGAAGAGCGATCAACAAATTGAACGAAGAAATGATGTGGTGGAGAAGTTCAACTATGACAAGTTAAGTATGAATGAGGACCCTGACATAAATTATCATGTGATGAATTGGTTAAGTAAGATTTCCAAGTGGCAAAACTGGAGATGACAGTGGTCAAGCGAGAAAGTGTTGTTTGCAAGAATTGAAAGGGTAGGTGAAAGGATGATGATAATGGGGAATTCTGAGAAAAAGTTAAGGGTGAATGGTGTGTGGTGATGGGGAAAGGAAAGGAGACAGACTCCCTTAAGAGGATCTTAAGTGAGATCATCATGCCGAGTGATTAGTTAAGTAAGATTTTGCCCAAGGAGAGGATGGTGGGTGGTGAGGATGAACTATGTGAGATGAAGAACCAAGACTGAAAATAATGGGAAGAACCGGTAATGAATGATGATGGATCAGAAGGGGAAAATGGGGAAAAAACGTGATTGTAGGTGGAAGAGATTAGATTTATGTTGACGAGGATATGTGCCGAAAGGATAATACTAGGAGGAAAAATTGGGTCTTGTTTTTTTGTGTAGGAGTACTAGGTGAAGAAGCGATCAACAAGTGACGAGAATGAGGTGGGGGAAGTTTTCACATGACAGTTAAGTATAGGGAGGACCCTGACATAAGATTATCATGTGATGGAATTTGTTAAGTAAGATTTCCCAGTGATCAAAACTGGAGATGACAAGTGGTCAAGCGAGAAGTGGTGTTTGCAAGAATTGAAAAGGAGGTGAAAGGATGTGATAATGGGGAATTCTGAGAAAAAGTTAAGGGTGAATGGTGTGTGGTGATGGGGAAAGGAAAGGAGACAGATCATCCTTAAGAGGGAATCTTAAGTGAGATCATCATGCCGAGTGAGTAGTTAAGTAAGATTGCCAAGCAGAGGAGGGTGATAATGGTGGTAAAAATATGTGATGATGGGGAATGAAGAGGAAATATGGATGGTTAGATTATAGAGTGATGGGCGAGTGTAAGATGACATGTCATGCTTAAGAGAATCTCTTAAGTAAGATCATCATGCTATCGGAGGGGTTTCATAGGATCACCTAACTGACAGGGATGATATGCAAGGAGAAAGACAAGATGATATTGTTGATAGGGGTGGAATGGTAGGTTGAAGAAGATGATCGCGACAAGAGGCGAGAGAAATAAGATGAGGGAAATATGATGGGATGGGGGAAGGCCATAGGACATATCAACCTTAAGTGGAAGTCTTAAGTAAGATTGCCATGCAGCTGGAATGGTTAAGTAAGATCGCTAAGCTGAACGAGAAGAAGGATGATGATAGAGTTGGTCGGAATAGAGTATGAAAAAATGGATTGAAGGGGAACCCTCAAGTGAATTTTCCATACTACGAGAGCATGTAAGTAGGATGACCAGGCATAAGACAGATTTGGGGAAGGATGAGAAAAGAGTGAGTGAGGTATGCCTGAGTGGTATGTGATATGAGATGAGGTGATAACAAAAAAGAAAGGAAACAAAAGAGTGCAACATGAATGGATGAAGGAATATATGTAGTGGAGGGCAGAGAGTGTGAGGGGAATCCTTAATTGGGATGCCCGCGTGGTGAGAGTAATGATGCGAGAATGAGAAGCAACATAAGAGGTGGAATGGGAAGATGTGTTTGGTGGTGATTGTTGTTTGATGAGAGGGGAGGTGGTGAAGAAGCTTCTATAGTGGGAAGATCTTAGGGAGAGAGTAAACCTCCATCGAGGATCCCATATAGAAGGGGTTATTAAGTAAGATTGTCAAGCAGGAATCAGAAGGGGGAAAGGAAAGAATACAAATGGGTGAGAGGGGACATGAATGGTGAGAAGGGTAATATGGGTATAAGTGGTAGAGGAGTAAAAATGAGGAGTGAGGATGAATGGATCAAATACATGGTGATCATGGTGGGGGAGAAGGAGCTATTGGATAGTGAATGCTACTTGAGAAATATCGTCAAGCAGGATTCGCAAACTACAACGGTGATTAAGTAGGATTCCCAAACTAGGGAATGTATTAGTATGTGTGAATGGATGGGGTGCAAAGTAAGATGTTGATCATGCAGGAAGATACTCATGTGACGAAAAGCATCTTAATTTTAATATAGCATATAACATGATGCATCGTGATATAAAAGATCAGGATGGCTAGACTGTAATATGCATGATAGCATAGACAGGGGCCATAAAAAAGGTTTGATGCCATAGTATGATATGAAAATGGAAGAGATCATAGAAAGATGCCATCAAGAAAGTATGATGCCCTAGTATGACATGAAATCAGATAACATAAGAATATTAGAGAGAACACCAGGATACATAAAATCAAGATGCTCCCTGTAATATATCAAGATACAAGAAAGTAATTAATAATTTATAACTAATAATGCAACACAAGAACCAATAAACATATCCCTAATGTGTTCCACAGTGAGGATTGATCGGATGTGCCCCCAAGCATGGGTATGAGGACATAGTAAAATATTAGGTCATTGTCCTCAAACAAGGAAGCAATGAGAGCCAGATTTACCCAAAGTGAGGAGAAGTGGTTTGAATTTGGTAGTCATAAGGTGATTGGATCATTCGTTGGGGATAATAGTTTAAATGTTGAATTGTGTTGGTTATTTTAGAATTCTTGTGATTTTGTGGAGTTTACAATATTTTTATTTTTGTTTATTATATATATATATATATATATATATTCTAATGTTTTTTAGATTTTTAGATTTTTACACTGTTTTTAGATTTTTGACGATTTTCAAATGTTTTTAGATGTTTGACGATTCTTGCTAATGTTTTAGGATTTTTGACGATTTTCAAATCTTTTTAGATTTTTGACGAGTGTTTCTAATGTTTTTGGATTTTTGACAATTTTTTCTAATGTTTTTGGATTTTTAGATTTTTACACTGTTTTTGGATTTTTGATGATTTTTGGAGTTGTTTTTAGATTTTTATAATGTTATTGGCAATTTATGGACCAAAGTGTAGACTTATTTTTGAGAGATGATAAACCAGGATATTATCCATATGTACCATGTTCCATGTGGTAACTTATGCTCAGAATAACACAAATTCTCTTTCCATTGGCAGGATATGGTGGTGATGATATGATGAAAAGAAGTCCAGCTCCATTCTTGACTCCACACAACTAGTAAGATGCGTGGGCTCATCACCGAGAATCAAGAATGACGTAGGAGGTAAATAATGAATATAGAGACAACTACTAACAAAAATCCCTTTGGGAAATTGTGACTCCATTCTTCATAATGGTACTGAACCGGTTTCAAAAATGGCTTTCACTTTATGAGTCACGTGCTAGACTTAGACAGTTATGTGGCCCGCTGATTGGTAAGATATGAGGTTAAGGGATAGTTCTCTCTTCACTTAGGCATCTAAATTACTCATTTGGGGATTCTATAATTTGCAAGCACTGTAAGATTTTGTATTTTTGAAATGACTCCCTATGCCTTGCCCCATGCTACTAGTGAGAAACAAGGGCTCATCACCGAAGGCAAAATATAGGCGAGTGAATTCCCTTTTTATCTTTTTGTTTTGTTTTGTTTTGTTTTGTTTTTTGAATATTTTGCAATGTTTTTATGCTTTTATGAGAATGACCCTCTACGCTTTGCCCCATGCCACTTGTAAGAGGCAAGGGTTTATCACTAAAGATAATACATAGACGAGTAAGGGCACCTTGCTCCATTCCTAGTATCACACTACCAGTAAGAAGTGTGGGCTCAACACTAAAGACTATGAAGGATGAAAGATGTGACGATGAATTATTCATAAGTTATTGAATTGATGGATTTTTTTACAATAGTTTTTTTTATTTGGGAAGGAACGTCTGCCCCCAATCTCAGCCCGACATGACTAGTAGGATGCGAGGGTTCAACACCGAAGACTGATATGGACAACTAAACGAACTAGCTAAAGAAGTTTAGAGATTTGTTATGAAAGAGAGAATGTTTTTGAAGGGAATATATTACCATTAGTAAGCTTCTAGGTATGACCATAGATGAAAGTGACTGAAAATGGAAGATATGATAAGAATTATGATGCTCACAAACTTAATAGGATTTATATTAGCACTTGTCTCACGATGATAAATATGAAGATGTGATTTTGATAATAAAAATGTCTACCAATGGAAATGAATAAATTTATTCAGAGATAAGCAAGATAGAAGGAACAATGTACATGTTGTTTCCGGAATAGTGAACATCTCAAGGATAAAATTTCTTTAAATGAATTGCATTCATTAGTTCATCAAGATCTTGACCATCTTCAATGGCCAATTTATAGGCTCCAGAGCCAAATTTAGCTATGATTACATAGGGTCCTGACCAATTAGGCTAAAATTTTCCTTGTTTTTCTCATTCTTTAGTGGTATTATTTTGATTTTCTTTTAAAATGAGGTCACCAATTTCGAATTGTTTAGGTCTTACCTTTTTATGATAACTGTGTTGCAGTCAGTGTTGATAGACTTTAAGATGATTGAGAGCATTAAGTCATTTTTCATCGAGAAGCTCAAGCTGTTGAAGCCGTGATTGTCTGTATTCATCCTCATTAATTACATCTTTAAGGGAGATCCTCAAGGATGTGAGTTCTATCTCAATAGGTAAAATGGCTTCACAAACATAAACAAGGGAAAATGGGGTGGCTTCGGTAGGTGTGCGGTAAGATGTATGGTAAGCCCAAAGAACGGGGTAAATTTGAGTATGCTAATTACGTCCATAGGTGTTGAAAATATTTTCCATAATGGATTTTAAGGTCTTATTGGTTGCTTTCACTTGACCATTGCCCTGAGGGTAGTCTGGAGTGGACCATTTAAGTTTGATGTGAAAATGTTTGGCTAGGTCTTTTACATCCTAGTTTTTAAATGATTTTCCATTATCTGCAACTAGAGTGGATGGAATACCAAATCGATAGATGAGATTATTAAAAATGGATTTCGATATTTGACTACCGGTAACATAAGTGAGAGGCATAGCTTCTACCCATTTAGTGAAGTAATTAGTAGCAGTAATGATGAACTTATGTCCATCGGACGATGTTGGTCTGATTTTACCAATGAGGTCAAGTCCCCATTGAGAGAAGGGCCATGGTGTGGTTATCGATTATAATGCATGTGAATGTGTGTGGATAAGATTTCCATGCTTTTGACATGCTTGACAACGTTTGACAAAATGACATGCGTCTCTTTCCATGGTGGGCAAATAATATCCAACTCGCAGGATTTTCTTGGCTAAGGCGATACCATTCGTGTGTGCTCCATAGATACCAGAATGGACTTTAGTTAAGACACTCAAGGATTCTTCCTAATTAAGACATTGGAACAGGGTGCCATCATATCCTCATTTATAAAAAGTTTATATTAAAATGGTGTAACGAGAAGCATCTTGTGCTAAAGCACGTTTATGCATTGGTTTCATGTCGGCAGGAAATGTTTTATCACGAATGAAGGTATAAAGATCATGGTACCAAGGGTTATTCGAACCCACGATCTCACATACCATAGTGTTTTTAGGAAGATCATAGGCAGACATTAAGAGATGTTCAACAAGAAAATGTGCCTGGGGTTGACTAGATGATATTTCTAATAGGGATCCGATGGTTGCCATAGCACTGGTATATTTATTACGAATTCTAGGAATTTGATCAAAGCTAATTAATTGAAAATAGCGTCGAATACTATCCACCATGCGTTTATATGGAATAATTTTTTCATCCTTGAGCTGGTATTCATCGGTAACTTACTTGATGATAAGTAAAGAATCACCAAATACAACTAATTCTGTAAGATTCCAAGATATAGCCAATTTTAATTCCACGATGAGAGCTTCATATTCTGAGATATTGTTGGTACATGGGAATGCTAAGTGAAATGATTTGGGGATAACATGTCCGCTAGGTGTGATAAGCAAAATACCATCCCCTGAGCCATGTAGATTACAAGATCCATAAAAAAAAAAGTCCAAGCTGGCGCGATGTCTATGTGTAGAATATCTTCATTAGGAAAAGAGAACTGAAGTGGTTCTGTGCTAGGAAGGGGTGCCTTGGCAAATTGGTATATAAGGGCTTGTCCTTTAATTGCTTTATGTGGAACAAATTCGACATCAAATTCACTAAGTAATATGACCCAACTAGACATTCTTCCCGTGAGAATGGGTCTGGACAACAAATACTTGAGAGGATCAATTTTGGCAATCAACTTAGTTGTGTGATTGAGCAAGTAATGACGTAACTTATGGAATGCAAAGGTGACCACTAAGCATAATTTTTTGATTTGGGAATAACGTACTTCGTGCTCAATAAGTGTTCGACTAAGGTAATATACAACCTATTCTTTTCCTTGATCATTATGTTATGCTAGTAGAGCTCCTATGGCATGTTCAGTGGTAGATGTATAAAGCAACATGGGTTTATCGGCAACTGGTGACATAAGAATAGGTGGACTAGAGAGGTATTCTTTTAACTTAGCAAAAGATTCTTGGTAATCATGGTTCCAGTGAAAGTGTGCATATTTCTTGAGTAACTGATTAAAGTGATGGCACTTGTCAGCCAACTATGATATGAAATGCCGAATAGATTGTATCTTTCCCTGAAGACTGCGTAGTTGTTTTAGGTTTTGGGGAGGAGGAATTTCCATAATGGATTTGACTTTGGCAGGATCCACTTCTATGCCTCTTCGTGAGACAATAAACCCTAATAATTTACCAGAGGTTACTTCGAACAAACATTTCTTTTGGTTAAGATGAACCTTATACTCGCATAATCTATCAAAAATGCATCTTAACACACTTGGATGCCCTATTAGTGTTTTGGATTTTGCTAATATATCATCAACATAATATTCCATGATATCATGTAACATGTCATGGAAGATGATAATCATTACTCGTTGATAGTGGCACTAGCATTTTTCAAGCCGAAAGGCATGACCTTATAACAGAAGGTGCCCCATGGTGTAGTAAATTTTGTTTTATGTTGATCCCCTTCAGCAATATGTATTTGATTGTAACCAGAGAATCCATCCATTAAGGAGAACATTTCATGACCTATCGTAGAATCAACAATCATGTCTATATTTGGCAAGGGAAAGTCATCTTTGGGACAAGCCTTGTTGATGTCACGGAATTCTATGCATTTTCTGATGCCGGGAGTTTTCTTTGTGATGGGAACTATGTTAGATATCCATACAAAATAATCAATAGGTTTGATAAAGTCATCTTCCAAGAGTTTCTTGAGTTCGGCTTTGACAAGCAATGCAACTTGGGGATGCATTTTGCGTATTTTTTGCTTTACAGGTTTTGCATCTGGATGTACCACAAGATGGTGTACTACAAGAGATGGGTCCAGGCCTAGCATGTCCTTATATGTCCATGCAAATATATCTTGGAATTCAATAAGGAGTGTTGTGAATTCCATGCATTCTTGGTCAGATAGACTAATACCAAGTTGTAAAATTTTTGGCTATTCGGTGGTTCCAATGTTTATGTCTTTTGTATCTTCTACAATAATTTTAGATGTATCATTTTTAGAGAACAATGCTAATGGTTGATGTAGGTCATCAGTGTCGAGTGTTTGTTGTAACTTTTTGTTTACATGTTTGTTGGATAGGGTGGCGATGAGGTTTTGACTATGGGAAATCCTTTGTTTGCGCTTTTAATCCAAATTTTCTGAGGGTGAAGGATCTAAATATTTTATTTCTTCACCAAAATAGGATGATTCATTTAAATTGATTTCAAATCCTTTTCTATGGTCAGAAGTAGGGATTTGGTCACGAGTTCTAAGGAATTATTTGATGGCTTCATCATTTTGGAACATGTCCATGGCCGCATGATGTGGTTGGCCATGTTCTATGAGACTTGGATGTGTAGGCTCAAAATTGATGACATTAATAGATAAATGTTTAAAGGAAAGATGTGTTTCAGCAAGGTCCTCAAAAAGACTACACAAAGACCTAATGTCATTATCAGAACTGGTGTCATCATTATCACTTGAAATTATTATGAGAGCAACATCAAACACCTTGAAACCTAGACCATGTTTACCGTGATGTTGTATGTAATTTATCGGGTCTAAACGACCTTGTTCATTTGGACCGAGTCCTTTACCCTTCCATCATATGTTTTTCATTATTCAATGACCTTTGGTGAATTGACTGGACTCATAACATGGAGCAAAGTTGTCATTATATAACCAAGATCCTGAAGAACTTGGAATATGTTCGTTGTCAAGATAACCAAATTTTTTCCAAACTAGTTATCCCATTTGGTAAGTGGGATGGATTCTTAGATGTGGAGCATTAGGTTTGCCATAGCTATGTGGGGATTTGGTGATATAAAAAGAGTCTGCCATCGTTTGAAATTGATATTCACCACATCCCATGTCAATGATTTTAAATGTGTGATATGGGGGACCAATAGGTACTTCATGTGGTGGGGAAGTTATTTTGGTAGTCTTAAAAGATGAAGAGAATGGGTTATAAGAAGAAGGGGGTGGATTGAAGGATGAAGGTTGGTTATTCACAGGAGGAGGTATCTTAATAGAAGAGGTGTGGTTGGATGAAGAAGATTGGCTAGGTGAAGAAGAAGATGGTGTGGTGGAAGAATAATTATTGCTGGAAGAAGAAGCTTGATTAGTGGAAGAAGATGATTGATTAGTGGGAGGACTAGTGGAAGGTTGTTGACTAGTGGAAGATAATGGATTGGAAAATGTGTTTTGGTTATGAGATGATGGTTTTGGAGTAGTGTTAGGGAGTGTATTAGAATCAATGTGTGTTTCGTTAGGGATTATGCAAGGTGGAGCACATTTATCTGTTGATGGACAATAGTGATCATGTCGATACCATCCTTCAAGGAATCTACAATACTCAAAA
This sequence comes from Taxus chinensis, assembly GCA_019776745.2. Classification (NCBI taxonomy): domain Eukaryota; kingdom Viridiplantae; phylum Streptophyta; class Pinopsida; order Cupressales; family Taxaceae; genus Taxus; species Taxus chinensis. The sequence continues at coordinate 3,137,309 of CM034151.1, read as the reverse complement.
GGTTGGGGATCTACACGTAATGTAAATTTCTTGTCCAAATGAGGAAACTTAATACATTGGTGGAATGTTCATGGGACGGGTTTCATGGAATGAATCCATGGTTAGCCGATGAGAATGTTATATGCAACTTCTACATCTACCACATGACATACTGTGTCTAAGGTGATGGGTCCAACTTGGAGAGGCAACGTGATTGTGCCTTCAAACTTTCTTTCGCTATTATCATACCCACGAATGGTTATGATATTGTTTTGTAAATCATTTTAAGTGTAACCTAGACAACGCAAAAGTTTCATGAAACAAATATTTAATGCTGATCCATTTTCAATTAAGATGCACTTGATTTTACGATGAGTTACATAACCCTCGATGTATAAAGAATGATTATTAGCAATGTTGGGATTAAGTAGGTCAGCGGGACCAAAAGATAAAATAGGATTAAGGACTGTGAGATGTGTAATTAAATCCTGGAATTGTTGTGAATTGATGTATTCAGGGACACGAGCATTATTCAGCATTATTCAATGTTTGCATAAGGATGTGTTGTAGTGTGGGAGAAGAATTAAGTAGTTCCATGATCGAAATTTGTGTGGCAGTCTTCTTTAATTGTTTGAAAATATTAAATGATGGCATAGGTTGTGGAGAGGAATTGGTGGTGGAATTAGATGGTGGATTAGGAGGTGATGTCGGGGATGAAGTGGAAGATTTTTTTTTTGTAGGGACCCACATTTTTTTCTGTCTAGTGGTGATCACATAGTCAGTTCTGATCTTTATAGTTGCCACTAAGTCTTGGTCATAATCTATGGTCGAGATGACTGAGTCATACTTGACATTACTTGATGATTGACCCTTATCTTTTGAATTGTTATCATGGTTAGGGAACAAATTTTTGAACATGTGAAGTTTTTATTAGGTGTTTTTGTCTCAGAAGTATTTTCAACTTCTATGTCTCCATGTTCAATCAGGTCTTGGACGTAATGGTGGAGTTGCATGCATCAATATGTGGAGTGCCTTTTTATGCGATGATAATCACAATATTTGTTGTATTTATACCAATTTGGTTTGGGTTTTCCTTTTTAGAAGGGTATGAAAATGGGATATGTAATCATATTATGATTTTCCAAATGAAGAAAGACACTAGATAGACTTTCTCTGAGAGGAGTGAACTCTCTTCATCGATCTTGAGAAGGAACTTCCTTTCTAGGGATAATGATTGGTTGTTTAAATTTTTATGTGTTGGTGGGATGGTTTTAGACATTTCAGACATGGTGGGAATCAGTAATGTCATCGTTGACGATATTTTGATTCCAGTTAAATAATTTAGATTTGTCCTGGTTCTGAGGAGTGTCATGATAAGGTTGGTCTCTAAAGGGTGCTTTAAGTAAGCCCTTAGAAATGAGGGATTTTTTGATTTGTGTCTCCTTTTTGATGACTTCTTTGAAACTATTTAGACAATGCATTTACATGTGGAATGATAATTCGGCATTGAGATTAGGGAAAAAATGCTAACTAGTTGTCTCTTGGGTACTGAGCAGGGAAATTGGCTTGCAATTCTGCGCCATCGTTGTAAAAAGGAGGAAAAATTTTCGTTTGGCCTTTGCATAGTGTTGTAGAGATCAAGCATGGTTATTTATGAGTCTAGGTTATAGGAAAAATGTTTGAAAAATTTCTCTGATAAGTCTACAAATGTCGTGACCGACCCTTTGGGCAGATGGAAAAACCAGTCTAAAGCCTGTCCTCCTAAGCTTTGGGGGAATAACCGTAAAAGGTATGTGTCTTGATAGGCAACTTCCTGACATTGCATGTAAAATTCCTTAACATGTTCATGGGGGTTGCCTTTGATTTTATATTTATCAAACTTAGGGATTTCAAAGGATGACGGAAATGATAATCGTGATATCTCTGTATCAAATGGATAAGGACACAATTCTTCAAAGTTGAATTGTTTCGATTGTTTTTGTAGTCCCTGAATGGTGTCTTTTATAAGTTTCCATTCTTGTGTGAATGGAGAAGTGAAGGACGGTTTATCAAATATGTCGTGAGTATTAGAATCTAGATTGAGGTCTTTTAATCTTTCAGCTGTAGTCGTTGCTTCCTCAAGTTTCTTTGCTAAGTCTTAGATTTTAGTGAATAACTCTTCGGCCGAAGAACCATTTGGATTGTTTTGTATTTCATTGTGATAACTTGATTCACCATTGTCGATGAGTTTGTTTAAATTTTCCATCCCAAAGTCAGGGGGTAGTTTTGCCCCCATGGCTAGGATGCATAATAGATATTCATTTTTGTTTTTTTCTATCACCCTATTGACTTGTTCTTGTTCTTCATTGGTTAGTTCTGGTTGTGTGACTTATTCGTCGTCATTTTCATGATTGTGACTGCGAGTGAATACCATGATGAAATGTGTCTGATTAAGCTGAAAAGTGGGTAAGAATTTTGAATTGGTGTGAGGAAATAAGAACTCGATTACTTTGGATTTATCTTGAATAATCTCGTGATGACTAATAAGAAGAGTAACTTAAAAAAGTTATCTCAATATGATGATGATGTAACTCGAGACGAGTTATTAGAGGATTTGTTGCACATTGTGTAGATTTGGCTTAAACAAGCTCTAGACTATTGATGGGGAGAGTAACTTGAATAGGTTAATCATAATATGGTTATGATATAACTCAAAATGAGTTATGAAAGGATTTGTGTTGGTTGTGATTTGGATAAACACGATGCTGGACAAAATAATGAGTGAACTCAAATAAGTCACCCAATATTAGTTTGATATAGCTGGAAACAAGCTATGAAGGATGTTTTGATAATTGACAATATGGGGAGTGAATGCTAGTCACTCAATATCAGTTGGATATAGCTGAAGACAAGATATGACAGATGTATTGTTAGATGAAGAAAGCTAATGAAATTTGTGTGATGTTTTGGTATGTGTTGTTGGATTGTTTGGATGTTTCACTTGGTATTGAATTGGTCGAGAACTAATTTATTTGTGGAACACAACTAGGGTCTAAAATTTTACAATGAACACATTGATATCAGCCAAGTTTTATGATAAAACAATGCTAAACTATTTTGTTTTCAAACAAGTAATCATGTGGATTCAATTGTTTTGGCTTATGAGGTAAATTCTTCAGGAATGATCATTGTTTCATGCAATCATACAAGTATGCTGTGAAATGGTGGATGCAGGCTCTTATTACTCCAAGAAGATGCATCCTTCGATATACCCTAGTCCTGATATACCTAATTTTGTACAGGGAAAAAATTGGTACGGGGAACCCTTAGAGCACTGGAGGAGACTCACCAATTCTTACTTGCCTATTTCAGAGTGAATCACCACATCCAGAACAAGTTTTGTGAAAAGGTGGAAGGTGATGGAGGGATGAATGTGTATGGTGTCCTTATAATGCCCCAAAGATTTACAGGGACGATGCCCAGGATTCGTTGTTACAGCTATTTAGGCGTGACTCGCATGCGCTGCATGACAACATTAACTGTAAGTCAAGAGCAGGGGCGAGGTAAATACCGAACCCTATGATGAAACTAGGTCTCAAAGTGCAATGCAGATGTAAATGTTGTTGGTGCGTGGTAGTCAAGTCCATGTCACTAGTGTAGCTTTGGCGGTGATGAAATCCACCTCATCTACGTGTAAAAACAAAATGATAAAGTGATTAAATGCAGGGTTCTTTCTAACTTGAAATAAATCACTTAGCAGAAAATAATTGTGTACCTGAGCGCACTTTTTTTTTGGTTTCAACAATTTTCTTTGAATGGTGGTATTTTGTGGGATTTTTATTTTTTTTTTGTTTTTGTTTTTGACAATATTCCAGCAATGCGGTTTTACAGAAAAAAAATTAGTAGTTATCCTGCAAACGAAATGTTAGAAAAGTGATCGTGACTATTTTTGACTTTCCAGATCGCTCGAAGGCGCAAGAAAAGAGCATACACAACCAACGACCAAACAAATATTAATAATATGACAAAGGAAAATAATTATTGAAATGACAGTTGGAAAACAAAGCTAGAGGATCCTGCAATGTTAGAACAAGAAACTAAAAAAATTGTGACTGTTTCTGATTTACCAGATCGCTCGAAGGCACAAGAAAAGAGCATACGTGGATATAATTGAAATAGATTTTTAAATTTTTTTAAAATGTTAATAATTATTGAAATTAATTATGATTGCGAAATAGTGATAAGGATTATTTTCACAAAAAATAAAAACGATGAAAGAAGAGTGTGAAAAAGTTACCTAGAAGTGTTGTCGTGGAAAATTGAAATGTAAGGCAAAAAAATTAAAAATTAAAAAAAATAAATTTGTTTTGCAGACCTCAGGTGGCCTCATGTTTTTGATTTCCAAGATGACTTTTGAAGTGCGAGGAAAGAGCATATGTGTGAGGTTGTTACGTGAAATAAAATAAAAAATAAAAACAAGAAAAAACTATAATTTTGTTAAAAAGATAGGTGTTAGAAGAAATGAAACCAAAATTTTTCTATAAGTCTAAATCAAAAAATTATTTTTCCATTGCATAGATATTTTTGATACCTTTCTGTTAAAAAAAATGAAGTCATTCTGAGTTCGGGAGCAAACGTTATGGCTTCCGGAAGATGGGCTACAGTAGCACTCTGAATGAAAATTTTAAACGTGAGAAAAACGTCCCGGGAGCTAGTTTTTTTATTTTCTGACTTCTGTACTTCACCTGAGGAGCTAAAATTTTGACAACAAGGTCAAAAAAGAACAATAAATAGAAATAAAGAGTTAGATCACAAAATGATTGACTAAAATAAAAGAATTTTTTTTATTAACTTCTTACAAAGCAATTATTTTAGCAAAAATAAATAAATGCATTTTCTGGATTGGCTGTCCTATGACAGTAAGATGATAAACTAATGAATAGTTAATGTGTTTCTATAGATTACAAGTGAAAAGAAAAATTAGAACTAGGAACTAAACACCAAGCACCGATGAGATCAAAGACAGGATGAGCTTCATAGTTTCATTGTTGTTATAACCTGCAGATACACCACAAGACACCACACGCCAAAAACACTACTCAAAGCATGAAGGTTAACCAAAGAAGGCCATAAGGAACATAAAATGAAATAATAATGAACAATAATAAACAAAGAATAGATAAAACCACTAATTGGGAAATTAATGGTAATAGATCGAATCCCACCAGGTGTGCCAGAATGTAAGCTAGGAAAAATACACTACTAACAAGGAAGTAAAATACCAATAATCATACCTCCTCCTTCGCGTTCCGTAACAAACCTCAGAATGGGCTATGAAACTTGGATTGAGCCCTGATTGTGTGATATGTAGGTGCTTTTCTTCAAGATGGAGCAAGACTTTCCTGCAACAATGATCCTCTTACTTTGCACCAGATGGGGAAAAGGATTATGAGGCTATTTGGACATTAGGACGAGGCAAAATGATGTTCTTTGCTCAAAGGATGCAAGAACTTAGATATGGCATTCAAGCTTATTCTCCATATGTTTAGAGGGGAGGGGTAAGGCTGTATTTATAGCCTAGGGGAATGATTAACTTAGAGTAATTTAAGTAATCATGGTTTGAAAATGTGGGCAAAATTAAGTGAGTGGTTTGAAAATGTGGGAAAGATTAGGTGAGTGGTTTGAAAATGTGGGAAATGTTAGATGAGTGGGGGCCACGAAGAATGGGTGAGGATTTGAATTATATTTTTAATTCATAAGTGGAGGATTTTAGGTGAGTGGGGACCACGAATGGTGGGTGAGGATTTGAATTTGAATTTTTAATTCAATAGTAAAAAACATGGAGAATAATGACATCTGGTGAGGATTGGGTTAATTTTTGGATTTTGAAATGGATAATTAATCAAATTATATTTGGTTAATTCAAAGTGTATTTTTGTGGGAAATGAGGAAGGGGAATTAATTGATTTAGGACAGATGTGAAATCAGGGTGTCTACAACAAGAATGCATCTTACTGTAAATAACAAATTGTTTATAAAGTTCCACAAATGGGGGTTATCATTTTCTTGGGTGTTTTAATTACATGAAGATACATTCTCGGCTGAGTCTGACGTCTTGCAACCTTGTGTGTATTATCACACCCTTATTTTATTAAATTTTATATGCATTTTTGGCTGATTATGAATTCCATTTAGGCATGTTTTTCCTTGTGACTCTTTTGCACTCTTTTCTCTTTTTGTGAATGCACCATGAAGGTTGTTCTTTCCAGACTCAAGCTTTGTAGGATTTCTTCTCATCCTCTGTATTTTCTTCTTAGTAGGGAGAATTATATATCATGGCATAATTGTATGGAACATTACCTTACTCACAAATGAATTTATACATTTATGTATGGGAAAGTTCCTACACTCACTGATCCTTATCGTCTTGAAGACTAGCTCAATACTTCTGATTAGGTTTATGGTTAATTTTTTATGCATGTTTTAAGGGATCTCTACCATCATGTGACACACATGGAGTATCCTAAAATAGTTTGGAACATTATATATTACTTATTTGGAGACCCTGTAGATAATTTCTTTGCTTCTTCTTATGATTCAGTTGTTTCCTCTTCTACTTCGTGTGATGAAATTTCTACTGACTCTGATTTGCTTATTCCTATCCCTTATGATGAGGTTTATTCTTCTAGTTTTGATGACGAGAGTACTAATGAGGAATCTTATCCTCCTTATCCTATACACCTTTAAGATAATATTGAACCAATTCTTTTCCCATCAGACATCAGGAAAAATTATTTCCAACCTCATAATCTCATTGCATCTACATTTGTTACACAACCAATGTGTGAGGCTTGATTCAATCCTCTTCCTTCACAAGTATTTTGGAAGAGTCCTTCATCTCTTTTTTTGGGAGTTACCCTTCTCAGACTTTCATAACTTCCACTATTTCATAGACCATTATTGATATACCCTTGTTTATAGACCCCCTTTCTATTTTTGTGGGGGGTTTCACTTTACCTTCACTTGACATGGAAATTATTTAAGAGAATGTTCCCTTAAAATAATCTCATAGTTATACTTTTATGGTATTACCTTTGGTTCATTTGCACATTTTTTCTAGACCCATGTCACATTTCAGTGGACTAACTTTAGAATTATTCCTATTGTTACCTTCTATTTCCTTCATGGAGTGGGAAGATTTCTACTACTCCATTTTTATCCTTCCTAAAGTAAGGAACATTATTTGATGTGTATGCAACTTCTTAATTATATAGGTGGAATCCACATCATTAATGATATTCTTGGAAAATTCATAGAGTTTCATACTTCATATCTAGTTGCAGGATTCTTTATTGAACCCTTTAATGAGGCCAAGTATCTGTACTTGTGCTTTTGTCTTGGGTGAGGTCCACTATGGCTTCACATATTCTTAAGTCTCTCTAGTCTCCTTAATCTCTTCCTCTCTTCTTCTTCTATAAATATTTTATTTTGTACATCAGTACCTCATCAGACCTTTAGTTTCTAGGACCCATTTGGTGCATATTTTTTAGGTTGTTTAGGGGAGTCATCTCTCTCTTGTAAGTGGATGTTTTTCCAATTAGATTTTTCTACATTACTTGAGATCCTTATTATACATGGGTACCTCATTTGGTGTAGCTTCTAGGACTTATTTCTCATTTCCGAATTTTCATGCCTCATCCTAAGTTTTGATGTGGGGGGTGTTGGTGTGAGGGTACTTTTCTTATCATCTCTAGTCATTTTCCACATTACTTGGTGAGTCATATCACTTAGGTGAGATCATATGTATTAGGTGTTATTAAGATCTATGATAGATTCTCTCACAGAATATGTCATACATGTCAGTGTGTGTCAGTTTTTCATATAGGAGTTACTTTCCATTTCTAGAATGTAACTCCTTTCTCCCTTGTGGAGGTATGATTAGTCTTACAATGGGAGTTATACATCACTATTATTTGTACCTTATTTTATGATCTATGAGAATGAGTAGTCCCTTTTATTTACATGCACATTTTATGGTGGTTGAATGTTTTTTTACTATACAAAACTCCATCATACTGTCATTCGAGTGCAACTCAGTTGACATGCAAATCATCCCGTTTGATCCTAATTCTCACATTATATCACACTTAATAAGATGAGAGGATACCCAATATTTTTTTTTCATGGTTTGAGTATCATGAAATATATAGGGTGTTCATAGGCCTCTATAACAACTAAAATGTCTTGTATGAACCCTCTTGGCTTAGTAATAGACTGGTCATCCATCTATAAGACCGTAGAGTTGGTTGTATATTTTTCAATGATAGCTTAGTCAACATATTAGAATTCATCACATTAATGACATCTCCAAGGTGTATTAATACATTTGGAATATGAATGTTCCCAATTGACATTGTTATTACAAGGATTCTTGGACCTCCATATTTGGGAGGAAGGATATTTCCTACAAATAGATCATCAATTTTTCCATCTACTTGGATGGTATTTGGATACTATTTTTTCATCCTAGTGTTTTAATGCATGGTTATTTAATAGATCTATTCAATTTATGCACATCCTTAAGGTATCGTAAAATTGGAGTCCCAATGGTAAGGTTTTTTAGTTCTTGGACAAGTTATAATTTAGTTTTGGTAGTTTTCTTTAGTCTTTTAGGGAATGAAACCTATTATTTTTATCATGCATCTTGACTTGTGTTTCCTTACGTCATGGTTATTTGTTGGGAAAATTTTTCCTTTCCTTCTCTTCAAGCAACTCAACAATAGCTGGAGAAGAGGGAGTTAAATTTTTTTCCCTAATCGAAGTTGTACATTATTAAAATTGATTAAATTGAGCGCAACATTGAATCCTATTTCCACATTATAGGAAATATTTCCTTGTCTATCATTCCTAGGATTAACAATATGATGTGTTGGTAGTTTTTTCTGATTTACATGATCCATTTGAGTTTGTTGAGTATTTTTGTTAGTAGGAAAGGAAATCAAGGTTGTTTTCTTGTTTTGCATATGTATTTGGCCTTAGAATTTTTGGTTAAAGTTATTAGGAGGAACCCATTGTGGATGGCATTGTTAGTTATAATATTTTAGAAGAACCCATTGTGGTTAGAATTGGTTAGGCCATTATTTTTTGTTCCACTCATAAGGGATGTATGGTCCCTATTGTTATGTAGTGGCCTATTAGGATCTTGGAACAAATTAGTTGGGATGCTAATTAGGGAAGAAGTTGTTCCTCTATGTATTTCCCATGTATTTCAGTTTTGCTTCTTGGTGGGAATTTCACTAAAGATGTTATTTTATTATCGGGATCAAATTACATTGGTTAGTAGAATGGTTTGAATAAAAAGGGAATAATTTTTTTTTTTTCTAAAGGGTAGTTTTGAAGTGCATGTTTTTCCCTTGATTTGAGATATTACAAAGCCAATAGATCTATAGTTTTATCGCTGGCTTAAGCTCCTTACAATGAGGTGTTTAAATGTACCAATATATCTATTTTTAAGTTAGAAAAATATTCCATAAATTGACTTATATCATTCTCTCCCTTCATTTTTTTGTTCTTTCGAACATCAATTCATTTTCATCACTAATTTCTAAAAATATCCATGATATCTATAAATGTGTTTATTTATATCTATGTTTCCCATAAGGTTGAGATCATCTCTTACTTCATCATCAATTTTTTGTAGAAATATTGTCTCGAACAACTCATGGTTCATCTCAGTACCATATCTTTGATAAAACAAAAGGAACCTGTCAAGGAAATATGCAAGTCTTTCATCTTTTTTTTTTGGTTTTAGTTTGGAAATATCTTTCCTGCGTTCTTGAAGCCTATAATAGTCTTAGTAGTTTTCTAAGATTTTTTTTTCCATTCCTTCCTTAGAGTTGATAGAGTTGGATGGGATCCTCATGAACCAACACATAGCTAAATATATGTTAGTAGAAGGGAAAAATTTTAGTTTCTAATTATCAATTTTATAATCATAAGTTTGAAAAAGGACCTTGAATTCCAAAAATAAACAGATTTGGGTCTTCTGAAGCCATTCCCCTAAAAGTATGCAATATGGATGGGGATATATTCTTAATAGGGGTTTCTTTATTAGGGTTTAGTATTGTAGGATAATTGAAAACCATTCTTACTCCATTTTTCATTATTTTTTAGATATCCTATGTCTTCCTCTTGTTCCTCCTTGAAAAATAAGTGTTGGTGTTTTGAGGAAAGGTCTTGGTTTTTGGGGTTTGGTGAATGGATATTACTTTTAAACCTCTAAGTATACTCATGATCCCAAAAATTAACTATAATATTAGTCCTAAACTGTATCAAAGTAATGTTTCCTTAAACCAAGGGCTACAAAAGGGATCTTGTTCCACTTACTCTTTAGGATGGAAAGATACATGTTATCACCATAAGTAATTTTTATATGGTGAGTGTGAGTAACAAAAAATGATTCTGAATGAAAACTTTGTATATTCTCACTAGCTTATCTTAATAAAGTTTTTCTAATGACACCTAAGAGTTCCTGACATCGGTGCCAAAAAGTGACTGGATGTCATTAATGCCTCACTTTAGTCTACTATTTTATCAAATCCGGGTGGTGTCCAAGGATATATGTAGTAGTATTGGTATGCTAATTTTTTAGCATGAAAAATTCAAAAACAATCATGATAACCTAGCCCACATTTGAAATCCCTCTCTTAGTAAATGTAAACATGTCCTCCGGCTAACGCAGTTACTGTGTAAACCTCATAATAGCCAAGAGGAATGTTCTAATTAGATTTTCAAGTATGTTTCATGTGCAAAATACCTTGTTCATTCAAATTCACGAAGATATCTAGATCCATGAGAAGACAAGTGCTTCTAGAGGCTCCAAAAGGGATATTTTTGGCCTTTTTGTACATGGTGAACATCCATAGGGAACATACAAGGAAACATTAAATCACCTAAGAAATGTATGGAAGAGATATGAAATCATTCGAGGTATTTTAGTAAAGTTATGGAAGAAAATTAGGTTTAGGAACAAGTTATGTACTACCAGACTATCCTTAGCATGGTATAAGGAAATGAAAGTGGTGAAAAAGCTACTTGGTTCATAGTATATAGAGATACATAGCATACATGTGACATGTATATATATGTATATCACCCTGAGTCTCTGATGTAAAAAGTCTTGAAAGAAATCAGATACACATGGGAAATTAAAGCATGTCATGTTTCATGGGTTTGGGAAACACAAAACACATCACATGTGTCTTCGTAGATGAGATTTGTATGATGCATTCAAAACTCGACAGTGAGAATCTGAAATCCCATAGTGGAGATTCAACTGAGTTTTTTAGGGGTGACAAAGACAGTTAGAAGCTGATAAAACATGCAAAAGTGGATCAAATGAAACCTCGAACATTTTACATAGATTCAAAAAGAAAATAAGGCATAGTTTAAAGAAATCCTTGGATGGAAAAATGACTTTACATAGAACCATGTTCTTCATGACAAGATTTTGAAAAAGGTTATCCCATTTTATCATAAAACTGGAGGAAAATGGGACAACAGTCCCTTGAATGGATTGCTAGATGGATTTGCCTTTGGAATTTTCAAGCTTGGGTGATGATAGTAATGTTTAGTGTTTAGGATACACTAATGGAAGCTCTTGGGGGAATAAGGTACTTCAGCAGGCTATTTATATTATTCCCTTGTTTGACACCCATTTTGTAAAAATGGACAACTGGAACTTGGCTAGACCCATTTATGTGAAATATATGCCTAAATGATAAAAGAGACCCAAAAAGGAGCATGAGTAAGGACAAGAAAGGTTCAGGGACACCCCATGAGGGACATGAATGGCTAGGTTTTCAACTCACTTTAAGTCCTGGCTAGGTGCTCAGTGTCATACATAGTCAAGAAAGCACTAAATGGAGTAATTAGTTCTGACTTAGCTATAGAGTGTGTAAGACCAAAGATAAAATAAGAGACTAAGAAAAGAGTGCCACCAGATGTGATGTTAACAACTCCAGTCACTTATTTCTTAGGAATCTTGTAAATGATTAGCATAAGTGCTTTCAGAGCCTCAGAAATGTACCCAAGTGCAAGATTTTCATGTCTACAGGTTACCCCCACTTTATGTATTTTAGAGTGAATACTCGATAACCCTAAAGTAGGTAGAAGATGTATACCTCTATGATCATGTAGAGATTGTTGCAAATTTAGCGTGTCTAGTGGTTTCAAGTGAAGCGTTGCAATAATTGCAAAGTGAAGTGTGGATTTACTAGGAAAGGAAAGTGACCCTATGGGGGTGAAGCATATATGTTATAGTTAGCCATTGTTAATACCATTGTTGGTCATTGTTGATTATCCCCATAAGGATTCAGACCTTACAAAATAAGAGAAAGAAAGTATTCAGAAGTTATGTATATGGATAAGACCTGAAAACGCTTGCACATGTCTCACAAACCTCCATGTGTAAAAAGAAAGTGTGCACAACTCATATGTGAATCAGAAGCTAAGAGATATAAAAGCATCTTTTTGTTTAAACCAGTTCCATTAATCCCAATGCTGAAGGTGAGTTTTTTGGGTGATCTCATGCTGAGAGTGAGTTTTTTGGGTGATCAACAACCTCCAAGTGCAGAGTTTTTTGAGGTCCCATCTCATTCCTAAAAGATCAAATTAGTTGGGGGGAGAGGTCTAATTTTAAAACTCCTTCCATGCTAATATGCCCAATAAGCACCATTACAGATGGAAGCATCCCAATTGTATTCATGTTCGTTCCTTTGTAGTTCTAATTATTCTGAATTGTAGTCCAATATAAACAAGAATTGTTCCGATTGTATTAATTTTAAGGGTACATAAAAATGAACAATGTAAACTTCATAACTGGAGGCATGTGCCTATAACTATCAGAGGACAATACATTTGAGAAATTGGAAAAAGTTGTGCTGAGAAAATAGGTTGTGTCTTGCCCCCTAGGACAAATAGATTTTTCTCGGATTGACTTGAAAAATTCACCAAACATTCTTCATATCATTATAACACCATTATGGGCATGCATGGTGTATGTATTCACTGTGTTGGAGCCCAGGTAATATTTAGGGTCGTTTTGATTATCCACATGTGGGTGACATTGGTGTTGCACATCTAGACGTGGAGGATTTGAGAGCATGGATGTTGATAAAGCTTTGAGCTGCCTATTGATGGATGATTTGTTCACTTAGATGGTACAGTCTTCAACACTTTCACACATGAAAATAGGCTCCACAACTAACATAGTACCAAGCATCATTGCACCATGTCTTGAACTGTGTGAGAGACTATAACATTCACCACAATAACTGCCAAGATAGAACGCGACAAGTGTATTCTGGTAGAAAGATGATGACACCATTAAGAGGATCCTTCTAGAATAGAAAACAAAGTTCCCACATGTAAATATAGGTAGATAATCCTCTTGAAGGAGTATATGCAACACAAGATTAGTTCAAAAATTAGTATGATAATGATGGAATGGAATGGCAAATTGTGAAATATGAGAGGGTAGCAACATGCCCCCCAATCAAATGTGTACTGAGATGAGGTTCATTTATAGGACCACCAACTCCCCCTACTCAGTCCAAGAATGAGGACCTTACTAAGCCCACAAGAGTGTGTCATTGGGTAATTTGTTCATAAATGTTCTGTCATCAATAACTTTATGCTCAAAATATGGAAATCCATGTTTTCTTAAGCAATAACTTGTGTGAAGTGTGAATGATGTGAGGTTCTATTTCTAGAATTTTAGACTCTCATTAGTCGAGTCATGAACACATGGAAATAGAGTGCATTTTATGAGGGTAACATGATGATACAATGCGTGTATGCAAGAGGGTTCCATGCAAGAGTAACACTGCAAAAGCTATGAAAAATGAACGGAAAGCACAAAGTGTGGTAGTAGACCCATTAGAGACCACAATATGATCTAAATATGATTCAGAGGGGGGGAAGGTCAGTTGTGATTCCCCCAAGTGAAGTAAGTTATGATGAAAGCTATTCCACGATAGTGAAGGGAATATCATCTCACTTTCACACACACAATTTGCATGCTTCCTCATTAGATTTTTTTTTTTGTCATCATTATCTCTAAATACTACCCATGAAGAGTAAATATTACTTTTGAATATGTTTATGGACCATTTCACAGAGATTACTATATGACAGAAATAAACACGTGACCTTCTTCGCACCCGACCTCTCGAGGTCATACCAAGATAGCCATCTGGTTTAGAATGGAATGTGAGATGTGAGTGTGGTGATGGTGATCAAGCTAATTGGGAAATCTTATGTCTTCAACACACAATATCAAGATCTGCGAGTCTAAGGCAAAGAATGCTCTCCTAACCTAAAGTGGTGTAATGGCATCGGTTTGATATAATAGTTGCTTTGGAGACTCAAATTGATATCAAGCTCTACCAAGATTATGTTTTATTGGTTACTGAACACGCAAAAAGTGACCCGCAAGTGCCTCGTAAAGATTTCTAGACAAGGTCATGGAAGTGAGAATGAGAAACGTAGTGGAGCCGCAGGGTCTATGGGAAATTTTCCAGTCTAGTTTTGAAAGTATTTGTCTGATCAGATGCTATGTTCAGTAAGGAAAGTTGTGAAATAATGTCTAGTGGAAGTGGTGAAGATTTGAATACTAATGTACGTAAAATAGTGTCAATTTCTAACTGGTTAGCAGGCCCATTGGGTTATAGGACCTTTGGATCACAACCAAAGACTTGCAGAGGTTATGGTCCTTATATGGTCATGCGTGTAATCAAACCCTGTTGCCAGGAGTAGTCTAATAATCGTAGGCTTGATTAGCAGTGATGTTTACCATATTTAGTTGTTCTATATTCTCAAAAAAAGTTACAGGTGTGCATAAGAATGTCAAATGTAAACTGGTATCAATGTCAGTTATCAATTCTTTCCCGTTGGTTTATGGGACCAAGGAATCACAACTGTACGTATTTTCTTGTTTTGGACCGTTGATGTTCATACATAATGAAATAAAGTGATTTTGATAAGAAAACTAATTATTGAAGGAAATATAATCTATGTTATTAGAGTTTTTACAATATATCAGATCAAAGCAATAAAAGCAAACTAATCTATTAAAGGAAATCTTTTTGATCTTTTCTAATTTTTAAGAAATGCATTCTAATCTAATGAATAAACTAAAGACAAGTAATCAGCCAGATGTAGCTTGTTACTTGTGTGAATATGTGAATCTAACCTATAGAAAATAACCTAATCCAATTAAAACCCTTCAAACCCTTCCTCAGAGGTGAAGAAAAAATCATGACCTTGAAAAGGCTATTGTTTTCCACAACTTCCCTGGTAATGTTAAAGAGAAAAATTTCTAATGATTTGATCTACTTGTGATTTCCTAACCTATTGAAATGAACAATTTTACTACTCTATTTGATATGTAATTGAAACTAGTGATTTGAAGTTGACAATTTAACAAATAAAGCAAAAAAACACAATTCTAAACTGGATAAGTAAGAGCTTTGACAAATTTGGTTGTATATGTATATATCTCCTCAGTATGTTCCTTTCTTTCTTCAAGTGTTCATGTGATTCCAAGGGATTGGGAATGCAAGAACAGTGGTAGGAGGACGACGCTTGAGAAATGGCATCTTAAAGGCATTCTGGATGCAATGCAAGTAGAAGAGAGATAGCACAAGAGATCTGAGCTTGGCTATACAATTCCTAACAATATTATGGCAACAATACAATGTAAGATACACAAAATATCTCAATACTTCTACTTGAATACAAGCATGGAATATATAAGAATTGAGTCTGGGATGTGCCTTCATGCACAAGGAAAGAAGAGGAAACTCCAACTAACTAAAGCACATGAAAAAATAGAAGAGGGAAGGAGAACCAAACAATCAAAACTATTTTTAGACAACTTGGCCCATGAATGCATGATTAAAGTGAAGTTAAGTGAATCGTCGCATGTTAAAACACGCATGAAAGAATCTGGAAAAGTTGTTCAGGACCTCTGCCCTACCTGGGCAACGGTTTAAGAACCTCCGCCCAGGCAGAGTGGCGGTCCTATCACTAAAGGCAAAAACATGCGTAGAAAGAGGCATAAAGTTGGAAAAAGCGTGGGAAGGCTAAGTAAGGATGTCTAGGCAACAAATATACACTGCGAATGGGCTTTGGAGCTTGAACACCTTCTTGAAAGTGCTTGAATCATCAGTGAGGAATTTTGTAACAATTTTCCAACAATGTAGCACATGTAATTTTGGGTGCGTACATATTGCCCCCTCGGAGAAGTGTCTTAGCCATAAAAAAGGCATAAAACGTAGAGTTTGAGTATGGCATTCCTGAAATAGGGAGTTAGAAGTAATACCTGACACGCCCATGTGTCAAAACGTCACTATCCAAACTCCCGCTACCTACAAGAGAAAGAAGAATCAAGTGTAGATAGACAAAATATCAAAAAAAAAACACTAAACCAATACGAAAAAAGGACTTACCATTTATGTGGGGATATAGAGATATACCTGCGTCAGTGCTCTAGCTCTATAAACACATACACTCAAAAAGAGGTCAAAAAATCATATATATATATATCAAAACAACTCTTTTTTTTAATTCATTTGTGCATATTCGGTTTAGTGAATTCGGAGCTCTGGGCCTACGGTGACCGTTTTCGATGAGAGTATAACTGAAACGAATGTTACGAGATAATGACCATGCCTCTACGAGTGGGAGATCGACTGACATGGTCTAAGGTTGGTTTTTTTCACTTTTTCCTTTCATACCTAAAATGTAAAATGTTTTAAAAGTTTATCTAGGGGGACTATTTTTTAATTTTCTTGTCTTAAATGAGTCTCTAGGGGGGCACCCATAGGGAAGTATTTTATTGTGTCAAAAATGGTCATTTTTTCATGTTTTTTGGCATCTTTTAGGGTTAAGGATGTATTTCAAAAAATCAGCTCAGGACTGCCACCCAAAGTAGGGCGGTAGTCATAGGACCGTTGTCCTACTTGGGCGGCGGTCCTAGAACTGCCGCCTTACACTAGGTGGTGGTTTTGAACAGAATGACCAAAACGTACATTAACTTGAATTTTTAAAAGATTTTTCATGTTTTCTCATGTTTTTGGTGATCTTATCTTCTTGTATACAATGCAAACTTGCTCTTTTTTCCATGTTTTGGTGAATACAAAAGAAGGATTACATCCATTGGAGCCGAGAGATGGAGTGTGGTTGGATCCTTAGGATTTTGGACCAGTTGACCCAGGACGAGAGGGACACCCTCCAGAGGGAAGGCATATGGAGGATTGCATGCGTTCCCCATGTTTCCCCTGCTAGTCACATATTGTGTGACTCATTTTCTTATTGGGACACATACCAGAACACTTTCCAGTTGCTGGGTGCTAAAGGTGAGTGGACCATCACCTTGGAGGATGTATACCACATTCTTCGGCTCCTTATACTTGGGAGGAGACTGAATCTGGAGATAACATGATCTAGGGCTGAGATGACTCAGTGGGCTACCTATATGGGAGATGCCGCTGTTTCATTTGGTTTGAAGAAGGGAATTAGGGTCTGGTCCATTGCCACTGCTCCTATTCCTATCATCTGTAGAGCCATCATGGGCATCTTGTTCTCTTGATTGATCAGGGACAAGGGAGGTGAAACCTTTCTCTACTGCTCGGCTCGTATCATTGCATAGATCGAGGCACATGGATGTACATACGGCTGGGGAACAGAAATCCTAGGGACTACCTACAATGACTTATACAGGGTAGTCAGATTACAGGGGTAGTCACTGAGCCACCCCACTCTTGTTATGACCTAGTTTTATGAGCGTAGCACCCCTTATGGGAGGGGAGTATAGATATTAGATCCAAGGGATGTCTGGGTAGTGAATTGGACATCTATGTCAGTTCTTAGGACACCTCATCAGCTAGTGACTTCTCTAACTACGACCAACATGGTTGCCACTCCCTACTAGGACATGGCAGGATTATGGGGACATGAGGTGACCATGGTGGTAGCTTGTTCCACCACTGGTCAGTTAGTTGAAATGGCTGGGAGAGTCAAGAATCACCCATTTGATTGGGTTCCTCAGCAGTTTGGCCTCCCATATGCTGACATATTTCCTCCAGTGGCGTCAGTCTACATGACCATTCAGGAGGCTTAGAAGGGCCCTAGAGGAGATACCAACTGGACAGTAGTTACTCTAGGGGTGCCTATTGCACTTAGGCATGTGGTCCTTGATTGAAGGGTAGATGGTTCCCCTCAAGCACCTTTTCTTTAGATTGTGTCCACTCTTATGCATAGTGGAGAGGAGGATGAGCCCATTGACATAGATTCTGATTCTGAGGAGCATACAGGGGATGAGACTGAGGAGGAGTCGGTTGGGGAGGAGATAGAGGATAAGGGGGTTAGTGCTAAGGCTAGCAAGATAGCCCATATAGAGGAAGATGAGAGTGACCTAGAGTAGCATGATACTCAGGATATGTTGAGAGTAGTGCACGAGGAGGCGAGTGTAGAGAGAGAGACATTGGTCTCAAATGAGACACTTCCTTGAGGTGGGGAAGGGGATGACGAGTCCATGGTGGGGTGGAATTTATCATATGGCTTTGGGGATGGCCCAAAACCACCAACAACATCAGCAACAATAGATACTGACCCTACCTAGATGCCAGGAGATTCGAGTATGTCTAATAGTCTTTTCTCGTCTTTTTTACTTGGATGCATTAGTTTGGTACTTTCTTTTTATTTTTATTTTTTGATTTTCTAACTTATCCATTTCTTCCTCTTTCTTTTCTTGCAGTGACTATACAAGAGTGGCGAGAGCTTATCCGATGGGTGTGCGTGGACACCCTGCTGATTCCCTCAGGGAAGACCCAAGCTGCGATGACCAAGGATTCAGGTCATCCGCTAGTAGTAGGTAGATACACTGACATGTTTGCTCTTGTTTGGAGGATAGCGGAGGTGGTGACCTCTCTTCATACCCAGGTGGCCGAATATGAGACTACTGAGTGTTTGATGAGGCAGAGCCATTCCTGCAATGAGACCACCGCCAACGACTACCATTATGAGAATTCACACCATTTGGTTCATTCCAAGTGTCCTCGCAGCCGTAGTAGGAGCCTTGGATGTGGCCATGCACCATTTAAGTGATCCCACTGGGACTGACAGGCCATTGGGCCATTTATTGGTTTATTTCCATTTTTTTGTGCACTACATGATTTTTTTTGTATATCTCAGGATCATTGCGAGCTTTTTGACCATGCCTTAGCACGTGATGGCATTGTATAGAAACTTGACTCACCATGATATATACAGACGTTTATTTTTGGTTCGGTAATCCATTGTATCTGAGTTGATTTTATTTTGGTTTATTTCTCATGTGTACTCTAGAAATTTAGAATTTCCATTTTTATATGCTTTTTAGGAATGCAATGCACGAGGAATGTGAAATGTAACCCAAATGATTTATTTTTTTGTATTTTATAATGTTGATATATGATAATGCGAACCAAATGTGATGTTGAACTTTAGTTTCTTTAAGAAATCTTTGATACTTCCTATTGTCTTTGCAAAATGTGGTGATAAATTGATATGATAAGTAAGTGCAATTGCCCCACTCCTGACTCCACACAACCAATAGATGACAGGGGGCTTCAACACAAGAGCAGAAAATGGCACAAGTATAAAAAATTGTGAATGGTAATGGAGGGAAAGACAATGGTTTGAAAAGACCAAATTGAGACACTACAACTCATCATACTCAAGTTACTATCATAGTTTAGATGTGATTTATTTCCAGTTTATCTAGAATTAGTCCGTAGATGGCTACTTGTGAAAAAATTAGTTTTGAGGTTTTTAAAAACTCTTTGGACATCTAACTCCTTTGTTTGACTTCTGATTTCATAA